>JAINUG010000103.1:3002751-3449035 GCA_029706075.1 Aldrovandia affinis
TTGAGTAGTCTTTGTCACTGAAGCTCCTGCCAAATGTGCCCCAACAATCACCACTCTTTCAAAGTCACAGATCTCTTATTCTAGTCATGGTAGCTAAAATAATGGGTAACTGGACCTGCCCGGTAGTTTTGCATATTACCCTAAGCATGATGGGATGTTATCTGCTTAATTAACTCAGGAACCACAACTGTGTTGAAGAACCTGGTTTCAATATACTTTTTCAAATGTTTTCCTCATTTCCTCAAGTGTTTCCTTGATTTCGGTAGTTACCTGTATATCTGTGCAAGTGCAAGAATCAAGACAGAATCCTTTTCTGTCTGGATTCATTTTCCCTCTAATTCATGTTCTGTCTGGATTCATTTTCCCTCTAATTCATGTTCTGCCTTTTTTGTAGTGAAGTAATGAAACGCACAGCCTGTGCCTAAACCCCTCTCTGGGTAAAGAGAGAAACGTTCTTAAGCGAAGCTAGGTCTCTCCAGCAGAGAGAGGTCTGCGCATTGAAACGTATTGAGATTAGAGGTTAACTTAGGCTAATTGCCAATAGGGTCTATTGACTGGCAAGGTCAAGTGGCCTCTCTCCGACTGCTCTTCTTTACGACAGTGACCCCTCTAGCTCCCCAGGGGGCTAACCACATAGAACCAAACTGCTCCGTTTCCACTCTGTACACATAATTGGTTTGTTTTGGTGGTTCCAGTACATGACGGACACGTTCCAGCCAATATGGAATTCCCCCCCCCAATCAATTATGTCAGCAGACTTCCCCTTGGGGGACCCCTCGTTTGTGGTGGGAGGGTTTTGTTTTTTGTATGGTCCCGTGAATTGCACTGGCTCTCTATCGACTTCCTTCCCAAATAGTTTTTCTGAATAGGTTTAAAAGTGTCCCTCACCACCCCAAATTCCATTAATTTATCCTGACACAGACTGGGTTTCCTATTGAAAACCACTGGGTTCTCCAGTGAAGCTGTTAGTCTAATGTGGGGTATGGTCCTGCCTCAGGCCTGGACTGTAAATTAACAGTAGGGCATTGAGTTTTCATGAGCTGAGCTACACTGAGCTGTCAATCACTGACTTGTCCAATCAAAAGGTTTTGCTCTCCACAGCAAAACATGATTATTGGTTGAAAATGCATAGGGTAGCCCTGCCCATGTATTGGTTTCAGGAAGCCTCACTGTCTCATCACTGCTGTAAACTGCAGGGCAGCATGGCTGGATCAGGGAAGAGGGACACAGGGGCATGTAATATCTCCCAGGTGTGCAGCATTGGGATTTAACAAACCACATGCAGGGAAGTACCGCAGGGAAAAACAGGTATGTTGAGCAAAGAGTGATATTTAGTCTTTACTATCCTAGAAGGGTGCCAGCCCAGTCTCACCTATGCATGGGCATGGATTAGAGTCAGCCTGTTCTAGCCCAAAGGTTAGTATTTTACTGGCGGGATATGACAAAGACCCTGGTCAAAGGATCCAATGTACACACAAGGCAGCATCCTGTCAGCGTGCCACCACAAAACATGCAAATTGGGCTACTTGCGCTTGCCAAGGCCAGCCAGTGCCCCCCAAGAGCGGCTAATTCAGTGAGAAAGGCCCAGCAGATGCTTCTAGCAACGGGGTGTTTCCTCTTGGCCAATAAAGGCCCTCTGACAGGAGGATACCCTCCGCAGCCAATCACAAACAACTTGGAGAATAATAAATAAATGACTTACCCCCCCCTCCCTTTCCCCCCAGGAGCAGTTACAGGAAGTCCTCTGTAAGAGGAAGTCTTTGTTTCCTCCAGCCAAACACAGCCCTGTACCTATCTTGAATGTAAAGAATTTAAATGCTCGGGCGTCCAAATAAAACACTTTCACACTTTAGATTTCTTTAGCCTTACCCTACTCTTTTTTTTGCCCCCCCACCCCTTCTCCCATTGCAGACACATACCACATCACTGTACAATGAACAGTGTGATTATTGAAATAAATATTGAAATTAGACAATGGCTGAAATGTTCTGAGTGACTAGGCGGCAGTAACATTCTAAACAGTGCCCCCCCATGCTCTCACATCCTGCTCATCCAGGACGGTGATGGATGATGTCACGCTCACTCGAACACACAGATGGCTGCAGTGGGCCAGAATCTGTGCGTGGTGAGCAGCGTGGAAACTTGCAGGCTGATTCCAAAGTCCCAGCCAGCTGTATTACCACGGGTTGAGAACAGACTGGGGGCTTTCAGTGAAAGTTAACTGTGGGCTTTTTTTGGCAGTTATTATTAGATGTAACGGGCGTTTAGGGGCTGATAGGATCTGAAACAGTGGCTGCCAGGTCCCTCTGGCTGTGGTTAGGGCCTCCGTGCTGGGGGTGCTGCTTGATATAGTCCTAGATCTGATAACAAAGGGAGAAGGACGCTTCTTTCAGATGCCATTGAGGGGTATTCGCTGAGCCACACACTCTCTCCCTCCTCGTGGCTCCTGTTTCCTAGCACACAAAGGTGTTTGCATCGATAGCTCCAGAAACCATTGGTGTGTGACACCGTAAGCTAATGTCATGGTGACAGGTCGCTATGCGTTACAAGTGCATGTGAATATGCCCTTCTGTCCAGAGCAGCTGGTCATGGTGCTGAAGGAGCTGAGTGCCTTAATTAACACTCAATCTGGGATGTATTTCTGCTTGGAAAATGTGTGATAGGCAGGTCAAAAAAATGTTTACAAAATATTAATCTACAAACTTGAAATGGTATATTAAATATTGGTTTTGTCCCAAATAATTGTTTTCTAGAAAAATTATATTTATATAAAAAAACTTTTAATGCTAGAAATGTGTCTAGCGCACCGCGGGCGGTGGTCGCTGCAAATCCCGCCTCCGCAAAAAAGATCCAACTGATTGGTTTCAAATTTGTTTTGGTGTTTGTTTTTGTCATCTTGACAGATTTTTCTAGCCAACCAGTATATACATCGGGGTGATGCTGATTAGTTTAGCCAACCAATATAGACATCGGGGTGATGCTGATTAGTTTAGCCAACCAATATAGACATTGGGATGATGCTGATTTGTTTAGCCAACCAGTATAGACATCGGGGTGATGCTGATTAGTTTAGCCAACCACTATAGACATCTATAGACAATATAGGGGTGATGCTGATTAGTTTGGGCTGATTAGTGATTTGGTGATGCTGATTGGTTTAGGTTTTGAAATCCCGCCTCAATGTCTTCAGTCATGATTTCCGCTCACTTGAAAAAAATGTTTTAATGAATTTAAAGATTTTATCCCAGTTTAGTAGCAAATTACACACTCTATTTTTCATGTCTACCCCCCCTCATACTGTGAGTTCGCTGCCGTAGCCCTGTGACCGAGCCGGTACTTGCCAAGCCGTCGACTATAACTCACAGTAATTACACAGAGCCACTCCTATACGCAGCAAACTCATATCGGCTTCCCTCCCCTCTCCCTGGGGAGACAAGTCAATTGCCGTCCCCTAGTGGCACTCCTGGCCAGAGCCAACTCTGGCGCGGCCGGTGTAATCGAACCCCGGTCGCAGTGGCCAGCATTGAACGTTGATTTCCGCTCACTTTTCACCAGCTTCATACATCATGAGGCACCCACACGTCTTGTAGTTCAGAGAAACATTCATTCATTCCGAAAAATGTAAAACCCACTGGCGCACCACTTTGGCCTGCCTAATTTTGACAGGTTATCTCAGCTAAATCCATTCTTTAAACTGAGATAACATATGGAGAAAAGGCCAAGCAATCAGGAGCAGCTGTTTTTTACCCGCTCGATCCATGGGCCTTACACGTTTTTCATTACTAAAGGGACAGGTGGTTAAGCAGTGCATTCTTATCTCAGGCACATGGAAGGGAGTTTCCAGAGCCATTAAAAGTCAGAATTGTATGTGTGTCTTTGTTCATGCAGTCTTATTCTCAGGTTACCAGGGTATTCACAAAAAAGTAATTATGTAAATGAGCACAGTGGAAAACTATCATTTTAAATATCACTAGCTGCTATTAACAGCTAGATTTGTGATTCTGAACAGGTGTCATGACCGGGGGAGTGGGAGGGGTATATATTGGACGATAGTGACTACGACGGCATCCCTGAAGACGTGACTCCTAGACCAGGCTGCAGGGAGAGAGAGGCATGGCATGGTCACTCCTTGGCTCATTCGTTCACGTGCTTGTTTGGTTAGAAAGCCGTGTCGTCCGGGTGCCATGTGGGAAAGGTGGGCTGGGGGCACAGCTGTACCAGCAGGAAGATGGTGGGGTGTTAGTGATGTAAACAGACGCAAGTCTGCTGTCGTTATACACATGCAGTGTTGCGTCTGCACCCAGCCCCTTCGATGTCAGACTGGCTGGCAGTGGAATTATCCATGACATCATCGTGATTTGAGGATGATTAGGGGACAATACAACGCTGTCTGTCGGAAAATTCCCTGGGAAACCCAACAGATGGCTGCATTGACAGGGCCTATAATATAGAAATATAGAATATGAAAAAACTGAGATTGAGGAAAGTCCCAGGTTAACAAAATAATTCAACTGAAGGTAGAGGAGCACCTGCCTTTATTTTGGAGAATGTAGACCCTGAACATTGCATGTGTTTCAAGTCCTAGTTAAATGAGCGAAAGTGGTGTGTGGTAGGCCCTTCTTTCTTTCCATCTCCCTTGGTTTCTTTCCCATCTCTCCTTCAATCCAACCATTTCTATCAGACCTGTTTGTGTGGTGCCATGGTGCCGGGGGGTTGCCCTTGAAGGCAGTCGATCTGAGTGCGCATGTAGTGTTATGACCCCTGGGCTTCCAGAATAATGCACACAAAGACAAGCACACACACATACAGTACATACAAACATACACTCACAAGCACACATACACATGCATGCACATATACATACGCACATGCACACACACAGGTGCCTTCACTTGCATGCACAGACACATGCATGCATGAGCACAGGCTCACAAGTGCGCACACACACAATTGTTCATCACACACCCTGTGAGGCACCCTGTATCCAGCACACACTCATTCACACAATGAAATGCGCACACTCATACACACACACACAGACACATATATATACACACACTCATACACACACACAGAAATACACACACATGCACACACCAACACATACACACACCCTTGCGCATTTCCGCATGCTAAAAAAGCACACACACTCATGCATGTTAGCACACAGATGTGCACACATGTTCATGCACACACTAACATGCAAAAAACATGTGCATGCACACACAAATGTGTACATGCACACACCTGCATACACACCTGCACACACAAATGTGCATGTACACACACCTGCATACACACCTGCACACAAACGTTCAATCACACTATGAAGAGCAAATTTATAAGAATTGTGCTGAACACAGCATCACATTACCATATCCTTTTATTGTCCTTTGTTGGAAAGCTTTGAACACCCTGTTTGAAAAGCGTTGTGTAAATACAACTAATATAACAATGCTCAGGTGCGTCTCAGGTGTGGGGCTGCTGCTGTGTCCTTCAGAAACATGCTTGGCCTGGATCGTTTCATTCACCGAGCCGTGAGTCTGTGAAAATTGCATCATACGTAAGCTGTGTAGCACGTGCTGAGTAAATGATACAGATGATAATGAGTTTAGCGATCTGTGTATGAGATAGATATGCGGTGCGTGAGGAGCCATTATCTGTGAGCATGAGTAGGTCTGTGCACATCCCTGCGGAACGCTGGCAGTGGGGGCCTTCCTTCCTCTTCCGTTCCCCCCACCCCCCCAGGGGAAAGGAAGCTAAATGGATGTGAGATGGATCTGTCTGGCAGCACCATAGTGTGTGCTTTGCATGCTGGAGAGAGGCCAGGAGGATTTGCATTCACAGACATGTCTGCACAGACTGTAAACACACACACACGCACACACACACACAGTCTTTCTCTCTCTCTCTTTCTCTCTCTCACACACCCACACACACACAGTCTGTCTCTCTCTCTCTTTCCCTTTCTCTCGCTCACACACACACACACACAGTCTGTCTCTCTCTCCCTCTCTCTCTCTCTCTCTCTCTCTCACACACGCACACACACAAACACACACACAGTCTGCCTCTCTCTCCCTCTCTCTCTCAAACACACACACAAACGCACAGTCTCTCTCTCTCTCTCTCTCTCGCTCTCTCTCATTTCACTCACTAACACACACACACACACAACCAGGCATGCACATGCGTTCATGCTCAAACACATAAACAGGGGTCCTCACACACACGTGCCCACATACACACACTCACATAGTAGCAGTGTGCCACCGACACTCCCATCTGCTCAGGGGAGAGCTGTGTGGAACTGCCCACGTCTGCTTCCTGTTCCTCAATGAGCAGCTTCGCTCAAACACGTGGCTGACAGCGCGGCCCGCTGGCATTGGGAGGTGCTGTTGATGCCGTGGCTTTTCTTTTTTCCCTGATATTTTGGGAAATCGTTAAAAAACGGCCATTTGAGAATGCTTAGAGCCCCGCCTTTCTTCTGTGTCCTTTGCCATGGCAACGGGATGAGTCATTAGCCTGATGGAACAGCGTGTGTTCTGCTCTGATCTAGCATATGCTACTAGCGCGCATTGGTTTGGAGAGTGGCAGAGAGAGGATAGACTCACTCTCCTCCAATCTCACCCCGATCCCTGCTGTTTCACCTTGCTCAGGTGAGCCTGGCATCATCTTATGCTTATCCCAATATTTTCTTTACATTAATTTGAATCCTGTCAGATTCTTGAATTAATCTTTTTATATCAGGATGCATTTATGAAGCCCCATTATTTTGCTTTGACATGTTAGGGCATTGTTAACAAGTGTCTTTTGTGTGACATTTACTTATTTGGTTTTTTTTATCCCTGTCTCTCTCTCTCCCTCTCTTTCTCTCTCTCTCTCTCCCTCTCTCTCACCCCCACTCCCTCTCTCTCCCCCTCTCTCGCTTTCTCTCTCCCCCCCTCTCTCTCTCCCCCTCTCTCTCTTTCTCTCTATCTCTCTCTTTCTCTCAGGATGCGTTCCTGCAGCTGTACGGTCAGCAGAGAGAGTCTGTGTTTCATGGCTCCTGGCCGTACATAAAGACAATGTTTGGCCTGGCTGCTCTGGGGGCCGCAGGCGTTACCATTGGAGCCTATTTCGCACAGAAGTGAAGAAGCCCAGGACTCTCTTCTCTTTCATAGCACCTCTTAGAAGATCACTGCCTGCCACAGAGCGCTCACACACACACACACACACACACACACACACACACACACACACACAAAACCTTCACTGCTCTGACATAGTCTACAGTGGCTCATACTCAGAATGCCCTTTACTTAAAAGAAAAGAAAAAACAATAAATTAAATCACACAGAAAAAAGCAAATTCACTGCCTTGATGAAAATAATACAATATAATTATATATATATATATATATGTATATATATATATATATATATATATATACAGAGAGAGAGAGAGAGAGAGAGAGAGAGAGAGAGAGAGAAACCAGAGAGGGTTATGTTGAAACTTTCAATCGTGGGTTTTGATGTTTTTTGTTCAGTTTTCCACATGAGTGTGATACATGTATGTAAGTGGTGTGAATGCACACACTCTGTGTGCATGTGTGGTGAAAGCAGCATCTTGCTGAGGGGCTTTGGGGTGGCAGTGTTCAGTGCATTCCCTCTCTTGGGGGCGGGGGGATGCGCGTATCTCCTCCATATTGAGCTGAGTCAGATTGTTTATACGAACCCTGGGCTTCTTCCCATCGAATGGTACAAATGCTCACAATTGATCATTAAAGGGCTTGTCCCCGATTTGCTGCATGGACATACAGTACAGAGAGCATGGCTAAACTGTCACGGTTGGTTGTGTGGGCTTTGTACAGCAGAACCTCCCTCTTCACTGCAATTCTTTTAATTTAAATTTTTTTATCATTTGGTTTTTGGAGTTTGGGATGTACAGCTTGCTGTTGAAGTTGTTGGTTTCTTGCTGTATTACTAGCTGTGCGAATGTGAGGCTCCCTCTCCATCCCTTTCACCTGCAGCAGTGAAAACCTCCTGGCCTGCGCACAGCATACATCTCAGTGCTGGACTTCTTTTGGGCCCTGACTAACACAAAGCCCTATTTTTTTTTATTCTTGGAGCGAGGAAACGAGGGATTGCCTGCTCGGTTTTATCAGTAAACATTCAGAAATGCCTTGAAAAGCCTTCCTATTGGTGCGTTGTCTCTGTTATGGCGTTTTCCCACCAACAGCACGATACGGCATGGCACGGTAACCATCCGTACCCGGAACTATCCCCTTCACGGGTCGAGTCCTTGTGTCGTTTTTCCACCGCACAACGGAACTGTGAAGATAGGAGGAGTTAGATAGGGTTATCTGAAGTGACAAAAAAGAATGCGACCGCTGTGGTGAGATTAGCATTGACATTGTAAACATTCCAGCTCAAATTCACAAAAGCAGAACACAGCTTTCCCTATAACATTAGCTACAATTTTATTACCTCTACCTAGTCATTTGGGGGTCATGTCGGAGACAGCGAGTGCATGAGGTACCATACAGTAACTTCACACTAGGCTATTAAATCTTTCATATTTATTATTCGGCCTTGGTCCTCCAATGAATTGCAATTTACCAAGATCACATTTAATACCTCATATTTCTTACATCTGTAGCCTACATTTTTTCAGTCATATAAAAATGAAAACATTAGCAATATTTGTCTTTGTGTTTACATCTGTACTGTTTTGTAGCTTGTCACTGCAAAACTATGTCCAGCACGAGCTATGAGTAGTAGTGAACTATATATCGTATTCCGATCGCTATTCCGATATGAGCATAATACCACCAGAGTTTGAGATATAAGTCTATAGCAACGCTCGATGCTGGGCATGTTTTGTCTTACATTTGTTTCCCACACATACTCACAGACTAGATTTGTCTCCCCAGAACTCATTTACCAACATCACATCCCTGACTCAGTCCCAGCCCAAGCAATAATGAATATCGGATGCGTTCGAAAATGCCTAGCAAAAAAAAAAAACCCAAAGGCACAATGGTGAAAGAAACAGTAGGGCAGCGGTGTTCATTCAGTAATGTGATTAAGAAGTTCAACAGAAACAGTTGAATAATTTTTTTCAACATTACAGTAAGCTAAACTAATGTTGGGAAAATTGTATTGTTTGTGTTCCCATAATTCACTTAATATAATGCCTATTCTATGATGTCTGGAACACATATATCAATGATCAAATGTATTTTGTTACATTGCATGCTATATTGCAATCGCAATATGTGGCAAGATTACCGCAATATGAGATTTTGCCCATATCGTGCAGCCCTAGCTACGAGCAAAAAAAATTATATGGGAGTGTCGATTTATGAAGGCGCAAGATTGTTCAAACACTTTGTCATTTGACACTGTCCAGTTAAGATGCGTTTGTTTCAAAGGCCTGGGTTTAACTCGAGCACCGGAATGCATCCAAGCGATTCCTATATCTTGTATTTATGTGAGGAATGGAAATGTTGTACTATGAAAATGTATATTCTAATTGCGTGAATGAAAATGACAATACTATACTTTGTCCTTTCAAAGAAAAACTGTTTATTTCAGTTTTCATAACACAAACCTAACTCATAGAATCACGCAAACCTGACAATAATGCCAAACTCTATATAATACTCTTCGAATAATAGCCTACCAATAATCGAAGTGAAGCTAAAAAACATGGAGGTTGTGTCTGAGCCGGTCTGAGATTTAGCGTGATGATTTTGTGACGATTGCGCTTTACCAATCAATGGTCTGCAGTATTGTTAGCTCCACCCTTAGGTCCCTGTTCGGCTCGCTAGTACCTAAACCTAAACAGAGCAGTAGCTAAAGTCATCATCATTAGGTTCGGTACGGGTCACTTGGCGGTGGAAAAAGTGACAAAACATGGGAGCACGGATTGGTAACCCGTGTCATGCCGTACTGTCCGGTGGAAAAATGCTATTAGAGAGCAGGCAGGTATTGTGGGTATTGTGAAGGTATTGTGGGTACATATGCTTGGAGAAGATTGTGGAAAAGGTGTGAGTGGGAGGGAGAGAGGAATGCGGGTAGCTGCTAATCATCACGTTACGAGCCCCTGATGATAGAAATGTGAGCAGCCCTGTGTCTGACGAACAGGGCTTTTATTGAGCCTGGCTCGAGGCAGGGCAGGAGGTGCCCTGTTACGGGTCCACAGAAATAACTCAATCTGCACTCAATCTGCCCCTCCCTCTGCCCACGTCTTTCATCCCTCTGTCCTGCATTTGTGACAAAGTCTCTGGTTTCAGGCCAGGCTTATCTGAGCAATGCTGCGTGAAACACACCGAAGGTGTACAGTAGCCTGGCTCTGCACAGGGCTCTTCAGCCTATCCACCATATGTCCTCTTTCACCCCCCCACCCGGCCCGAATGCCAGCCTCACTGCAGCTGTTCCTGTTCACTGCTCAATACCCTCTTCAGACAGAGAAAGGCAGTGTGTTTCCGCCGCCCGCCATTGACCGGGTTCCATCGGTTCTACCCGCTTGTGGTGCTCTCTTGTGAGCTGCTCTCCTGTTATCACAAGGCTGCCACTTAAAAACGGCCCTTCCTGTCCCTGTTCTGAGCAAGTGGCATTCTGAATGGAGTCTCCACATGCAATACAGTAGGGTGAGTGGTCAGGTTGACTGCAGCACCTTGCTCTCTCTCTCTATCTCTCCCTCTCTCTCACTCATTCTATCTTTCTCTCTCTCTCTCTCTCTCTGCTGACAGATTGGGGGGGGGGGTTGTTTTACCAGATGAGCCCAGGCAGACAGACAGACAGACACCTGCTGGTGTGGGGCAGAGATGTCCCAGTGCTGCAGGAGTGGGAAACACAATCCCGCCATCTGCACTGCTTCTGCCCCAGGGCTGGCCTGATCGATGGGCTGGGCTCTACTGCCCCTCCCACTGAGTCCTCCTCTATAGAGCTGTACAGAACTGCCCCTCCCACTGAGACCTCCTCTATAGAGCTGTACAGAACTGCCCCAGCTGTCAGGTTTGTGAGGTTTCCCTGTAAAGGGCCTGTTGTAGGTTCTGCTCTGGGAGTGGATACAGAGCTCTAACTGATAACTCTCAGTAACGGTCTGACTGTTTATGCAGTTTAACCTCTAAACATTTCTTTAAATCTTTTTCAATCACAACTCATTGTTGGAATACTTTACAGTGTGCTTCTTTTTTTTGGCACTGCCAATTAAGCAGTCGGACCAATTAGGCCATTCGAAGAAATTACACCAAACTGTCCATCTGGGAGTGGGACAAGGACTTCTCTCCTCCTCTGTGAGAGTGAATGTGCACGCAGAGAATCCTTTTTTAGTCTTTTTTTTTAACTTTGTTCCTCAGTCACCTTATAGCAATGCTGTCAAAGACAGTGCAGATCATTGGATCCTTTCAAAGCCCCACTTCCTTCTATTTCTACAGAGAGCAAATGGCCAATGTCTTTTGTTTGTTGTTTTTTTGTTGTTCTTGCAATTAGTCTTATGTGATGTCTTACATCATGTTATAACTGTGCATTATTCTTACATGTTTACAATTGCTTACCCACATATGATGTAAAATACAAATATATATATATATATATATATATATATATATATATATATATATATATAACTGTTAACTAAGCTTTGCAGAGCTCCTTGTTTATGTGTTTTAATTTATTGTAAGGTACCAAAATACACATTAACTTCTTCTCCGACAGTATAAAACTGTGTAATGTGAGCACTTACTCTGAATATTCACCTGTAAGATGGAGGCAAGAGGTGCTGGACACATTGAAGTCTCCTACAGACCTTTTCTTAATTGTACTTTTGGTTTTTGAATCTTGGGATTCGCACTATAGCAATGGGTATTTTTTGCAGCTGCTGAATTAAATAAGCAACAACATTGTTGATTGTGAACGAAAAGGATGAAGAGGTTTTAAAAAAATAAAATTTAAAGCTGCTGCTTACGATGTGGAATTACACCTACAATACTGCCACCACTGGACTGTCGTGTCTGTCCTTCCTTTTCAGGAAAACGAAATAAAAAGAAACATGATGTCTGACAGAAATAACCTCCCATGCCCAAAAGTTTCCTGCTTTTTCTTCAAAAGTAATATAATGGTGAGGAGAACTGGGGAAAGGACATGAAGGCATGACTGTGGACAGAGGGCTTTTCAATGCACCGCTTTTTATCCAAGGAATGAATGAATGAGGAGAAAAGACTTTAACGTGTGACGACGTGGGTCAAATATACGGGGACGGTGCCTCACTCTCTAAGCCAGATCCAGACAGGAGCCATATTTCACTATCCTTTACAGAGAGAGTGACGGACACACACAGACAGACTCAAGTTGCACTGAAGGGGTGACATGCGGGCCTTACCATTGTCGCTGTGTGGTTTGTGTGCTAGCTGAAAAAAAGAGCTACGTGTGCAGAGAATCTCAAAAAAAAAATTGTCTTTAAAGTCTCCTTCAGAAATGTGATTGCATTTGGTTGAGAGGGAGCCCTCAGAGAGAGAGAGAGATAGGAATTTTGTAGGAAGATTTTTTAAGATAGGCTAAGGAAGATGTACATATGTATAAAAGTGAATGTAGAGCATGCTGATTGGTCTCATCAGAATACAAAGTGACCAATCGTGCCGTTTTAGGATGGTGTTCAGGGAGATGTCTGCTCACCCGTGGGCATCTCAGAAGGTAAACGAGAGTAGTGACACGGTTCTGCTCACTTCTCTGTCGCGCTGGCCTTGCCTCCTGTCGAAAGCGTTGGCTTGATGAATGTTATGTGATTTGTCCAAAACCGATTTAATCGAGCGTTAAAAAAAGGCTCAGTTTGTGTTACTGCACTGAAGTCGCCTAGTCATTCCAGTCATAGCTCCTGCCCCCCTTTATGATTTTTATTTTGTGTTGTATTCATTCCTTTCCATCGATCACGGCTGGGTAAGAACACACACCGATGAGCAACCATTCATCTGCGCAGGCAAACATATGGAGTGTTAAGTGATTAGGTATGACCAGCCATGTGTGGGGTTTGTGACAGCCGTCTCCCACATCTCGTAGCGAGGTTTTATTTCCATTACTTTTAATGAAGGCATTTTCATCTTTTCATCATTAAACATTGCATTTCTACTTTGTGAACAGAGAAGTGACCTCTCTGTTCGTGATTAAAAATAAAAATGTGCTTTTATGAATATTTAACAAGACTAATTGCTATTCAGATGAATATTATATATACTTAAATATTAGAGTTGACTGCGCCAGAAAGCAATGCAGGTTCCTCTGATCATGAGAAAGTGATTAATTTGCTGTAATATTGAGGGAAGTGTTATGAGTCCTTGCCAATAACAAAAGCATGGCTTTCACATCATAAGGAGGCAAACTCAGCCATGCTCACCGGCTGTTAAAACCTTCAGTATCAATTTGCTTCAAGCAAAAAAAGAGCAGAGCAAGTTATTTATACAAAATTAAATGGGTAATATTTCACATTATATAGATATTATTGTATTCCCATAGTAGCAGACATTGCTTTTTTAAAACAGATCCATATCATTATTCTTTTTATATTTGTGTTGAAATGCTGAGCTGCTTTTTAATTCAGAAATTATATTCATTTTCAGTTTTATTGTATAATTGTCTATTCTGAATGTCTCTTCAGTCTTGTCATTACCATTGTATAGTTTGTTGGTCTTATTCTATAAGAGTGCATTATTCTGTAAGATATCAAATTTGACTCTTTACAAGCTTTTGATTGCAGTTTTTTTGTTATGTTATCTTGCAAATCCAGCTCTTTTCAAGTGAGTTTAAATGTGTTTCTTTTTCTCTGTTATGTATCCACGGCATAAGCTATTAGAAATGTATTCAAATTAAATGAAACATGGCTTTCTAATGAATGTGAAGTTTGTTCAATACATCACAACTTAGACTTAGTTATCATTCTCTGAGAAACTAACATGTTCTTGGCATTTCTATTTCTATATCAATTTAACACTAAATGTAGCATTTGATAAACCTAATCAGTTAAACATTAAGCTCTTTGTAGAGACAGTAATTTGATAATTGAACTCAGCAGACAAATATTGTCCCTAAGATATTTTTCATTCTCTGTAAATGTTTATTATTTATTTTCAGTAGTAACATTATTTGGAGAATAATGAGAACATCCAGACCACTCCGTTGTGTACCTAAAGTGATACATCCTCCATTATAAACAAACAACCAAATTCCACCCACCCACCCACAGTGCATTCTGTCACAAAATGCACTTAACCTTGAATAAGGGATTTAAGCAGGTGTTTCATGTTTTAGTTACGACTGGGAACATATACTACTCCAATGTAGTGATAGGCACACTGAGCTGTAGGAGATGCTCTCTCTTGGATGAGATGTTAAACAGATCCAGACAGACTGTGGTCATTGGAGATCCCATCACATTCAGAGCAAAGAACATGGACGGAGACAGAGACTTAGGGGGGATTTGATTGAGGTTTTTAAATTCCTAAAAGGGATTAACAAAGTAAAATATTAAAGATTTTTTAAGATAAGTGGGGTCAGCAGAACAAGAGGCCACAGGTGGAAATTAGTTCAAGGCAAATTCCGCACAGATATTAGGAAGTTTTTCTTTACACAGAGTTGTCAATGCCTGGAACAGCTTGCCAGGTCGGGTAGTAGAGGCAGAAACGCTTGGGCTATTCAAGTCCAGGCTAGATGTAGTAGACTCTTTAGATTAGGACATGACGAGCCTAGATGGGCTGAACGGCCCATTCAGGGTTCATAAAGTACAGTTCAGACAAACAGCTTTGACGTATACATTTATTGGTGCCAAACCAGAAGTAGCCTAGCCATTCAATCTTAGGGTTGCTTAATTCCGGTTGGCACCGATGTGTAGATATGTTGCAGTCTGTCTTAGCCCTGTATTAGTAACCCTGACACAAACACCTTCCTGTCAAACAGGGAAGTCCAGAGACACTCTGCGGCTGTTTTCAACAGGGAGACGCCACCACTGGAGTCCCCTGGTGACCCTGGGGCAGGTTTGTATTTCTAATAAACTCACCCACGACTTGAGCTAGACAGAGCTGAGATGAGCTGAGCATTGCATTCCCCTCTTTCTCACGTCTCAGTTGAGTGGATTTGCTGAGTCCTCGGAGAAGCGGATTGGGTTGCCATTAACGAGATAGAAAGCAGCAGAATTATCTTGTGTCTGGGGAGCCCGGCTGTAACGTACATCACAGGGCTGCTGGTGAGGGCCGCTCTGCTGTGCATGGTGGGGAACGGGGTGGGTCTGTAGTTTGAGAAATCAGGCTTGTTACCAGAATGTTGTGGGTTTTATTCTGAGATGTGGCACTGCCGTTTTTACCCTTTGAGTCATGAAAAGGTAGCATAAGTCAGCCAGGATGAGGTCATGTGCTAAGCTGCAGGTAAATAATGTGAGGAGATAAAGTATCAGAGAGAGGCAATGTTACGAGGGTCTCAGGAGTACTACCCACCCCCACCCCCCCTGCTGGAGAGCCAACATGTAAATGTGCTGCCTCTCATCTGTTTAAATAAAGGAGTCTGCTCTCTGTGCTGTGTGGGGTGGTGGGAATGCACACATGATGATTATAAGCTGCAGGAGCACATACAATTCTCATTTCTGACGGGCCCCAGCATAGCCTAGCATATAGCATTCCCATGTGAGTTATGCTTTCCATTATCCATCTGGTATCACTAAAGAACAGCTCCCATGCCCAAACTAACCTGACACTGTCTCTGTAACAGCTTCTGGAACTGAAACTTATTCTGACAGTAGTGCAGGAGGAGGGTGGGGTGGGGGGGATGTGGTACCAGCGCTCATTGACTTCAAAGCTGCTCTGATACACTCTGCTGTCAGCCACACTCTCTCTCTCTCTCTCTCTCTCTCTCTCTCTCTCTCTCTCTCTCTCTCTCTCTCTCTCTCTCTCTCTCTCTCTCTCTCTCTCTCTCTCTCTCTCTCTCTCTCTCTCTCTCTCTCTCTCTCTCTCTCTCTCTCTCTCTCTCTCTCTCTCTCTCTCTCTCTCTAAGCGCGGCTGCGGGTGTCGTTAAGGGGCGATGAGCGTGGCATCATTGCCTGGGGGCCAGGACAGGTTCCATCGGATGCCACGGTGGCAGCCAGTGGAATCCGGAAGGCCTGACGCAAAGGAAATTGACGTGGAAGGGGATCTCGGTGTACAGCCGTGGTATTCATTTAATTTGAACCTGAGCCACTTGCAGACCCAACTTTCATTTTCAACTTTCACTTTTGTATAAAATATTTGAGATGCTTTGGGAAGAAGGAGAATTTTAAATCGTGCTCAGACTTACAAGTGTTGTTTTTTTATAGGGCAGTGCACTGGTTGGGATGCCTGTTAATTTCTCGTACTGCAGGCTGCTGTCACGTTCAGCAGGATCTGCATTTGATGACGGTGGGGAATAAGTAAACGCTTATTTTAATTTCAACCGTTATCTGTTGCATTATTGCACTATTTTCTTACTTCTTAAACATTTATATGGCTGGATATTTACTGAGATCAGGTAAAGTATCTTGCTCAAAGATAGAACTGCATTGCCCAGCCTGGGATTAGAGCCAACACCCTTCTGGTAAGAGGAACAGGTCCTGAACCATAATACCACAGACCGTTTTGTGATTGGATTGGTGAAAATGGGGGGTTGGACAATAAGGTCATGACCGGGGAACGACGAGCGGCCTTCTGTTCTACTCTGTTGGGAGTAAGAGAAGGCTTGGCAGGTGAACGCAGACGTGATGTTAGGGTGGTGTTATATGCAGATTTAGCAAACTGATGTTTATGGCTTGTGGATCAGCTGCAGGATCGGCTGGAAGTGCTGAGGGAGTGCTCAAAGGGCCACAGGATCGGATCTGTGTCCAATAGAGCGCAGTCCCTCAACCCGTGGACCAATCAGCACTGCCATCCTCTTCTAAAGAGGAAAGATGATGCCTGATACGACCAATCAGATCAGAGCATGGAAATATAGCCTTTCTTCAGAGACTTTAATCATTTCATCAGATCTTTCATTAAGCTTTGATAGACCTCAGTGATCATGTGCCCAAAGTATTCGGCCACCTTCAGTCATGGGCTTACAATGCACTATTTAATTTCAAGGCCAACTTTGATGGGGCAATGTTATTACTGTTTTTGTCAATGCTACCAATTTTATTTTGTTATACAGCATAATTTATGATGCCATATAATAATGCGCCGTTTTACTTATTTTCATATAGGAGGTTCAGTAGGGGCTTGAGCGGTTGGCTCTTTAGAGTTCCCCCAACACAAACACTAAATGCTTGGATTTGTTTGCAAGGGGTATTGTGTTCACCTTGTTCATGTAGGTGGGTCACAGTCAGAAACAAAAGTAGGAAAGGGCTTGCACACCACAAAGGGGCGGCATCTCCAGAGGTTGAGGTGTCCAACAGATTCCAGCCCTTGCAGGAATCTGTGGCCCGTGACCCTGAGAGCGGGGGGATGCATGTGCCACAGGACACCCTGATGGCCACATCTCCCAGGGAAAGGGAGTTGTTGGTAGTGGGGGATTCCATAATTAGGGGAGTGGACAGCATTGTCTGTTCCCAGGCCAAGGAGACTCGCACGGTGTGTTGCCTGCCTGGTGCCCAGGTTGGAGATCTCCTTGAGCGTGTGGACAAGCTCCTGGCCAAAGCAGAAGGGGATCCAGTGGTCATGGTCCACGTAGGGACCAATGACATGGGAAAGGGCAGGTTGGAGGTCCTGCAAGATAAATTTGAGGATCTAGCAGTGAAGATTAGGAGCAAAACCTCCACGGTAGTCTTCTCGGGAATTCTACCAGTACCACGTGCAAGCAGAGGGAAGCTGAAGTTTATCTGTAGGTTTAACACGTGGCTACAATCCTTCTGTAGGAAAGAGGGGTATAGATTTATTGAGCACTGGGACTTCTTCTGGAACAGGGGTGACCTATACAAGCCCGATGGGTTACACCTGAACCGGATGGGTACCTATGCTCTGGGGCAGCGTATGCTTAGGGTAGCGCAGGATTATTTAAACTAGGGACTCGGGGGGCAGGGAGGATAGAGAGCGAAATGAGTAGGGTGGTGCAGACTGCCCAGATGGAGTCTGTCAAGACTACATATAACAGGGAAAGCATGAACAAAGTCTTGAGTAAACAAAATTTTAGCAAGTGTGGCTTGGGATGGAAGGGAGTGAGGGAGCGGGAGAGGAATAGTAGAAACAGTAGCAACGTATGGGTGAGCAAGGCTTTGAAGCTCATGTGTTTAAATGCGAGAAGTATAAAAAATTATTTTTTGGAACTGGAGACTGTCATGTTGAATGGGGGTTATGACATTGTTGGGATTACAGAGACATGGCTTGGCGCAGCGGATGGGGAGGAATATAATGTAGAGGGGTACAAATTGTTTAGGAAGGATAGAACTAATAAAAGAGGAGGGGAGTGGCCCTTTATGTGAAAGACTATCTTAATGTGCAGGAAATTCCAGGTATAAACCCATTAGTTTCTTGTGAGGACATCTGGATTAGATTATTGGGAGATCGTGAGAAGGGCCTGAATATAGGAGTATGTTATAGACCTCCAGCTTCAGATAGTAACATAAATAGTATGCTCTTTGATAACATAAAACAAATCTGTGCTGAAGGAGAGACGTTAATAATGGGCGACTTCAATTACCCCTCTATCAATTGGGAGATAGTGACAGGTCAGGGCAAATGTGAAGAGGAGTTTATAGATATGGTCAATGACTGCTTTTTGGTACAGTCTGTTACTCAGCCTACGAGAGGGAAATCAATACTGGATCTGGTTTTGTGTAACAATCCTGATAGAATTTGCAGCACAGAGGTAGGAGAACCAATAGGAGCAAGTGACCACAGTGCAGTTATTTTTGATATTTTTGGCAAGTTAAGACAGCCTCCTCTAACTCTCGAATTTTTAATTTTAGACGAGCTGACTTTAATAAAATGAGAGAGAATTTAAGTAATATAGATTGGGTAAAACTTCTAGATTGCAGAACTGTGAATGAAAAATGGACTATATTTAAAAGGGTTATTGTAGATTTACAGTGTAAATTCATCCCCAAAGTAAGGAAAAATAGGATGAAAAAACTGTCTCCACAGTGGATGACTAAATCTTTACGGGTGATTTTGAGGCAAAAGAAACGACTGTATAGAGTATATAAAAAGGATAACTCAGAGAGAAACAAGTTAGATTATTGTAATATGC
This sequence comes from Aldrovandia affinis, assembly GCA_029706075.1. Classification (NCBI taxonomy): domain Eukaryota; kingdom Metazoa; phylum Chordata; class Actinopteri; order Notacanthiformes; family Halosauridae; genus Aldrovandia; species Aldrovandia affinis. The sequence continues at coordinate 3,021,948 of JAINUG010000103.1, forward strand.
GGGCCAAGGCTAAAAAGGAAATAAGATCAGCTAAAAGGCGGTTTGAAATTAAAATTTCCCAAGATGCAAAAAGTAACCCTAAGAAGTTTTTTCAATATTGTAGTACAAAAAGGAAAGTTAAGGATGAGGTTAAGTGCATTAAGAATAAGGAAGGAACTTTGGTTTATAATAATAAGGACATTGCAAACACACTAAACAGTTACTTTGTAGAGAGCTTTACTAGAGAAGAGGTTATAAATATGCCTAAATGTATAGACAAGGTACGGAATGTTTTGGAGGACTTTGAGATAAGGGATGTAGAAGTACTACAAAAACTACAAAAACTTAAGACAAATAAGGCAGCAGGCCCGGATGGCATATATCCCAGAGTACTCAAAGAACTTGGGGAAATTATATTTAAACCATTGACAGATATTTTCAGTCAATCCATAATCACTGGAGAAATACCAGATGACTGGAAACAGGGTAGTATAATTCCAATATATAAGAAGGGGGACCGTACTGACCCAGGGAACTATAGGCCTGTCAGTTTAACTTGCATCGCATGTAAAATGCTGGAATGTATTATTAGGGATAAGTTGGAATCATTCTTGAAAAATAATAGTATTTTAAGGGAGAGCCAGCATGGATTTCTCAAGGGGAGGTCATGCCTAACAAACCTCATGGACTTTTTCGAAGAGGCTACAAAGTGTGTTGACCTGAACCAGGCTTATGATGTTATATATTTGGACTTTCAGAAAGCATTTGACAAGGTACCACATGAGAGGCTCATTGCTAAAATGAAATCAGTAGGAATTGTAGGAGTAGTTTCACAGTGGGTTAAAAATTGGCTGCAAGGGCGAATACAAAGAGTAACAGTAGGTGGGGCCGAATCTGACCTCGGTGCTGTGGGCAGTGGTGTCCCGCAGGGATCGGTGCTGGGACCTCTGCTCTTCCTTATTTACATCAATGATCTGGATATGGACATGAGTAGCAAAATAGTTAAATTTGCAGATGATACTAAACTTGAGGGTTTGGCAAACAGTTTGGAATCGACTAAAGTAATCCAAGATGATTTAAACAAAATCCAAAAATGGGCAGATACATGGCAGATGACGTTCAATATTGCTAAATGTAAAGTTATGCATGTGGGAAATAAAAACATTAGACAGGAGTATTTTATGGGAGGAGAAAAGTTAGTAGGTGTTCAATTTGAAAAGGATTTAGGAGTTGTAGTGGATCAAAGCCTATCTGCATCAAAGCAGTGTGCTACAGCAGTGAAAAAAGCCAACAGGATGCTGGGATACATAGCAAAAAGTATTGAGTACAAATCAAAGGAGGTTATATTAATGTTATATAACGCCTTTGTCAGACCGCACTTAGAATACTGTGTGCAGTTCTGGGCACCGCACTACAAGAAAGATATTGAAGCTCTTGAAAAAGTCCAAAGAAGGGCAACTAAACTGATACCTGGTATGAAAGGTAAAAGTTATGATGATAGACTTAAGGCACTCAATCTATTTAAATTTAGCAAACGCAGACTTAGGGGGATTTGATTGAGGTTTTAAATTCCTAAAAGGGATTAACAAAGTAAAATACCAAAGATTTTTAAGATAAGTGGGGTCAGCAGAACAAGAGGCCACAGGTGGAAATTAGTTAAAGGCAAATTCCGCACAGATATTAGGAAGTTTTTCTTTACACAGAGAGTTGTCAATGCCTGGAACAGCTTGCCAGGTCGGGTGGTGGAGGCAGAGACGCTCGGGCTATTCAAGGCCAGGCTAGATGTAGTACTGGATGTTCTTTATATTAGGACATGATGAGCCAAGCTGGGCCGAACGGCCCGTTCTCATCATTATGTATTCTTATGTATTCTTATGTGATAAGGGAGGGGGATTTGTTCATTTACCAGACTTAATCTGCCAGACTTCTGTTTTCACTTTTATTTGTTGTTGTGTTGTGATTTTTATAGGTTTTAGGTATACAACCTTTTATAATGGGTATTATGGCTGATACCAATACTTCCAGAGGGTTAGACGGCAGTGTAGCATAATGATTTGGGAACTGGGTTTGTAATTTAGAGGTTGCTGCTTCGATTCCCAGGTGGGGGCACTGCTGTACCCTTAAGCAAGGTAATTAACCTGAATTGTTTCAGTAAAATATCCAGCTGTATAAATGGATTGTATGTAAACTGTGTAGAACAGAAAAATATACGAAAGGCTGAGCCATATCCAGTCCGGGGGGTACGCGAAAAAAAAGCTGAGACCAGTTCAATTATTTCGCGGACCGGGGGTGCATGGGGAAAAAAATTTGTGCCCCTCGGAATTTTAAACCCGGTGCATGAAACCGGTCCGTGGTGCAAAAAAGTTTGGGGACCGCTTGTTAAGGTGTAGGTCCAAATGCAGACGCTGGAACAGAACTAAAATTGCACTCCACACAGGAGGCGTTTAATTGCTGAGTGCAACAAAAAGGGTAACAGGTGAAACAAACAGGAAGCTGGCAAAACAGAACAGGCTGGACGGGCTACAAAAAAAACTAATAAACAAACAACAAAATACAACAGGCAAAAAATCGAGCTGGAAAGACAGATAAACAGACTAAAGCAAACTAGGGCAGTATAAGATATACGAGTACGGTTTGGCACTGGAGTGTGTGAGTGCTGAGCTTAAATAGGAAAGGGTGAAATTGCTAAATTGATTCTGGAATGCGGAATGTGCAGGGGAGTGGGTGTGATAGGTTGAATCTAACGAGGGGAAACGAGTGCGGAATGCGGGGAAGCCACGCCTAGCCTAAAACAAAAGACACAGGGTAAAAGCAAAAACAAGACATGACACGCAAGGAACGGAATGGCAAAAAACACAACGAAGGTGGACAGAATGGGGCTGCGATGTTACACCGCTGCCCTAACTGTGGTTTTTTTAGTGTTCTGAAATTTGGCGCCCCTCACCCCCCACGCTACGCCTCTGGGTATATCGCCCCACCTCTAGTGTATTAAAGTTAACAAAATCAATCAAATGTAGGTAAATTATGCTTGATAATTGAATATGCTTAAAGAAAAAAAAAACAGCCTACATCACAACTTTCCATTAATGGGTTTTCATTTATTTTCTTACAAAAAAGGGTTGGCAGCTCATTCTCAAAACAGCAGCCTCAGATTGCTTCTTAGTCAGGATGGTGATCCCCCTTCACAGCCCTGTATAAAGAGGGAAAAATAAGGGGACAAGGCGATGGGTATATTTAAGATAGTTATGCAAATAAGTTATTGGGGTTGTTAACACATCAACTAATGTTTGTTTGAAAATGTTATCAACTTTAATTGACTGAATTTATTAAGTAATTGGGCTTGTGAACACATGAATACTGTGTAATATATTTTTAACTCACCTATAATGGGAACAGCGTTTTAAGGACACTTGATGTTTTAAGTTAGCTGACAAGTCTTCGATTCGCCGCACAACTGTGTTTCTGGACATGCTCACGTTGTAGAATTCCTGCATCTTTTCCGGGCACATTATTCCTGCGACTTTAGTGAGGCACTGTTTTATGAATTCACCATCTGAGAAAGGTTTCCCGTGTCGCGCTATGAGTTGAGCTACCTCGTAGCTGGCTATTGTGGCATTTTCTTGTGTTTTGTTAGCACGGAAAAAAATACTGTTGTTGAGCTAGCAGGCTAGCTGCCATTTGCTTAACTTTCTCTTCTCGCTCAGCACCAGTGTAGGACGTGTAGGTCTGATGTTTGGTTTCATAGTGTCGTCGTACATTGTACTCTTTTATCACTGCAACAGTATCATTGCAAATCAAACAGACACACTTCCCCTTGACTTCTATAAAGAAATATTCATTTTCCCACCGTGTCTGATATTTTCTGCACTCACTTTCTATCTTGCGTTTCTTTGATTCCGCCATTTTTGGTCATCTCTTGCAACATTTTTATTAATTAATTTGGAGGGAGAGGCTGCTGTATTAATGAGTCTTCAATGAATACGGGTGGCTCCACTAGTGGTGAAACTAAGAATTACAACTCAGTCAAGTGCAAGTTTCATGCGCGGGCCATATTCCATTATATTTTTATAATTTGCTGCGGGCCAATTAAAAATGGATGGGAAAAGGTTTGGGCAATATAAGAAACCTGTTGCCCAAATCCATTTACCCCTGTATCTTGAAGTGTTTTATAGCGGGTATCTGTCAGCCCACTACTTTTATTCCAAATTATTGTGGTGAATGTATTTGTAGAGGCTCAAGAAGGTTAGTCTTTCAAAGGCTGCTGCATACAATTATTTTTCACTTGTGCTTCAACATTGTCTCTTCATCATCCCAAAATGTATTGTGGCTTATTCACATTGTCCATTATTGTCATGGGGTAATACACATCCCTTTTGGCAAAATATCTGCTGGCTATATGGAACATTGTAGAGGACGTCAAGACGTGCTGGGGTGTTTGAGAGTGCACGTGTAAACGTGACCATGGAAACCACATTCTCGTGCACAGCGCCCCTAGAGGGAACAGATTTGGGCACCACACCGGGTTTCACCTCTTATTCCCTCTCCCTCCGTGTGTTCTGTGATCCCCGGTGCGGAATGTTTGGCATGTCTGATCATTACAGAGATGATTTTCAGGGCATAATTTCACAGGATTTCAAAAGTCCTGCTCCGTCAAATCATATTTTTGATCTGCAGGTCAGGTTAACACGTTGCTGTATGTGGGACACTCCAGCTAGCTAAAGAATGTGCTTGGGTGATCATTTTATGTCGAGTGCACGCTCTGTTGTATATCGTAGGAAGAAAACACAGCTTAAACGATTAAGTTTTGAAAAAATCCCCCAAAATATAATTTTTTTAAAGAAAAAAAAGAATGAAAAATATATAAATTGGAATCGTATGATGTGACTCACACACATAACATCAGGTGTCGAGCTGTCATCCCTGTTGCAGTTGAGTTTGAAATCTGGCGCGCATCTAATCTAATAAAAATAGATGGGACTTTGAGAAGTACCCCCACACCTCGGCCTTGCCGGACCTTGTCAGTTTCACATGTTGATTTAGTCCACGCTCTCGGAGCGGGTGCTAAGCTCCTCTCTCACATTGTTTTCAGGTGCGAGAAACCGCACGGATTGTTAACTCTTCCCTTTCTCTTTGTCCCTCTGTGGCCGTTTGTCGGTTTGCTTTGGAGGGAACAGTTGCACAATAAACAGTCTTTGAGGTGAGAGAGAGACTTGCAGGATGGCTGTTAACTGTTTCATACCATGGCCAAACTGTCAAGCCCTTAGTGGTGTATGTGGTCTTGGTTTAAAACAGAGATCTGCATGATCTGTTCCTCAACACCTACACATTTCAACAGTCAGTTTGCTGTCAGAAATAAGATAAAGTACAGTCAGCTCCCCAATTATTCACACTCTTGATAAAGAAAAAGGCTGTATAAAATAAACAATACAGGTAATTAGCTATAGTATGCACAAAATAATGTGAAAATTATATTATTTTATATTGTAGTGAGCATGCGCAGTGGGGTGCATCAAGAAGATGAATGCAGTCAGGCAGCAATTTCAATGTGCTTCGTGCACTGCTAGGCCCCATAGCCACTTTATTAGAAAGCAATGACAATATCCGTTCCCCATACACCGCACGACCCCGGATATCATCTTCAGGTCTGTCTTTAGAACAGGAGCGTCCCTAAAGGGTCACGCAAGGTGCACATCGGCGACTAACTAGTAGTACTCTTCAGGCAACTGCACTAAACAATAAGCAAACGTTGGTCGCGGTGGCTTTACCATTTCTTCCCACAAAAAAGATATGGCACAGCTATTCACACCCCTGTGTTCAGTACTGTGTGCACCCTCCACATTACTAAGAATGACACGACTGAGTCAGCTTCTTTTTTTCTTACTATATTTTTAATATAGTATATTAAACAACACAGAACACCAATCAAAATGTTACATTCCTTGACATGACAACCAGAAATCAGCAAGACAATATATACAACAAAATATTGGACCTTACAAAGCCAACATAAAAATGAATACAAAAATATATATTGTGACATCATGAGAGGTTTCCCAGGGCAGGCTAGTGTGGGGCAGTGCAATACCACTGAAAAAACAGGCACAACGCAGACAGTTCAAAAATATAGTCAAGGTTTATTTAGCCCGCAGAGTATTAACGGGTAACTCTTCTTCAAAACCACAATCCAAAATCCAACTTAAACATCCCAAAAGGAAAAAAGGTTCTTCCAAAACTCAAAACATTCAAAAATTGTCTCAACGTAAAATGTCAATGTTCATCCTGCAAAAGTCTTCTTTCATTCAACAGTTCTTAAATCAAAAGGGTACTTTCCTTGTATTGTTTGTCCAGCTCCTTCCAGCCATGTGCTCTGTCCCTCTGCTCCCCTCTCTCACTTTGTCCTGCCTGTGTGCTCTCTATACCGGCCTTGATTAGGTGGCCCAAGCACCTACACCTGTTGGAGTCGTGTTGCATTGTGGGAGCTGTAGTGTGTGCAACAGCAGCCATTTTGTGAAGTGTCCACCAATCTAGTATGGGAATGTAGCACCCCTCTACTACACGTCCCCTTGTGATGCCACAATATATATAGTAAAAAGAAAAGAAAGAGAGATAATAATAATAATAACAAAAATACTACAGCACGAGGCTTGGGTCTCCTTTCAGGCAGAAAAATATATTGTTTGGGGCATTCACCTCCTCTGAAAAATGTCAGCCCTCAACTGTAACTGGGCAGTCAAAGCCTCCATCCCATTCACCTCTCTCAGTTTCCGCTTCCATTGTGCCAGTGTAGGTGGCTGTGGTTTCATCCACTTCAATGTTATAATTTTTCTAGCAGTCATCAAGAGTATATGCAGCAAATACATTTGGTTATTGGTACATGTCTTCAGGAGCCAGATCAAATATAAAGTGTCTTGGACTCAATGGTAAATCAACTCCTAAAATTGTATTTATCTCTCCCTTCACCTCCTGCCAAAAAAAAAGCATCTTTGGGCAGTCCCAAAATATGTGTGAGTGGTCGCCTACCAGTCCACACTCCCTCCAGCAATTCATTGCCGAGGGGATATCTACAAATTTTGAAACTACCAGAGGTGGTAAAAAATTGCATCTTCATTTTCCAATCAAACTCCTTCCACATGTTACTATTAATACCCCTGTGACAGCCAGTACATAGTGTTTCCCATTCCCCATCCTCAATTATAATATTAAACTCTAGCTCTCACTTGTTTTTGATATGGAAGGTATTGTCTGGTAAATCCAATAATAGGTTTTTATAAATATGGGACACATGGTTTTTAATAGGTGTACGATGTTGAAGTATATCCATAAAGTATGTTTCAATGTTTGTTGGAGCATTCTTGATTATGTTCCAGTTATATTATGTTTTGTAATATAATGCCTGATCTGAAAATACCTAAACATGTCACGTGGTGGTAATAAAAATTTCTCCTGGAGATAGGAAAATGGCTGCAAAATATTGTCATAAAATATAGTAGTTGGTCAATAATCTTTAGGCCACTTCCTGCCCAATTCTTAAAGGTGTTGTCAGTTATTGAGGGGAGAAATTCTAGGTTTCCAGCAATTTGCATAGCCCTTGAGAAGGCCACCGCCCCCCTAAATCTCTTTTGGACCTTCGACCAAACTTTTAAGGTGTGTTTCACCCATATGTTTTTGATTCCCACCTTCTTTTGAGACTGTTGGCTCAAAAAAACCAACACGGACAGGGGTATACCTGGCAGCTCTGCTCTATATTGACCCATCCTGTTTCAGTGTCATTGCTGATCCAGGCTACCACCGCCGTCAGCTGCGCTGCACAAAAGTAGTTTCTTATATTAAGGAGGCTGAGCCCACCCTTGTCCTTCCCAAGAGTGATTGTTTTAAGTCTCTTGCTCTGCCATATACATTTTGATATAAGCTTATCTAGCATATTAAAGGCAGATGCTGGGATCCAGATTGGAAGAGACTGGAACAAGAACAAAAGTCTGGGTAATAGGTTCATTTTTACAGCCTCTATTCTACCCAGAAGAGACAGTGGTAGCATGTCCCATCTTGCTAAATCTTTTTTAAACACCTCAAATATTTTTTTGTAATTCGCCTGGTACAGTTCAGTTATTTGGGGGGCAAGGATGATCCCCAGATACCTAAAGCCCCGCCCAGATCGACGAAAGGACACTATGTTGTCAAGTTGGACAGGCCAGGTCCCAGAAATCATCATTGCCTCCGATTTGGTGGGATTAATTTTATATCTATAATTTAATACTAAGCCATATTCATCAAGGTTTTGTAAGATGGCCAGGACAGAGGAGACATATAAACCAATCTTATGTTGATTTCCGCCCTCGTCTTTTATTCCCTGTAGATGGGGGTTACTCCTGATTAATTCTGCTAAAGGTTCAATGCTAAGAGCGAACAGAGCTGGCGATAATGCATCTCCCTGCCCTGTTCCACGACCCAGCTCAAAGAATTCGGAGCAGTGGTCGTTAACCCTGACCCTTGATCTCGGGTTCTTATAAAACACTTTGACCCAATTAACAAAGGTCTGATCAAAGCCCATATATGTCAGTGTCTGCTCCAGGAACATCCAATCTAGCCTATCAAATGCCTTCTCAGCATCTAGACTGAGAAGCATTGATGGAGTTTTTCTCTCAGCGGCGATCGATTGTAGATTTAGAGCTCTTCTGACATTATTGGTGCCCTGGCGCCCCGAGATGAACCCTGTTTGGTCTGGATTCACCAACTTCCGAATATGCACTTGTATTCTACTAGCCAGGATAGAAGTCAATATTTTTAAGTCCTGACCAAGCAGGCTTATGGGCCGATATCCCATACACTGAGTGGGGTCCTTTCCCTCTTTATGCGGGTGCGGGTCATCAACACAGCCCAGAAGATCGTCGGATCCCCTCTCCTCACACTGGAAGACCTACATAGTTCCCGCTCTCTCACAAGAGCTCTGAACATCACAAAGGACACTTCCCACCCTGGACACTCCCTGTTTGAACTGTTGCCGTCAGGCAGACGGTACAGATCCATCAAAGCACGAACAAACACTCAAAAACAGTTTCTACCCATCAGCAATAACTACACTTAATGCAGCTACAAAATAATCTGTGATACTTGTCTTAAAGTGCAATAAGGGAATGTGCAATGACAGAGAATGTTTGAATGTGTGGTTGTGTGTGTTTCACTTAGTATTTATCTTAGATATATTATTCTGTAATTACTGATATTTTTATTCTTAGATGTCTTTATATACTGTTTGTAATATTGCACTGACTGGTTGGCATTTCAATTTCCTTGTACGTGTTACAATGACAATAAAGGATCTATCTATTTATGAATAACCATAATGATGGCCTCTGACCAGTTTTTTCGGGGGGTCTCCTTCATCCAAAGCATAATTATATACCTTGCATAAGACTGGGGCTAACTCATTAACGAAAGCTTTATAATATTCCCCAGAATATCCATTGATACCCGGGGATCTATTATTCTTAAGCTCACCAATTGGTTATTTCCTCTACTGTTATGGGGGAACACATCATTTCAGCCTCCTCCTGTGATAGTTTATTCAATTTGACCGAATCAAGGAAACTTGATATTTTCTCTTTTTTTTCTGTTAACTCCTGGCTTTCATATACAGTGGGGAAAATAAGTATTTCACCCCCTGCTGATTTTGTGAGTTTGCCCCCTTATAAAGAAAGGAACGGTCTATAATTTTCATGGTAGGTTCATCTTAACAGTGAGAGACAGAATATTTAAAAAAATCCCAGAAAATCACATTATATGAATTTTAAACATTTATTTGTGTTTTATTGAGGAAAATAAGTATTTCACCCCCTAGCAAAACATGACTCAGTACTTGGTGGAGAAACCCTTGTTGGCAAGCACAGCGGTCAGACATTTCTTGTAGTTGGTCACCAAGTTTGCGCAGATCCCAGGAGGGATTTTGGCCCACTCCTCTTTGCAGATCCTCTCCAAATCCTTAGAAATCCATTTTCAGTGTCCTGGCTGAGGGAAGGAGGTTGTTACCCAAGATTTCCCGGTACATGGCCCCATTCATCCTCCCCTCGATCCAGTGAAGTCGTCCTGTGCCCTTAGCAGAGAAACAGCCCCAAAGCATAATGTTTCCACCGCCATGCTTGACGGTGGGGATGGTGTTCTTGGGGTCCAAGGCAGCTTTTTTCTTCCTCCAAACACGGCGAGTCGAGTTGATGCCAAAGAGCTCGATTTTAGTCTCATCTGACCACAGCACTTTCTCCCAAGCCTCCTCTGAATCATCCAGGTGCTCATTGGCAAACTTCAGACGGGCCTGTACATGTGCCTTCTTGAGCAGGGGGACCTTGCGGGCACTACAGGATTTCAATCCATTACGGCGTAGTGTGTTACCAATGGTCATCTTGGTGACTGTGGTCCCAGCTGCCTTGAGATCATCAACAAGCTCCAGCCGTGTAGTTCTGGGTTGTTCCCTCACCTTTCTCATGATCAGGTTCACTCCACGAGGTGAGATCTTGCGTGGAGCCCCAGACCGAGGGAGGTTGATGGTCAATTGGTGTTTCTTCCATTTTCTAATTATCGCACCAACAGTTGACTCCTTCTCACCAAGCTGCTTGCCAATGGTCTTGTAGCCCATTCCAGTCTTGTGCAGGTCTACAATTTTGTCCCTGATGTCCTTAGACAATTCTTTGGTCTTGCCCATTGTGGAGAGGTTGGAATCTGATTCATTGATTGATTCTGTGGACAGTTGTCTTTTATACAGGTAACGAGTACTTAATTAGGAGTACTAATTAAGTAAGAGGACTAATCTGTGTGCCTCCTGGTCACATAACCGGTCTGTGGGAGCCAGAATTCTTGCTGTTTTGCTAGGGGTGAAATACTTATTTTCCTCAATAAAACACAAATAAATGTTTAAAATTCATATAATGTGATTTTCTGGGATTTTTTTTAAATATTCTGTCTCTCACTGTTAAGATGAACCTACCATGAAATTTATAGACCGACCGTTCCGTTCCTTTCTTTGTAAGGGGGCAAACTCACAAAATCAGCAGGGGGTGAAATACTTATTTTCCCCACTGTAGCTTTTTATAATATGCAGCAAATACCTCCACTATTTATTTTGATTGAGATGTAATTGTATTAGTATCTGGATGTTTAATTTTAGGGACCACACGTTTAGATTGAGCTTTCCTTAGTTGAAAGGCTAGTAGCCTACTCGCTCTACCCATTTCGTAATATTTTCTTTTGACAAATCTGAGCGCACCTTCTGCCCTATAGGTAAGTAGATCATCTAGTTTTTGTTTCTCTTGTTTTAGCAATTCTAGTGTGTCCCTACCCCTTGATACTTTGTGTTCACATTCTGACCTTGTAATTTTAGTCTCCAGTTCAAGACTGAGTCGGCTTCTGTAGTGTTTTATGAGTCTGGTGAAAATATTGGGGTGAGATCTTTGACCATTTATCTATACAGAATCTCTCAGTATCCCTCAGATCCTCCGGTCTGTGCTTCTGGACTGTCCTACAGTATGTACTGAACCTCTTTAAAGTAATGTGATGTGTGTGTGTGTGTGTGTGTGTCTGTGTGTGTGACAGTGCATATACATGAATGTGTGTATGTGCGCACGAGAGTGTCTGAGCGTGTGTATGTGTCTCTCTGTGTGTGGGTAAGCATGCAAACACCACGTACACCAGTAGAGTGTTTCTAGAACACATATGCGCATGTTTGCTCAGCGCAGCATAAATGATTTAAGGAGCTCAGGCCTGGTGCGCTACCGTGGCTGTGACCAAAAAGGTGTCCATTCTTTCTTCCCCTCTCCTCTCATCTCCTGAAGTGCATGGTGACGTATCCCACACTCTGTCAGACGACAGACTAAGCAGACTAAGAGGATGATTGACATGAGGGTTAACCCTGTCCATGGTCTGCCCACTTCACTGGGACAAGAAGCAATGGAAGTAGAGCTGCTGAGGGGGGTGTGAAGAGCAGGAGGGGGCCTGAGTGAGATTACTATAACAGTCGGATGCTGTGACCTTCTGACCACTGCTTGCCAGTAAGCAGTGCTTTGCACTCTGAACACAGAGTCATTCTGTAAACCAACACAAATAAGGAGCTGTAAATGAAGTCACATGTGAGTCCCTCTGCTGCAGCAGGACTCCGATCTGCACTGGAAAAAATACATCTGTGATCTTGATTCTGTCCATGAGGCATATTACTCAAGGGTGATTGTAACTTAGTTAAAATAAGTTCAAAAAGTAAAGATGGCAAGTAAATACCAACTCATACAATATATAGCAATAGAGGCAGGCTTTCCTCTTTTTAAAACATCTGTGCTCATCTCATTTAGGCACCCCCTACAGTAGAGGTGGCCCACCTGCAGAACACGGATTAAATTCACCTTAAAATCTGTTATATATTTTGACCCCAGAAACCAGTTCAGTGAGTTCAGTCAACTGTGTAATCAACTGCTTTGATCTGAATAGTGGACTGGATCCTCAACTACTCAAGCTGTTTATATGAAATGCACGCTGTGACAATTCACAGTTAAGAGTGATATACAGAGTCAAATTTGACTTGTAAGTCACTATGGATACGAACGTCCGATCGATGTATACTTGATATAACGTGATGAAAATGAAAGGTGAAGTGTTCAGTGGGGTTTGATGTGGTACAATGGGGCATGTTGGTAAGAACAGTAACATAACACTCGATTTAACGTCACTTATTTAATGTCGGGTTGCCGCCCGCAGTGTGTACAGTAAACTCTGTTGTGAAAAGACTGCTGTGGTATGCCGTCATCTTGGGAATGTGTTGAGTGTCAAAGCGCTGTGTGAATTTGTGGCATGCATGCACTGTCTGCGTGCAAATGAGTGCATATCCAGGATCTCCAATACCAGGCTTTTGCTTTTTTATCTGTAAAGAACATTAAACAAAAAAGATTGGGTTCATATCTAGTGACTGAGAAGGCCATAACATATGGATAGTGTCCTGCTCCTCAAACCATTGGGTGAATACTCATGCTCTGTGGACAGAGGGGTTTCATATTGAAAGACACCCTTCCCAGTAGGAAACACTCTGTATGTGTGTATAAGCAGTAGATATATAATACTGTTGTTATGTCAATGTATACAATGAGCTGATGGAAGTCAAGGCTTCTCCATAAACTACACAATATTTAAAAACCACAGTGACAGCTGAAAGGTACTGTCATGGTTTTTCCCCAGACTCACCGCTGGGTGGCGGTGTTGCGCCTTCCTTGTGGGAGGCGCACAGGTGGAGATCATTTGGTAATTACCTTCCTATTTAAACCCCCACCTGTAGTTGCTCTGGGCTAAATCGTAAGCCATCTTTGGTAGTTGTGTCTTTTTAAAGACGTAACAGTGACGTTCGGGAAAAGGACCCAGACGCAGATCAGGATTAGGCAAAGAATAGTTTAATGGAGGCAGAGGTCAACACCAGAAGTCAGGGTAGCGAAAGTACAAAATCAAAATCCAAAGAGAAGTCACAAACAATCCAAAAGTCAAAACTGGTAAAACAGAGAAGGCAAACAAACAAAATCGGCAGGCAAACTCGAAGTGAAAAGGGGTGTCTCGGGAAAATGCTACAGACTCTGGCTTACTGGTAATCGGCACAGGGAATGAAGATCATCGTTCTGACGGGGAATGAACATAAACACGAAACTTAAATACAAGCAGGGAAGGGAAACACAATAGGAATCAGGTGTGACTGGGAGGAGAGAGGGGTAGGAACACAGGTGAAAACAATGGGATTCGTTAATACAATAACGAGGGGAAACGAAAGACACGGACTGGGAATAACACAGACACATAGACAATAAACGACCTGGAAGAGCAGGCAGACACGTGCATAGTTCGAAGGGGAGGAACGCATATAGAAATCTGCGTGCAAATGATGTCATGGTTTGAGTGCCTGTTTAGCCCTGTGTGGGCGTACTCTTTTTCTATCCTTGTTCCTGCTGATCTCCATAGCTAATCAGTGGATTGTTTTCAGGTGTTCACTGCCTACTTAAGCTCACTGCTTTCACTACTCCGTGCTTCAGTGTCTATTTCATTTGGCGTTGAAGCCAGTACGGTATCAGTCTTCGATATCTTATTTAGAAAAATGTATTTAGAAAAACGTATTTAGAAAAACGTATTTAGAAAAACTTATTTCTCTTTAGCTTTCTCGCCACTTCTACGGAAGTCTAGTTTTCTCCTTATTTTGTTTGGTCTGTGTTTCGGGGTTTACTTACCGACAGACCCAGGGCACTTATTTTCGTTGTTTCGTTTTCCTAAGCTGCGTCTTAGGCGTCTGGGTTCTATTCCAGCTTTGTTTTCTTTTTGCTTGTGTTGCGACAAGTTATTTTATTTCCTTTTTTCCTCCGCGTGTGGTGTTGGGCTACACATCAGAGATTTCAGTTTTTTACTATCGTTCGGTACCGTTCGTGGACCACTTTTATTTCGCCCTTCTTAGGGGTAGTTATTATTTCGTATTACGCTGGGAGTTTTGCTTTATTTTCTGTAGCTATTCTCGTGGGTTAACGCCCCTCACTCCCTATTGTGTTTTAGTGACATCCTGATTATTCTCCATTGGTCGCGCTTGGGCCTCACCCCTACCAGCCCTTACAAATGAAGTGAAACGTGAGAAGCGTACAGGGATAGGACAACGAGAGAGAGAATGATAGCGATAGTAAGAAGCGTGAGATAATTAGTGATTAGTAGTGTTAGTAACTTAATCTAAATCCCTAATGTTAGTAGTTAAGTAGGTTAGTACTATATACATCTAACTAATATATAAAACTTGGAGGGCATGATCAAGGCAATGGTCAACAGCCGCCCCCAATCAGCGGCTGGATTCTCCGGTCAGATCCCGTTGGCAATTCCTCGATTAGGCACACCTGTTGTTGACGTACCACGTGAAGCCAAAATACAGCTCCCTCCCCGGTTTAGCGGCGAGTCTGGAAAGTGGTTTTTTGGCACAATGGGTTTTGCCAAAAATGCCAAATTGTTTTTCAGACACAACCCTCTAGATATTGCTCAGAGGAGTCGCGAGTAGCACTCATTTTATCCTTATTGACGGGTGCTGGCCTCGAGTCGGCGGTGCCAGTAATACGTTCTCAAGCTCCTGTGTTGGCAGACTCTCTGGGGTTTATGAAAAGGATGGAGTTGGTTTTTGACCATGAACTCCACGAACAAGTGTCTGCTACGAGGTTGATGCGCATGCACCAGGGTAACCAAAGTGTTGCAGAGTTTTCTATTTCTTTCCGAACTCTGGCGGGGGTTACCGGTTGGCCAGAGAGCCCTATCATGACACTTTTTACTAACGCTCTATCCGATCCGGTGAGAGACGCTCTGGCAGCTATTGGTGTACCGGATTCTTTTGATTAGTTCTTTTGACCACTGCTATACGGATCGACAACCGTATTAGAGAGCGTGAGCGTGAGAAACAGGATATAAAGCACCTGGTTCTGATTAAAGGGTTTTTGTCTCCATGTTCGAAGGCTTTGGGCAAGCCAGACGAACCCATGGAGGTAGACAGTACTAGCCTTCGGGACCAGGTCGGAGAGGATGCTCGTATTAGCTGGTGTCGGTACTGCCGACGGAGGGGTCACACCAGGAAGAATTGTCCCAAACTTAAGGGAAACGAATAGTCTCGCTATCAAGTCGGAAGCTGGTAGCGAGACATCAGTCATCAGTCTTCCGAACCTTTATTCCGGTGGAGCTATCCTGGAAAAAACAAAACACCAAAATAAACGCCTTTCTCGATTCCGGGGCGGTAGATTGTTTTGTGGATTCCGGATGGGCCAAAAGAGTTAAATTACCTGTTCGGGTCCTTTCACAACCCTGTAGTGTCACAGCTCTTGACGGTCGCCCCCTTGGTTCCGGTAGCATTAAGGAGTAGACCGAGACTGTGGTTATGCGCATTGCTTACGGGGAACACACCGAACGAATAAAGTTATTTTTGGTCGATTCTCCCACATATCCATTAGTTCTTGGACACTCCTGGTTGATTAGACACATTCTAACGGAGGACCAGATGTTAGAGCCCAGAGGACCTAGAGCATTAGCAAACGGGACTGGAGAGGTATTGCCAAAAATGATGATCTCGGTCTTGCTCTCGTTAAAATTGAGGAAGTTAGCACTCATCCATGCTTTAGTGTCGGTGAGACAATCAAGCAATGGCTGAAGTGCAACCTGTCCTGTGGCCTTAAGAGGTAGATAGATCTGAACATCATCTGCGAAACAGTGGAAGGATATGTTGTGTTTGGCTAGGATTTCACCTAAGGGTAGCATGTACAATAGGAAGAGGATGGGACCTAGGATTGACCCTTGAGGAACCCCACAGGTAAGGGGGGCCACGGAAGAGAGGAAGTCTCCTAGCTGCACAGAGAAACTCCGGTCGGTTAGGTAGGACTGGAACCAACTTAAGGCTACACCTGAGATTCCCACGTACTGCTCTAGCCGTGACAGTAGGATCCTGTGATCCACCGTATCGAAGGCGGCTGTGAGGTCTAGGAGCACCAGGATCACAGGACTACCTGAGTCAGCGGCCAGAAGCAAATCGTTTTGGACTCTCAGGAGTGCCGTTTCAGTGCTGTTTTAAAAACCAGACTGGAATTTCTCATGGATGTTATTGATAGCAAGGAAGGATTGTAACTGGACATACACTACTCGCTCAAGGACTTTGGACAGAAAAGGTAATTGAGAAATGGGCCGGAAATTGGACAGAACAGAGGGGTCGAGATTTTTCTTTTTGATCAATGGCTGCACCACAACATGCTTGAAGGCAGCTGGGACACATCCATATTCATTGTCGGTTCCTGAGAGTGCGGCTATGAAAGCGTACATTTCCGAATCTTTAGCTAACGGGTTTATCAGGTCATCCACGTCCCCTGCTGGGGCGGGGTTCATTTTTGTTAGTAAAAAAGACGGGGGTTTACGACCATGTATCGATTATAGAGGCTTGAACAGTATAACCATAAAAAATCGATACCCCCTTCCCCTCATGAATTCAGCGTTTTAACGTCTCCAAGGATGATCCATTTTCACCAAATTAGATCTTCGTAATGCCTATAATTTGGTGCGGATTCAACAGGGGTATGAGTGGAAAACGGATTTTCTCCACTTCCCTCACTGAGCACGTCAAGCACGTTAGACAAGTGCTTAAATGCCTGTTAGAAGCCAGGCTGTTTGTTAAAGCTGAAAAATGCGTGTTTCATGTGCAGTCCTTCCTAGGGTTTATTGTTTCTGAGGGAAGGATCTAAATGGACCCCAAAAAAGTGACTGCGGTCAGGGATTGGCAATCCCCGGGTTCAGTTAAGCAGGTCCAGCGGTTCTTGGGATTTGCGAACCTTTATAGACGGTTTATCCGCAATTTTAGTTCAGTGGTCGCCCCCATCACTGTGCTTACCAAAAAAACGGTTCCCTCTCATTTCCAATGGACTCCTAAAGCTGAGGCGGCGTTCGCAGAACTAAAAAGGAGATTCTGTTCAGGGCCCATTTTGATTTCCCCTAACCCTTCATTGTAGAGGTTGACGCCTCTGAGCTCGGCGTGGGGGCTATACTATCCCAGCGGTCAGCCTTGGATCAGAAGGTGCATCCTTGTGCTTAGTTTTCTCTGAGCCTTTCCCCTGCCGAGAGAAATTACGATGTTGGGGACTGGGAATTATTGGCAGTTAAACTGGCGCTGGAAGAATGGCGTCACTGGTTAGAGGGGGCGGAGCATCCCTTTACTGTCTGGACGGATCATAAAAATCTGGAGTATATCCAGGGGGCTCAGCGTCGTAATTCGCGACAAGCTCAATGGGCGTTGTTTTTTACCCGGTTTAATTTCCTTTTGACCTACCGGCCGGGTTAAAAAAATATCAAACCGGACGCTCTTTCCCGCTTGTACGATGGGTCAGAGCAGGACCGCCCGCCCACACCCATTATCCCCGCCGCGCAGATTCTATCTCCTATTTTAGGGGAGATAGAGAAGGTGGTGCGCGAGGCTCAGCGCCTTCAGCCAGATCCTGGTGGGGGTCCTCTGGGGTGCCTCTTTGTACCGTTAGGAGCTCGCGCCCAGGTACTTCAGTGGGGTCACTCCTCTCGGCTCACGGGTCACCCGGGCATACACCGTATGCACGATTTCCTAGGTAGATGGTTCTGGTGACCCGGGATGGAGAAGGATGTGCGGAAGTTTGTGGCAGCCTGTATTATTTGTGCCCGCAACAAGGGTTCGCAGCTGGCACTGTCAGGGTTACTCTGGCCTTTGCCTGTCCATGGAGCCATATCGCCTTGGACTTTGTTACCGGCCTACCCATTTCGAACGGACATACTGTCATTCTGGTAGTAGTGGACAGGTTCTCTAAGGCAGCCCACTTTATTCCGCTGCCGTCCGCGCCCGAGACAGCTCGCCTGATGGTGGACCATGTCATTTTTACATTTACATTTTAAGCATTTAGCAGACGCTCTTATCCAGAGCGACTTACAAGATGTGCATTAGTACAAGGTGAGAACAATAGTACAAGGTGAGAACAATGTCTTCCGCCTTCATGGGTTGCCGCAAGACGTGGTGTCCGATCGGGGCCCTCAGTTTGCGACCAGATTTTGGCAGGCTTTTTGTTCTCTCTTAGGCGCGTCGGTGAGTCTGTCTTCGGGTTTTCACCCACAGACTAATGGACAGACAGAATGCAACAACCAAACTATGGAGAACACTCTCCGCTGCCTGGCCTCCGCCAATCCCTCATCGTGGAGTCGGCATCTGGCCTGGGCGGAGTACGCTCATAACACCCTGCGTAATGCATCTTCAGGTCTCTCTTCGTTCAAGGCTCAGTTTGGGTTTCAGCCCCCTCTGTTTCCTGAGCTGTAGGGTGACGCGCTGTTGATCGCCAGAGGGAGTTTGCCGACCGTCGTCGGCGGGCTGCTCCATCTTATTGGGTGGGGCAACGGGTGTGGCTTTCGACACGGGATCTGCCGTTACGGGTCGATTCCCGGAAACTCGCGCCGCGCTTTATAGGTCCTTTTCAAATAATTCGGAAGATTAACCCCGTCACCGTCCGCTTACAGCTCCCACAATCCATGCGGATTCATCCCACGTTTCACGTGTCCCGCATCAAACCTGTACTCACTGGTTGACTGGGAGGGTTACGGTCCTGAGGAGTGCAGTTGGGTTCTGTCCCGTTACATCTTGGATCCGTCCTTGATCCAGGATTTTCACCGGCGGGGGGCCGAAGGGTCGTCAGGAGTCGCCCCTTAAGGGGGGGGGGGTCCTGTCATGGTTTTTCCCCAGACTCACCGCTGGGTGGCGGTGTTGCGCCTTCCTTGTGGGAGGCGCACAGGTGGGGATCATTTGGTAATTACCTTCCTATTTAAACCCCCACCTGTAGTTGCTCTGGGCGAAATCGTAAGCCATCTTTGCGATCTAGCCGGTAAGGTAGTTGTGTCTTTTTAAAGACGTAACACTCAAGACTTACTTTAGAAAAGACTCTTTCTGTCCGAAACCATCTCTAACAAAGAACATCTTTATTGTACCTTCAATAAGAACCTTGCTCTCTATTAGGAGCTTCCGTTTGGTTTATTTTGTTCAGTCGGTTCAACTGTGTTTTGGGTTACATTCTTGTTCTTTTGGCTCTCCTAGCCCTTTTCTCGTTTTCGGACACTCGGTGTCTTTGGTTTATTTGATTGTTTTCTATTACCATTTGGTAATCCGGTGGACGTATTCCCACCACCGTGTGTTTTATTTTCTTCAAAGAAATTAGTATAAGGTATTTTGTTTGTCGGGTGTTTTGCTACCCTTACCTTATTAATTCTGCAGAGTTTTCTTTATTTCTTTTGTTTGTGTCAGTGTTGACACCTAACCGCCCGCTGGGTGGTATTTTCTGTTCCTCCCTTTTGTTCGTCCCTTCCCTATTACTCTGTTTATCAGAGCTACTGGTAAGACTTACAGTGTAACTTATTGATCCCCTGGGGTTCTGCGAGTGGCGCCTATCACCGCCCACCCTCACAGGTACTTTTTTTTTTTTAATCAAGGTCTTTTTTATATTTTTTATAACACAAGTCCAGACAAGTCTAACAGAAGAAAACTAAAACTAAAACTAAAACAAATTCCTACCCCCCCCAACCCCCAAAACCAGACATACTCATATATACATTATACATAACCAGACATCCATAAAAAGAAAATAAATAAGACAAATAAGTAGGAATAACAGAAAGATTGGTTACATTGTTATGCTGTCAGCTTCCATATTCTCAACAAAGGTTAAAAAAGGCTGCCAAATAGTATAGAATTTCCTAGTCGACCCTCTGACAGTATATCTAATCTTCTCCAATTTAAGATGATACATGACCCCTCTAATCCAATGGCTATATGTTGGTGGAAGAGGGTCTTTCCATTGAAATAATGTCATTCTCCTGGCCAGGAGAGAGCAGAAGGCCAACATATTGATTTCCAAACTATCGAGAGGGGCATCCACCAGGGCCACACCAAAGTGCAATGAATGGAGATGAGTCTATTGTTTTTTCAAATATCCTGGAGAGGGTCTCAAAGATGGTTTTCCAAATTGTGTATAGCTTTGGACATGTATAGCTGGAGCCTGCCTGCATCAATCACATGTAGGATCAATGTTGGTCTTAATCTTGGAAAGTCTGACTTTGGACCAGTGCAGACGATGTACAATTTTGAACTGAATTACAGCATGCCTAAAACAGATTGAAGAAGAGTAAATTCTCAGTATTCTTTTTTGCCAAATTTCCTCTATTTGTTTCCCATTTATTTCTAAGGAGGTCCAAAGTCGTCAGATTGTGCGTGCTGAGTAGTTCGTAAATTATGCTCATTGCTTTTTTGTGACCGATTTACAGTTAAAAATTGAATCTAACAGAGAAGTGGGAGGGCATGACGGAAAACATTTTGAGTTAAAGGCTACAAAGTTCCGGAGCTGCAAGTACCTGTAGAAATGTGATCTGGGAATATTACATTTCTGCACTAACTGTTTGAAAGGCGACTCAGACTCTACTAAACTATTCAGTTTCTAAACCAGACATCATCCATCCCTGATGGGGCAAACATGCAGTTTTTTGCAACTGGTGCAGCATGCAAGAGGCCAATAAGGGAGAAGGATCTTCTAAACTAATTCCAGATTTTGATTGAGTGTAAAACAACCAGATTAAAAGTGAAGCTGGAAATGGGCTGTGTGAATGATAGTTTAGATTTTAGACCATAATAAGCCTGCGAGAGAAGTGGACCCCATGGACGTCCCCTCCAAAATTACCCATTTGGGGATAATAACATCGTTCCTCGTCCAGTAGAGTAATGCCCTTATATTGGCCGCTCAGTAGTAATATATAAAGTTTGGGAGCGCCATACCTCCCATTGTTTGAGGTCTCTGCAGTATACTTCTTTTAATTCTGGGTTGTTTTTTGTTCCAAATAAAAGTCTATATCTGATTATTTAGTTTGGAAAAGAAAGACTTTGTTAAAAAGACCGGAAGACATTGAAATATATACAAAAATTTAGGAAGTACACTCATCTTAACCGTATTAATTCTTCCACCCAGAGAGAGGCAAGGGATCCCAGCGTTCAATATCCTGCTTCAGATTGGATAGTAGAGGCTGATAGTTAGCTGCATATAAATCTTTATGATTATGTGTAACCCATATTCCCAGGTATTAGAATTTCTTAGGGCTCATTTTAAAAGGAACTGAACCTAAAGGCATCCGTTCAGCAACAACACCAATTCATAGCTTTCACGTGACGTCACAGGCCAGGAGCGAGCTGCGCTGCCGGGCAAAAGGCACTGCCCCGTCAACTGCCCGTCACGTTATCATAGCACCTGTAACGCTGATGAAGGAGCATTGAAAACCATGCCAGAGAGTTGCTGTGCAATCGGGTGTGCAAACCGGCGAGGAGATAAGCCTGGGTTGTGTTTTTATAGGATACCCAGCGAAAAAGAAAATAAAGAAAGGAGAAATTTGTGGATTAATGCCATCAAACGAACGAGTGTGCCAGGAGAGGGAAAGAAAGAATGGCTGCCAACAAAACACACACGTCTGTGCATTTAGGATCGTGCAAACATTTAGGGCTGTGCGGCATTTGCAACAACATGTCAGCCCTGTCACCAGCTACTAAAAGGTAAAGGTCCCAACGATTGTCACGCACCTGTTTGGTGGCGAAATTTGTCTCTGCATTTAACCCATCCCCTGAGGGAGCAGTGAGCAGCGCTCGGGCTGTAAATATCTGTGATCAACGTAGCTAGCTA
Source organism: Aldrovandia affinis (assembly GCA_029706075.1). Lineage (NCBI taxonomy): Eukaryota > Metazoa > Chordata > Actinopteri > Notacanthiformes > Halosauridae > Aldrovandia > Aldrovandia affinis. The sequence continues at coordinate 3,044,144 of JAINUG010000103.1, forward strand.
ACGTTACCAGAATTAGAGCTATCTACCACAAGATAGTAATTTAGCTGTGTAACGTTAGATAGACTAGACAACGTAACATAACGAAAGGCACCTTCGCTTTGACAGCTAACGTTACCGGTTAGCAAGAGGTAGCTACCTTACCACTGACCGTAGCGTAACGTTAGCTAGCATACCGATAGGCTAGGCTAATTTAACGTCACTCACCTTCGCTTTGACAATGAAGAATTTCTTCACTTTCCACACACCAGCATTGTTTACCCAGCCTGAGTGGAAATACTTGTAGCTTTCGGTAGTTTTATAAGCCTTCATCCTGGCAGCGGTGTATGGGGATGGATTCTCAACCAGATGGATCCAGATGTCACCAAACTCCAGATCAGGCAGGGACTTAGCTGCATTTAGTGGCTCAAACACAGCCGCGGGTGCTAAATATGGATCACAAGTGCCCAAGATTTGTAGTTTGTCCATGTATCTACCCTTTTCTTCCCGGCTGAGATGATCTAAATAGTCTTTACTGTGTAAAACAGCCGGCAAATTGCTGGGATTGCATCCACTCGCCATGTTGCCCCAATGTTTACCATGCGATGACGTCACGTTATCACACTTTTTGCCCGGCAGGTTGGCGGTTACTAGGGAAGAAACCACGTGACTGAAAGCTATGAAATGCTGGCCTTGCGTGATGTTTACCTGTGCTGCTGTAGGAGATGGGTGTTCAAAGTTTGCAAGAGATGGATTTGAAGATATACAAAATGTTGACAGGTCTGTAAAGATTCATGCAAAATCAAAGGAGCATGTCAGTGCAGTCATGCAATTAAGTCTGTTGGGAAATGCGAGGATTGATACTTTCATTGATGAAGGCGTGCGACTATGGGCAAACCATAACGAAATGGTCCGGAAAAACCATTACATTCTGAAAAGGTTGATTTATTCGGTTTCATTATTGGGTCTTCAGGAGCTGGCATTTAGGAGACATGATGAGAGTAAAAAGTTGGATAATAAAGGGAACTACAGAGAGATGGTACACGTGCTTTCCCTCTATGATGATGTTCTGGCTGTTCATGTGAAATCATCCACTGTACTTTCTGGGCTATCTAAGATGATACAAAATGATCTGATTGAAGCCATTGCTGCCACCGTTTGAATAAAAGCTCATGGACATAGTATGCTGGATTTATCTGCTAAATCATATGTTGTTTATACACATATAAAGACAGTGAGTGCTGTTGTAAAAATGGGGTTGCTTGGGTGGTTGCTTCACCAAAAATGTTGGTCGCCAGCCACCACTGATGGACACATACCCTTTATGAAACATTATTTGATTGGAGTCCACCTGTGTGCAATTAAGGTGTTTCAAATTATTTTAAATTAAATACACCTGTTTGTGAGAGGTCCCACAGTTGGTGAGTGCATTTCCAAACAAAAGCTTTGTCATGAAGACCAAAAAAAAGACAATCTCAGAAAAGGTTTTTCAAAAGCATTAGGGGAAAGATAAGAAGACTTCAAAGACTTTGAATATCCCCCAGAGCCCCATTAAGTCCATCATAAAGAAATGGAGAGAATATGGCACAACTGTGAATTTGCTTAGAACAGAATGTCCTCCAAAACTGAGCATCTGTGCAAGAAGTGAATTTGTTAGGGAGGCTATCAAGTAGCTTATAGTCACTCTGGCATAAAATGACATTTCTGTGGTTTGAGTCAACGTTTTGTTTCAATCAAGGGCACAATAAACACTCATTATAATCACATATAATAAATACTAATCACAATCTGTGACACTCGGAGAGGTGGGGGAGTAAAGAGGGCTGCGCCTCCCTTTTAGCTGCTGTCAGGTGCTCCTCTTCCCTCCCACAGCCTGGAGAGGACTACAAGCCCTTGGACAGCAGCGGCATCACTTACAGGCAGGCTCACCTGAGGCTAATGAGCAATCAACTCAGCTGTGGACCATTGCCTTCGTTAGGTGATTATAAAAGCACAGCCTGCCATGCCTGAGGGAGAGTTTTTTGGGACATGTGACCACTCATGCCCTGTGGATGGGGGCATCGTTATCCTGGAAGAGACCACATCCATCAGAATAGAAATGCTTCACCATAGGACGAAGGTGATCACTCAATGAAATTGTGAAATTGAATGTCAGGATACAATTAATTCCTTAAATATTAATGTGGTGTGTAGAATCTTCAGGGAAAGGACTACTAAAATAAGACATTTTAATATAACTACTTTTATATTACGAAATGTACAAAATATTCTTTAAACACATTAGTCTAATATTGGTGTATTGGTGTATTTTCATTGTTGCTGCTGCGTAAATATCTTGTTCAAATATTTTGTGACGCATCCTGCAAACAGATTTAATCCCGAAAGATGTGCTTATTCACTATTGGGAAGAAATAGTGGAGCGTACAGGTGCTCAGCAAGGCTCCGGAAACAGCTGCAGGAGAGCAACCCTAACCCCAAGCCCAAGCCTAACCTTAACCTTAACCCCAACCCTAGCTCCAACCCTTACTCCAACCCTTACTTTATATCTATTACTCCCTATAATTTTGAAAAGCACAGCTGGTGGTAGAGCCTTCTCTTTTAGAGCTCCTCTGTTGTGGAACGGTTTACCAAGGCATGTTAGGGATTCGGACACAGTTTAAATTTTTAAGTGTAGATTAAAAACATATCTTTTCAGCCTAGCCTACTGCCAAACATAGTCTAGGTGGAGAGATGGAGAAGGCTGTGCCCTAGTGTCTTATGGAGTGAGACACTTTCCATACTGTCACCTTCTCAATGTGTTACCACCACTGTTATGCTGGTTATCCTTGATCAGGTGTGGATGGTTTGGAACTCTCTCATGGCTACATGTTTTCTCTGTCCCTCTCCTAATAGGTATGCTGCCATGGCTTAGACCTGTTGGGGCTTCCTATGCTTGTGCTCCCCTGCTCTTACATAATGCTACTGGCTATAGCACTGCTTTTTTTTCTGACTGCATGTTCTCTTCTCTGCCTCGGCCTCTGACTCGGGGGCACCTGCCCCCGCCCGAGCCCTAGATCCTGCGAGAAGTGTGAGCTGCCCCCATCAACCCTCACCCCCACGCCAACCCCAGTTCCTGGATCTGGACCCTCTACGCGTGGTTTAGCCCCCCGCTGACTACCTAACTCATGAGGGGCAAAGTCTTTTCAGCCCTGAGCCACCTTGGACTGACCATGACATGGTCTTTTTTGGACATACCCTGTGCCGGCCAGAAGAGGATGGGCTCCCCCCCTTTTTAGTCTGGTTCCTCCCAAGGTTTTTCCCTACCAAGGGAGTTTTTCCTTGCCACTGTTGCCTTTAGGCTTGCTTTTGGGGGGGTCTAGGCCTGGGTTCCCCCTCTGTTAAGCGTTTTGTGACAATTCTATTGTGAAGAGAAGCGCTATACAAATAAATTTGATTTGATTTGATTTGATTTACTCCAACCATAACCCCAACCCCAACCCTAACCCTAACCCTTGCAGTGCAGTAGAGCACACACAAATATTGCAGGGTAACAAAATACTAAACGACCCAAATAAATTCCAACACCCTTTTAGCACTGGTGCATGTGTTTTTATCTTATTCAATGTCATGAATTACATGAGTTAAAACAACAAAAAACCTTTTTGCCAGCATTTAAATGAAAAAGGCATATTTCATATTTTGGATGTTTATCTGATTTTTCTACAGCGTGTAAGCAATAGATTGTTCATGTGGTCCTTGGCATTTGTACTGGGTAGGTTATTTGAAACATTTTTGAGAACTCTTATTTCAAAGCACTTTGTGGAAATGGGCTGGGAGATTGAGGGTGCAGGTGTAGACGTGATCATCGAAAGTACGTTGAGAGGGAGGCTGTGGCATTTCGGATGCGAAGCTGGAAAGCCCTTGCCCTCTGAGGCAGGGAAGAGTTTAAAATCCCACTTTATCCCCTATTAAGGCCAGCTCACGTTAAATTCTAACCAAACAAGCACGTTCCCTGGCCCTAATGAGATGGATTGGGAGCTGGAGTAGCCCACAGCGATGTGCAGGCTCCACTCTTTTCAAGTCCTGACATGAGCCCCGCCAGTGTGGGAAACTCCCCGTGATTTGATGGAGGGATTTTTTTTCTCTTTCTCTCTTCCTTTCTTTCTTCCCTTCTTTCTTTTCCTTTTTTTTTTCAAACTCCCATGTGTGATCATTGTTCATTCTCCTGGTGCGCGGCTCACAACAAAGGATGCACAGTTGAGCGCTGAGACGTGACTGCTGTGTGAGTGTGTGTGTGTGTGTGTGTGTGTGTGTGTGTGTGTGTGTGTGTGTGTGCGTGCATGCGTACGTACGTCTGTGTGTTCATGCATGCGTGTGTGTATGTGTGTGCGCGCATGTGTGCGTGCAAGTGTGTGTGCATGTGTATGTGTGCATGTGTGTATCCATGTGTGCGTGCATGAGTGTGCGTGTGAGGGGGTGGGGGGTTGTTCTGAGATGAGATCTGATTATGTCAGAGGTCATGATACTGAAACTGGAACCCCTCCCCTCCCCATGTACACATTGTACACAAACACACACACACATACACATGCACACTCACAAGGTGGGCGACGACCAGCCCCAATAACCCCTAACACAAGGATTTTACATTTTAGGCGTGCCAACTTTAAACAGATGCGATTAGAATTAAGCATGGTAGACTGGGGACATCTTCTGGAGTGTAGGACAGTGAATGAAAAGTGGGACAAGTTTAAAAGGGTTATACTTGATGCACAGTGTAAATGTATTCCTACGGTGCGAAAAAGTACGTTGAAAAAAGCAGTCCCCACCGTGGATAAATAAAGATATGCGACAGAATTTGAGGGAGAAGAAAAACTGTTTAAGATATATAAAAACAACAGTACCGAGAGTAATAAGGCTGAATATTGCCGTGTGCGTGCTAAGGTCAAAAAGAACTAAGGGTAGCCAAAAGGATCTACGAAAGGCAAATCGCAGAAAATGCTAAAAGTAACCCTAAGCGTTTCTTTCAATACTGTAGTAGGAAAAGAAAAGTCAAAGAGGAGATTAAGGGAATTAAAAACAAAGACGGGGCACTGCTCTGTAAAAATAAGGATATTGCAGATGCTCTAAATGGCTGTTTTGTAGATAGTTTTACCAGAGAAGAGGCTGCTAATAGGCCGGAAGGCATATTCATTACTCAGAAAGTCTTAGCGGATACAGAGATAGGGAGATGGAAGTATTGGGTAAATTACAAAAATTAAAGACTAATAAAGCAGCCGGCCCGGATGGCATATACCCCAGGGTACTAAAGGAGTTAAGCGAGATCATTTATAAACCACTGGCAAGTATTTTTAGACTGTCTTTAAAGACTGGTGAAGTACCTAATGACTGGAAACAGGGTATTGTGGTACCAATATATAAGAAAGGGGACCGTACTGATCCAGGAAACTATAGGCCTATTAGTTTAACTTGCATCATATGCAAAATATTAGAATCTATTATTAAAGATAAACTAGAAGTATTTCTAGAAAATTACAACATCCTAAGGGATAGCCAGCATGGTTTTTGCAAGGGTAGGTCATGTCAGACAAATCTTCTGACATTTTTTGAGGAAGCAACCAAGTGTCTGGATGAGAGAAAGGCGTATGATATTATATACTTAGATTTCCAAAAAGCATTTGATAAGGTGCCACATGACAAACTCATTATCAAAATGAGAGCAGTAGGAATTACAGGTGGCATTTTAGAGTGGGTTCGAACTGGTTACTGGATAGAACACAAAGGGTAGTAATAGGCGGGATCTTATCCGAGGAGGGTATAGTGGGAAGTGGAGTTCCGCAGGGATCGGTGCTGGGACCACTGCTCTTTATCATCTACATAAATGACATTGATATGGACATTGAAAGTACATTAGTTAAATTTGCAGATGATACAAAACTGGGAGGCTTAGCAAATAGTCAGGAATCTACTAAAGTAATCCAAGACGATCTGAATAGAATCCAGAAATGGGCAGAAACCTGGCAAATGAAATTTAATATAACTAAATGTAAAGTTCTACATGTGGGGAATAAAAACATAGGACAGGATTATTTTATGGGAGGTAGAAAACTAGAATGTGCACACGTAGAAAAAGACCTAGGAGTCCTAGTTGATCAAAGCTTGTCAGGGACTGGTCAATGTGCGGTAGCAGTTAAAAAAGCCAACAGGATGCTGGGATACATAGCCAAGAGTATAGAGTACAAATCGAAGGAGATCATACGCACCCTATACAATGCCCTTGTTAGGCCACACTTGGAATATTGTGTGCAGTTCTGGGGACCGCATTACAAAAAAGATATAGATGCGCTGGAAAAGGTCCAAAGACGGGCAACCAGACTGATTCCAGGCATAAAAGACAAGTGTTATGAGGAAAGGCTAGAGATGCTTGGACTATTCAAGCTTAGTAAAAGGAGACTTAGGGGAGATTTGATTGAGGCTTTTACATTTATTAAAGGAATTAACAAAGTGAATTTTAGGAAATTATTCAAGTTGAGTTCGGTTAGCAGAACGAGGGGGCATAAATGGAAACTGACAAAGGGTAAATTTCACACGGACACTAGGAAATATTTTTTTCACACAGAGAGTGATCAATGCGTGGAATAGCTTGCCTGGACATGTAGTAGAGGCTGAGACACTAGGGGTATTCAAGGCTAGGCTCGATCCAGTGTTAGACACTCTAGCCTTTGGATAAACTAAGCATGTGAGCAGATTAGTGGTAGGAACGGACGAGCAGTGTTGGGCTGAATGGCCTGTTCTCGTCTCCCCCTTATGTTATGTTTTGTTATAAATATCCACCAACAGTATCAGAATTTATTCATATATTAACATTCATTCAATATTTTGGAGCGCCTGTCCTCAATGAGAAAATGTCCCACCCCTAATAAATAGGTTACGAAACCTTGTCAAAAATCAATAGATGGATATAAAATATTAGTCAATTTATTTTGCAGTGCCAAGTCATTTTATAATGTGTAAGGGGGTGTGCTTTACACAAAAGTACAGCAATAAATGTTAATGATATTTTAATAATTTATTTATTGATTGTTAATTAATGGGACCTCAATGTTAAGTGTTAACCGTGAACTAAAATCTTTCCCTCCGCTGTGAGTTTGGCATATACCAGGCTCCATGTTTTTCCCCCCAGACGTGCCACACAGTATGGGGCCTGTCTGCTCAAATGAAGCAGGACAAGCAGAGGTGTGGAAAAGCGTTCAGTTTAAGGAAGAGCAGCACAGTGGAGAGAGGTGTGAGGCAGACCCCTCAGGAGTGATGACACGGTGAACATCAGGGAGTGGGATCGATGCAGTGATACCCACCATGTGATACCCACCATGTGATACCCACCATGCAGTGATACTCACCATATGATACCCACTGTGTGATACCCACCATATGATACACTGTGTGATACCCACCATGCAGTGATATCCACCATGTGATACCCACCATGTGATTGATACCCACTGTGTGATACCCACTGTGTGATACCCACTGTGTGATACCCACCGTGTGATACCCACTGTGTGATACCCACCATGTGATACCCACCGTGTAATACCCACCATGTGGTGATATCCACCAGACGACCAGCCCTGTGAAGCCCAGGAAGAACATCATTCCACCCACAACAGTGTTCCATTCGCTGGATTCCCTCTTCATCTCTGCGTAGGTGAGCTCGTGGGTCAGCCTATAGACTGCAGGGAGACATGTGTCACCTGGCAGGTGATATGACACACAAATCAGCAATCATGCCTGTGTTGTTGCTGTTTTTTACATGTAGTCCATCCACGCAGCTGGCTATGTTACTGAAGCTGTTCAGGTCAAGTGCCTCACTCAAGGGTACAACAGTGTTGAGTGAGAGGATTTGAAAGAACAACCTTGTGGTTCAGCCTGGTCTCATGCCCTTGGTGTCACTATGGACAGATGTCAACTTATTAAGACAAAGGGCATGAGACTAGGTTGCTTTCTCCAGTGTCAATGATTGTCTGTTAACATATACCTGATTGAATGAATCAAACACTCTCACACTCTCATCTCATCACATCACACCACACAGGATTAATCAAGCCATTGCAAATGCATATTTGACCAGATGATGGTGAGTTCCAGAATCTATTAACCATAAATCGTTGATGTTATGACATCAACCAGCATTTTGTTGACAGCAAGACAGTTAACAGCAGGTTTTGTACACTTCACCATTCAGCACCTCAATACTTTTATTGCTACCATGGAGAGGCTTGCATCTCAAGGAGAATATAGTAGGCTCTGCTTTTATTCATACCTTTGATAAAGATGAACAAAAGAGATCATATAAAATAAACTATATAAGTAATGAGGTCATAGGTGGAGGGTGTGTAAGGCTGGGGATAGCTTAGCCTTCCCCTGACCACGGGCATGGTGATATATATATGTGTATGCAATTAAATACAAATATATACATTATATATATATATATATATATATTACACATTAAGTGGCCACTTTATTAGATACACCTTTCTAGTACTGGGTAGGACCCCCCTTTACCCCCAGAACAGCTTGATTTTTGTGTGTGTCATGGATTCAACAAGGTGCTGGAAACATTCATCAGAGATTCTGGTCCAGGTTGACATGATAGCATCACGCAATTGCTGCAGATTCATGTTGCAAATCTGCCGTTCCACCACATCCCAAGGGTGCCCTATTGGACTGAGATCTGGTGACTGTGGAGGCCATTGGAGTATACTGAAGACATTGTCATGTTTGTGGAACCAGCTTGAGACGACGTGTGCTTTGTGACATGGTGCATTATCCTGCTGGAAGTAGCCATTACGTAGACCAGACCTGGGCATTTTACGGCCCGCGGGCCGCATGCGGCCCTTTAGTTGACTCTGACCGCCCGCGTAAGGTTCATAAGAAATTACAAAATAAACGTATTTTCTTATTTTACCTTAATTGACGTTGTAACTGCGGTCACTGACCACTAGAGGTCAATCGTATTTTTCTAATTGTCTTTTCATAATGTGATTAAGTAGTTTCCGGTGTCATCTATCTCTTGCATCTCTAGATGGTGCTAGCTTGATTCAGTGTTAGCTTCCATTCCATTCAGACGACTTTCACCCCCAAAATGTCGACTAAAAAAAGAAAGGTAGATGCTGAATGCAGGGTTTTCAAGAAGACATGGACTGCTAAGTATTTATTTACTGAAGTCAGAGGTAAAGCGGTGTGTTTGGTTTGCGGAGACCAGAGTGCCGTGTTCAAGGATTACAATTTGAGTCGACATTACGAGACGAAACACTCGGAGAAATTTAAAAACTTGAATGATGCGGAAATGGTGCGGATATCGGAAGATTTGGTAGCTAAGCTACAAAAGCAACAAGGGTTTTTTACCAAGCTTCACACATCCAGGGATGCAGCAACCAGGACCAGCTTTGTAATATCCTACAAAATCGCTAAAAACAGTAAGCCATTCACAGATGGAGAGTTTGTAAAAGAGTGCTTGGTGGACTCTGCAGCACTAATATGTCCTGAAAAAAAAGAAGCATTTGAGCAAGTCCCGCTGTCTAGGCGCACCGTGACGAGAAGGATCGAGGACATTGCAGGAAATTTGGAGCTTCAGCTGCAACGTGAAGTGGCAAATTTGGACTTTTTCTCCTTGGCTTTGGACAAGAGCTGTGATGTCCGTGACACAGCCCAGTTACTTGTGTTTGTCCGTGGGATAACGGACTTCAAGATTACGGAGGAGCTGGCAGCAATGCGCTCAATGAAAGGGACAACAACGGGGAGCGATCTGTTCACGGAGGTAAATGCATGCATGGACACACTGGGACTGAAATGGGACAGACTGACGGGTGTCACAACGGACGGTTGTCCAAATCTAACAGGGAAAAATGTCGGGCTGTTGAAACGTATGCAAGATAAAGTGACTGAAATCAACGCAGATCAGAAAGTGGTATTTTTGCATTGTATTTTACATCAGCATGTGTTGTGCAAGTCAGTGCTTAAAATTGACGATGTGATTGATGTTGTAACTAAAATAGTAAACTTCATCAGAGCACGAGCATTGAATCACAGGCAGTTTGTTGCACTTTTAGAGGAGCACGAGACTGAACATAGTGACATCAGCTATCACACAGCTGTCCGATGGCTCAGCCTGGGCAAAGTGCTAAAAAGAGTATGGGATCTGAAAGCAGAGATCCGAGAGTTTTGTGAGAAGAAAGGCAAAGACATCCCAGAGTTCTCAGATGAGAAGTGGATGGCAGATTTTGCATTTGCTGTTGATGTGACTGCACTGATGACTGCACTGAACACCAAACTGCAAGGCAAGGGCCTTTTCGTCCATGAAATGCACAACCTGGTGAAGGCTTTCATGACAAAGTTACAGTTTCTTTCAAGGCAACTGGAGAGCAACAATCTCACTCACATGCAAACACTGAAAGAAGTCACCCCATCAGATGATAATCTCCGCAGGTACTCATCTATGTTAGGAGCACTGCATGGTGAGTTTTCAAGGCGATTTGAAGATCTCAGAACAATGGAGAGTGAAATGCACTTGATTTCCTCTCCATTTACCTGCAATGTGGATGATGCACCTAGTGATGTCCAGCTGGAACTCATTGACCTGCAGTCTGATGCAGTACTGGCAGAGCACTTCAAGTCACGACCACTGCTGAAATTCTACTCTTCCCTTAAGCAAGAGAAGTTTCCAAACATGAGGAGACATGCTCAGAAGATGTTTGTTCTCTTTGGCTCTACCTACATATGTGAACAAACATTCTCAGTGATGAAGTTTAACAAGTCCAGGTACAGATCCTCTCTCACTGATGATCATCTGTCAGCTGTGCTTCGCATCTCCACCTCAGACATTCAACCTGACTTTGATGCACTTGTTAAAGACCAACAGAGACTAGATTTCTCTCACTGAACAAGAAAAAAGAAGTGAAAAACACAGAATGAGTGATGAGTGTGAATGTGATTAAACTACAAATGTAGGCATCATTATTTTCTAATATGTTGTATCTTACTGAATGTGGCTGAAAATGGTCATTAATATAATGAATCAAAAACTGTACAAATGTTCACATTTCGTTAACCATTGTTTTGGGAAATTGTATTGAGTAAATGTCATTTTTTCTAAGACAACCTCTCTTTTTCATTGCTCAATTATAACATATACTCTTACCACTCTTACCAACTTATCAAAACAATGCTATTTACTGCTTTATATAAAGAAACACAATTAATATTATGCAGACATTAGTTCAGCCTTTCGGTCCGGCCCTCCATAATATTTTCTTGTTCTCATGTGGCCCCATGTAAAAAATAATTGCCCACCCCTGACGTAGACTGTGGCCATAAAGGGATGCCCATGGTCAGCAAAAAGACTCAGGTAGGCTGTGGAATTTAGACATTGCTCAATTGGTATTAAGGGCCCTAATGTGTGCCAAGAAAACATTCCCCACACCAGTACACCACCACCACCAGCCTGAACCGTTGACATAAGGCAGGATGGATGCATGGATTCATGTTGTTTGTACCAAATTCTGACCTTACCACCTGCATGTCGCAGCAAAAACTCACTTTCCTCTTCTTAGCTGACAGGAGTGGAACCCGGTGTGGTCTTCTGCTGCTGTAGCCCATCCACTTCAAGGTTTGACGTGTCTCGTTGCCTCCGCCAGGAAGCTACACCTTGGCCGCAGATGGACCTTCCAAAAAGACAGCAATCTCAAACATACGTCCAAAGCCTCAGTCTCCAGACCTGAATCCAATTGAACATTTGTGGTTTGAACTCAAAAAAGCAGTCCACAAAAATCAACCCAAGAATCTGAAGGAACTAGAACAATTCTGCATGGAGGAATGTTTGAGGATCCCCCAATAAGTTCCATAACCTTGTACAACACTACAGAAGGTGACTACTTGCTGTTATAATGGCCAAGGGAGGAACCACAAAGTGCTGAAAACAGGGGTATGAATATTTGTCATTCTTGATTTTTCTGGGAAAAAATTATAATTTATGAACCGTTAAAATGTGGTTTGTGCCAATGCATTATTATTAAAGAATATAATTTCCAGAATTTTTTTACCGTAAAATATACCTCATTATAGTTTATTTTATTTTATATATCTCTTTAGTTCATCTTTATCAAGGGTATGAATAAAAACTGAGCGTACTGCAGGTCTACAAAATAATTAACATTGAAATACTGACCCAATTCCATTTTCATTTGTTCAGTTCTATTATATTATACTGCCACCATGTGGTGGACAGGCAAGTGTGCATCCTTTTTCTGTTTTGAAAATATCCTACAAAGGTTAACCAATGTTCATTCATTCATTTTGAATGTGTTGTGAAAGGGTGTGGGAAAGGCCTTCAAATGGGATTTGTTTCTGGGACATGTGCTCTGCTTTTCTGACACATAAATGGCTAATATAAATAAATTGCCAATATACTAAGTCACTGCTGTGTATTCACAGCAGTGGCGGACCGTGCCCTCTCACAATGGACCTTCAATAGCAAAAATCTATAATACGTGGTGCAATGTACTGTGCACGTTTGTTTTCTGTGACATACTCAAATTTCAAAAAACGTTCTTTCAGACCACTGTCACTCACGTACCTTAGGACGAATGACATCTGAGTGGCATTTTTCCAATCTGTGGTCTCGTCCACCATGATTGCAACATACTTCGTTTTCTTGATCTCCTCTTTAATGGCATCATCCAGTACATTTCCAATTGCGTTAATGAGATCGTTTTGAATCTTTCCAGAGGTCCCAGTGAAAACAGTGGCCGTGGCCAGATGATGGCGCAGTTCGGCGTCATATTCCGATATCAGGGAAAGCAGTTCCAAGTAATTGCCCCGATTTAATGAATCCGTGCCTTCGTCGTGGCCTCTAAATGGCACTTCTTGTTGCCCCAAAAAAACGACACAATCAATGAGGCGCTTGAGTATTTCTCTGTTCTTGCGCACATTTTCATTGTGAAAAATTGTCGCTGTCCTCCTCTGTTCATCCAACTGTAAATCCACCCGTGTGCTGCCGAAGGTTTTCAAATGAACAGCAGCAATGATGTGCCGTTCAGATTCCTGATGCTTATTTGCAGCTTTGGTGAGAGAGCTCAAGTTGCTGTAGCCAGTGCTATTCCATGGCCCCTTGTCTGAATTGAATAGCAAACAGTCCCAGCAAAACAACCTGTTCAACTGTGCGCTAGCTGTTAGCCATTTGTAGCGGCTATAATTTGCCTCACTAAAGTGTCTTGTGCAGCCTTTCCCTGGCTGCTGAAATCCAAGCTTTGGTTTCGGTCGACCCCTGTCAACTATTTCACTTTTTTCAGTGAAATTTCGTCGACTAAATGGCACGCTTAACAAGTCACTAACCAGATCGATCTCTATCTCGATACCTCCGCCACCAGTTGCCATTTTCCAAATTAGCCAACCCTTGCTGACGAAACATCACGTTTAATGGCCTAACGTTTATAATTGGCTAATATCACAGGACCTTCCATAGAACATCCTGAATACCCCGCGGCATTCCCGCCCACCATATAACGCATTTTGATTGGTTGGTTTTATTGTCACTCTGCATTATACTGTACAGCAAGGGTCTTCTACTATGGTCAGAGAATCCCCTGGGCTGAATGAGATCGCTGTAACTGCTATAATTACCATCATCCACCGGAGGGAGGCATAGTTTAGTCAAACAGTTCAAAAAATCTAGTGAAATAGCAATAGAAATAGAAAAAAATAATTTATATAAGGAATATTGTTTACAATAATCATAACTATTTTTATTATTAAAATTGCATTGACTTCTCTAATCTACCAGGGTATTCAGAGAATACCTTGAAGGCCCTGACGGACCACCACTGATTCACAGTATCATTACCATTGAAATAAACAGTTGAAACTCCCACCAACATGATCCATACTATTCAAACAAGCAGTGGGGACTCCATTACCCATGAGCCATCCATGGCTGACTTCTCAAAGAAAGGGGAAGTCTTTTAAGTACTACAGTAGTCATGTGAAAATAATAATAATACTGTAGACCCAGCAGAAAAAGCTTGAAGTGAATGTTCCTGTTTACAGAAATAGTCATTGATCACTGAATGGAAATAGGTTCAGATAATTTGTTATCAAAATAAAAATATGTTATGGAAATTATACCTTTTATGCAAATGAGAGGACCCCCAAATGAGCTAGAGTGGAGTACTGCAACTGCTAAAAGGAAAAAAGGTAAAAGGACTGTTTATTATTAAAACTGTACATCTATCAGAGATTTGTTGTGAGTCTGCTTAGATGTGTTTTCAAAATAGCTTCCAAAATATATTTAAATATAAGCTTCCCAAAATGAGTGACTTAACAGTCTCCGCTCACATTAGCAGATATGGAACTATTTGCCAAGTTTGAAAGTTATGCAAGCATATGATCATGAGAAATGGCTATAAATGGAAATAATGTGCATTTGCCTTACACAAGATGGCCGCCGAGTCATGTGACCTGGCACGTTTTGTGTGATATATGGAAATGGGGTAATATTCTGAACCTCTTTGCAATATTTGAAGCTTATACAAGCAAAAGATTGAGCAGAATGTCCAAAAATCATGTAAAATGCAAGCGTTAGAGGCCAGCAGACCGTATTTGCCACTGACTATTCCTTCGCCATTCTTGTACCTTATATGTGTACTATAAACACAGGAAGTTTCAAGTTCCTGCAAGGTGTGCCGTGGGAGACTTACGTGTACCAGCAAAGCATGGGAAAACACTATTTTTTGAGGTCTAGAAAACATTGGAGGGCATGGCCACAATACCCTATGAGACGCATACTATATACTTTTATAGGTGACACAAGGACAAGAAGTTTAAAGGTCCTACAAATTTAACGGTTGGATAGAGTGGATCACAAAAATAATCAAGGAAAACCCATAGTTATCTTTCCAATTTGTTACTTCTGTGACTGCATGGAGGCTGCCATTGAGACGTTTCCATTTTAAAGTTGACAGTTGGCAGTTCTAAATATCCAACATTAGCGATTTACCACTATCTTTGCTTCTGGAGTGTTTGTTCCTTCATCCAACGCCATAGAAATAAAATCTTTGACCAATACATTCTGTATGGAGCGCTATCTGCGCAGCTGGAAGGTTCTAAGAATTACCAGAATTATCACTAAGAATTACCCAGCAGAAGTCTGATTGAGTCCATTGGAAGTCCAAAATGTTTGAAAATGTGATGGAAAAAGTAGGCTATAATTCTACAACACTGTGCAACAGTTAGCAGGAATGCATATGTAATCGCCAAAATGAGATAGGCCTACTTTGAAAGAGTATTACAGTGGAAAACAGTTTCCATAGAGCCATAAAGCAAACTGAAACCACACTGCACATCCATAATGGAATGTCATAGAACATAACAGTATTACCATATGACAGGCTATAACTACTGTACAGGTAATTGCCAAAATAAAGGAAACACCAACATAAAGTCTCTTAATAGGGCGTTGAGCCGGTAGATTCAATGCACCTTGGCACAGATTCTACAAGTGCCTAGAACTCTAT
Source organism: Aldrovandia affinis (assembly GCA_029706075.1). Taxonomy (NCBI): domain Eukaryota; kingdom Metazoa; phylum Chordata; class Actinopteri; order Notacanthiformes; family Halosauridae; genus Aldrovandia; species Aldrovandia affinis. The sequence continues at coordinate 3,059,671 of JAINUG010000103.1, forward strand.
TGGAGGGATGCAACACCATTCTTCCACAAGAAATTCTGTTATTTGGTGTCTTGTTGATGATGGTGGAAAATGCTGTCTCAGGCGCCGGTCCAGAATTTCCCATAAGTGTTCAATTAGGTTGAGATCCAGTGACTGGATCCATGGCACATGGTTTACATCATTTTCATGCTCATAAAACCATTCATTGACCACTTGTGCCCCGTGGAAGGGGCATTGTCAACCTGGAAGAGACCTGTTGCATCAGGATAGAAATGCTTCACCACAGGATGAAGGTGATCACTCTTCGTGAATGGCTTTGTATTTATTGGTGTTTACCTTGCCCTCTAAGGCACTGAGTGGACCTAAGCCATGCCAGGAAAATACACATCACACCATAACAGAGCTGCTAGAACCCTTCACCATGGGAAACAAGCACTCAGGCCTGTAGGTTTCTTTTGGCTGTGCTCCATAAATGCCATTCTCTACCTACTGAGCCACATAGAACCACATACTACCATTCTATGGCTCCAGAAAGAGGAAGTGGCATTGACTAGTCCCATCCAATAGATGGTGTAGTTCTAAGTTGCCCGTGAGCACTGGTCTGAAGTCAGAATTTTTCTTCTCAATGGTTAAGGTTAGGATTTGGGTAGAGTTAGCTGGTCCCGTGCCGGTGGTATGGACAATTTCTCCGTTAAGCCCAGTTAGCTACTTTCCAGACTGCTATTTCCAGCTCATGCTTGAAGTACACACTCTGGAGTATGGAAGCACAGTGTCACGGAAAATTGTGTTTAGAAATGGGATGTACTCTGGCCACTACGACCGGGGTTCGATTCCACCGGCCGCGCCAGAGTCTGGCCAGGAGTGCCACCAGGGGCGGCAATTGGCTGTCCGCCCCAGGGAGGGAGGAGGGAAGCCGTCAGGAAGTTCGCTGCGCACAGAAATGGCTCTGTGGTACCGGAGTTACGGTCGACAGCCTGGCAAGTGTCGTCTCGGAGGAGACGATACTTCACCTTTATCACTACCGGTCACAGGGCTACTGTAGCGAACTCACAATACAAGGGGGGCTTGCTACTAAATTGGGAGAAAATGAATTTAGTTCTGAAACTAATTCTTTAAAAAAAAGAAATGGGATGTACTCTGTGGTGAGCTTTGACCCATAACCTTAAACCTTTAGCATAACTACCTGGGGAAACTCCTTGGACAAAGCGTTGCAAATAGTAAACAAACCACATAGGAATTTTACTGTAATATTGCTGATATAAGCCTAATATAATCAATTAAAATGGCTTACAACATAAATTGCCACATTTCTCTACTGTGGACACGGGCTACTAAACTCGTTGTTGATGCCTTATGATCTAATTTCTTATTATTTAATTTGTATCTACCTATTTCATATAGAATTACCTATAGATGTTTTTATCATGTCATAATTTAACCATCTATACTGTGGATTTATACAATATCCCACCCCTTTCATTTTGTGTAGCTATATATACAAATATATACAGCTTTATTATTATTTATTAAAATTTATTTTATTTCGTATTTATGTATTTAACAGATGTCTTACATACAATTTTCTCCTCTTTGGTCAGCTTTGTCCAGGGCCCTTTGTCTTTGTCATTGAGGCTCTGCTGCTCAGATCTCAGGTCCCTGATAAATTGTACATCGGCCAGAGGGGTGTCCAGGCAGTTGTTGCACTGGGGCACAGAGCAGTCGATCACATCCTCGTTGACATCTGGGGGTAATGTCCAAAGAGACACATGCTGTGGTCAGGCTTCCTGTTTTAGACCACTTACTGACCATACACACCCTCTTCAGTACCAAAGAACCTATTTGCTTGAGATTCCAATGAACATGTACTTTCTGAACTGTAGATAAATGAAAACCATCTGAAATCATTGTTGCTGGGAGATGAGGGGGCTGAGATGAGGGTAAGATATGGTTCCCCTTGCCTTTCCTGATTATTTACATTTGCAATTTAACACAAACTTCCCAAATTTCTATAAAAATATACAGCTGACATCTACGACATGGGGCGGCACGGTGGTGCAGTGGATAGCACTGTCGCCTCACAGCAAGAAGGTCTCAGGTTCAAATCCAGACCGGGGGCCTTTCTGTGTGGAGTTTGCATGTTCTCCCCGTGTCCTCCGGGTACTCCGGTTTCCTCCCACAGTCCAAAGACATGCACGTTAGCCTAATTGGAGAGTCTAAATTGCCCGTAGGTATGAGTGTGTGAGTGAATGGTGTGTGTGTGCCCTGCGATGGATTGGCGACCTGTCCAGGGTTTATTCCTGCCTCTCGCCCCTATGCATGCTGGGATAGGCTCCAGCCCCCCCTACTTCCTCTTTCATGTGTCTACTCTATTTTTCACCTCACAGGGTTCATGCGAGGACAAAGACCTAAAAACAATTCAATTCAATTCAATTCCAAAACTATATTGTCATTATACTGAGCAGAGCACATGTATAACGAAAAGTAGCAGTAAGTAAAACAATGTACTTAAAGACAATATAAAGGACAATAGAAGACAATATAAGACAATATAGTGCAAACATAAAAAAGGTAATACAATTCAATGCAACTGTAGGCAACCTTAGGAGAACAGTTCCAAACAGGCCATATTCATGACAGTGCGAGATGTAAGGTGCTATGGTAAAGTTGTGAGGTGTGTTTGTGACAGGTGGGCCCTTTTCAGCTCCTCAACAAATAAAGGCATTGATGGGCCTTCTTTATCAGAGAGGATGTGTTTAGAGTCCAAGTCAGGTCCATGGAGATATGGACACCCAGGAACCTGACACTTGACACACGCTCTACCTCAGCCCCGTTGATAAAAATTGGGTTATGTCTGCGTTTATTGGACTGTCTGAAGTCCAAAATCAGTTCCTTGGTCTTTTTAACATTGAGCAAGGTTGTTATTGCAGGCACCACAGCACCTCCTCCCTGTAGGCCGTCTCATCGTTGTTGGACGACCGTTCTTCGTTGCCTGCCCGCCGGGTGTTCTAGCCAGAGCGGGACCGGTGGTCTTATTATATCGGCGGGGAAGATATTCGTGCTAAATACAAGGTTTGTGCACTTGTGTCCGATGTCTAGTAAGTCCTGTCGGCTGTAGAATATGTTGCACACCCTTATTGAATACATAAACTTTAAACTAGCAACAAGGAAATATTAAAAATAAAGTACTGTCCCCGGAGACACAGAAGCCAGTGCCAAAGAGAAAGCACAGCCAATCAAACCTCTGCTACTCTGGGCAGGAGGACCAGTCAGTGTGCAAGTGATGTGGAGTCCATTCACTGCTAAACCACCCCGAAGTCCTTAGTGCCCTTCAGTAGAAAGAAACATGCAGGTATAATACTAATACTTATTACCGTATATAATAATTCGGTATGTATAAAACAATGCGCCATTTATGCGCTCAATGCGCGTGCTGTCACGTAGCATTTTGGATTGTCAGAGATACTACAATTAATTAAATCGGGGGAATGAGTGATGCAGCTGTAAAGTTCCAAAAATAATACTCAGACACAGAAAGTAAGTTTAGTCTCTTTAGTGAAACATTCCAAAAACCACTCGAACATTCTTTGCTCAACAAGTATCCTGCGTTCACTTCCTCTTTCGGATTTCTAACTCTCCCAATATACATCCTGAACTAAGAGCTAACACAATGAACCCAGAGCGCCCCCTCATGGACAGAACAAAACCCTTATCAGATTATAGCATGAGAAACATAAACTATTCATGAACATTACAGCAGCTACAGCATGTGACGTGACGGCATCTTATCTGTATTCCGGTTGCCATGGAGTCAAAGCAAAAAGCGAGTTAATTATAGAAATGTATGTAATTAATCTGCAGATGCACCCGCATTCCTGAAACTCTTGCAGTAGGCTATAAGTGAATAAATGATATTTCCCACTTGAATTATTAATCTTTAAATCTGCTAGGCTATTCGTTTTGCCTTGCAACATGATGGTATTACATTTGATTGAGATCTCTGTTAATTATCTTGATACTGTTGGCAAAGAAACTTTGCTGGATCCATGTAGCGATACCAATATTACTTATAGGAAGCCTGACTACGGGGATATTACCAAAAATAAAAAGTGTCGACTTTGTGGAACTGCATGTCTTCTTGGCAGTGAACCATATTGAACGCAAGGAAGTTTAACATTTTAAAGTGAAAGAACAACTGATCTGACCCACATATACTGCAAAAGAGAGTTACAGTATGTGCGTCAATTTTTGCAATGCTGTTGATTACCACTAGGTGGCAGAACATTTAATAAGTACAACTACCAATACACCATTTTTAGCATTAGCTTGAAAACTTTGCAAATGTACAGTATGTGGCCGAGCCGCCTAGATGTGCTTCTGACGCAACATCTATGCGAACAGACCATGACTAGAGCCATAACTGAGTATTGGGAACTGGTGTTCAAAATCACTCGACTCCCTACTTGTGGGTTGTTGAACATGTATAGAAATATCCAGGATGCTTCCTTTCCTTTTGGAAAAAATAGCTTATTTTAAACTAACTGGTACTAACGAGTTTCAAGTGTACGTGCATTACCATGCCTGATTCCTACTATTAATAATACATGAAGCAAAGGAAAATGTTGATGTTGTTTCTGTCTGTACATAAGCAGTTTTAAATCCCACAATTAAAGATAATAATCGGTTATATGATCATGACTTTCCTGCATGACCAAGGGCTCACTTTTAAGGTATTCAGGCTTTTTTAATGTCTGTGTGAATCAGGGCTGGGGTCAATTCAGAATTTATCAATTTATCAAAATTAAATTGAGAGTCAGGCAGAGAACAGAATTGAATTTGAATTATAGAAAGTTGAATGTCAATTCAAACACACTTGTGATGCAAGTCATTTCTTATCAAATGCATCTACCAACTTAAACTGACTATTCTCAAGATTAGAAAACGTTTTGAAGTTTTTTTGAAGAATGATTGTAAGAATAGCTAGCTGTATCCTAAATTAAATGAAAATACTGTTACTGCACAATTTTAAATGAAAAGAAGGACATGTCATTTTGCAGTGTCCATTAAAAAATAAATGATAATGTATACTACTTGGCTAAAAACATGTACAGTAAACTCAGTTTTAATCACACCCTTGATAAAGATGAACAAAGGACATTGTATAAAATAAACTATATAAGTAATTAGCTTTATTTTATGTTCACAAAATGCAGAAAATTACAATCGAACGGTTCACAAATGATAATTTTTCCGCCAGAAGAATCAAGAATCAAGAATCACAAATATTGACAGTGTAACACTATTATCGGTACTTTGGTGTTCCTATATATTCCTATATTCCTATTCCTACATACATATATACACTGCTCAAAGAAATTAAGGGAACACTTAAATCACACATCGCGGATCTCGATGAACGAAATATTCAAGTTGAAAATTTGTATTGATCACATTGTGTACTTCGTCGAGAACGAAATGACGTAAGTACGGTCAATGGAAACCAAAATCATTAACCCATTGAGGGCTGGATTCAAAATCACACCAAAAATCTAAGTGAAAAATTTAGATCACAGGCTGATCCAATTTGTGTGAATTTCATCACGACAACTCATAATGTGGCTCAGTAGTGTGTATGGCCCCCACGTGCCTGTATGACAACGTCTGGGCATGCTCCTGATGAGATGGCGGATGGTGTCCTAGGCGATCTCCTCCCAGACCTGGATCAGGGCATCAGTGAGCTCCTGGATAGTCTGTGGCAGTACTTGGCAGCAGCGGCGGATGCACCGCGTGCTCAATTGGATTCAGGTCTGGGGAACGTGAGGGCCAGTCAATGGCATCAATGCCTTCGTCATCCAGGAACTGCCTACACATTCTGGCCACATGAGGCTGGGCATTGTCCTGCACCCAGGGCCCAGGGCTCACTGCACCAGCGTAAGGTCTGACATTTCATCCCGGTACCTAACAGCAGTCAGGGTACCGTTGGCTAGCACGTGGAGGTTTGTGCGGCCCTCTAAGGATATGCCCCCCAGACCATCACTGACCCACCGCCAAACCGGTGTGTCTCCATGCAGTCTCTGTGTGTGTGTCCTTGCAGTCTGTGTTTGTGTGTGTGTGTGTGTCCATGCAGTGTGTGTGTGTCCATGCAGCCTGTGTGTGTCTCCATGCAGTCTGTGTGTATGTCCATGATGCAGTGTGTCTGTGTGTGTGTCTGTGTGTGTGTGTGTGTGTGTGTGTGTGTGTGTGTGTGTGTGTGTGTGTGTGTGTGTGTGTGTGTGTGTGTGTGTGTGTCTGTGTGTGCTGTATCCATGCATTTCTGTGCTGCTTTAAAACAGTGTGCAAGGGGATCATTTGGTTGAGCACTACAAATTAATTTGTGTATACATATGTATGGATACATGTATGATTATATGTGTGTACTACACATCTATGTACATACATTTAACAAATGCATCATTACATGGACAATATACATATAATATAAAATGTGTGTGTTTGCACATGTATGTACATCATTCTGTGTGCTTGCTCTGACACACACACACACACACACACACACACACACAAACACACACACACATGCATTCATAATTATATACATTTAAAAATGGGGGTTTGTTAAATGAATAAAGCTGTGGACAGTGGGTACAAAAAGTATTCACCCCTTTGGCATTTTTCTAATTTTATTTTCTTACTTCATTGTATATAAAAATTGATTTAATTGGGATGTATTGCAACTGATCAATATGAAATAGCCTACTCTATGATGTCAAAAAAATAAAAAATAATTCCAAAGCTTCTTCTTAATTACAAATAAAAAGCAGACAATAATTGATTGCCTACGTATTCGCCCCTTTTCCTAAGACACACCTAAGTAAACTCTGGTGCAATCAATTGTCTTCAGAAGTCACATAATTATTTGATTGGAGTCCACCTGTGTACAATTAAGGTGTTTCAAATGATTTCAAATGAAATACACCTGTCTGTGAGAGGTCCCACAGTTGGTTAGTGCGTTTCCAAATGCGAGCTTCATCACGAAGACCAAAGAACATTCAAAGCAAATTGCAATGTCCAGATGTGCAAAGCTGGTAGACTTACTCAAATGGACTGACAGCTGTAATTTCAGCTAAAGGTGCTAGTATTAGTAAGTTAAGGGGAGTGAATACTTATGTAATTAATAATTGTCTGTTGTTTTTTTATTTGACATTCTTGAGTATTTTGTGTTGATCCAAAATCCATTTTGATTCCATGAAGTAAGAAACTAAAATGTGAGAAAATGTGGTAAAATGCTTTTTCCATCCACTGTATGTAGTCAATATTTCCAGGGTGTGTATAGTTCAGTGTTGTGAGTGTGTCAGTGCCAGCAGAGATCTGTGCTGTGTTTCTGTGGAAGCTGGGCCTTTGGTGTCTCCTCTGTGAGACTACGTGTGCTCGGATGGCTTGCCTCTTTATTATTAAGTAAGGGAAGAGGGGAAAATGGATGCCTTGTGGAAAAGGATGCTGGTTAGTGCTGTCTGCATTTCCTGGTGATGCTCGTATGTCTTGGTTTGGGCACAAGTGAGCAGAGTTGTTTTTGTTGTTATGTAAGAAGCCATAGCCAGGTTTTTCTGATCGAGCTATGAACTATATAAACTGTATGTTTGCTCAGGTTCTCCGAATCAACAACGAAATACATGCATACCAGTGGCTAGAAAACATAGGGCAATATATACAGTTTTCTGCACAGTGATCGCATGGCTTTGATCGAGTGGCATTTGTGACATGCGTCTCTAGAAGCTTGCAATGTATAATATTCCCTCCGCGGAGAATCTGTATCTCTGATATTAAAAAAATGTGCAATTCTCTAGAGGCCATTTTCCAGAGAGCTGATTGGTGAGGGGGCGGAATTCTTATAGGATTTGATCCGTTAGCCTGAACTTGACCTACTCCGGAGCAGATTAGGTTCATACCATAAATTACAACCCGGTTGAAAGTGAGTCACTAATTCTGCTTTGTGAGACAGGCCCCAGGAAAGGTGCTTTCTCTACGTGCATGTTTCCCACTGCAGCCTGGAGTTTGAGACCAGGCTGCGGCCGGCATGATTTTTCCTGCTCTGTGTGTGTCGGAGTCATCGGCTTGGCGGGTTCCATCTAGGAGGGGGTGGTTCAGTTTGCCTTTGTCATTGGTCCCAGAGTTGCAGTGGTGAACTCATAATACACGGCTGGGGATAGTTGAAATAATAGAGGGTATAATTGGCTACTGAATTGGGAGAAAATGGGAAAAAATCTTCAATAAATGAATCACATGCCATTATAGTTAAGGGAAAGGGTGATTCTGGAAGATTAGAGGTGTTCCACGTTTGAGCCAGTGGAAAGGTGTAGGCAAATGCTTCTGTCAGTTGAAGGCTGAATGCATGCTAAACAGAGGAGGGGTCCCTCTTAATGGCACATTATTTCCTGGCAAATGTTTCCTTTTGCAGAGAAGATTGCTGTATTGCAATTATGTCGCTCTCAACATGGCATGACACAGAACCCACATGCAAGATTGTTTCTTTTGTTTCTTTTTCAAAAAAAAATTTCTCCCGCTGTGCTTAGTTCAATCCCCTCCCTCGTAGTTCGCTGCCGTAGTCCTGTGACCGGCAGTGACAAAGGCGGATCGCTGCCTCCTCCAAGACAGCACTCGCCGAGTTGTCGACTGTAATTCCGGTACCCCAGAACCACTCCTGTGCGCAGCGAACTGTGTCGGCTTCCCTACCCCCTCCCTGGGGCAGACAGGCAATTGCCGCCACGATGGCACTCCCGGCCAGAGCCGACTCTGGCGCAACGGGGAATCGAACCCCGGTCACCATGGCCAGCGTCGGACGTTGAAACCACTAGACCATGTGGGAGGCCTATTTGTTTCAGATTTTTTACCGTTTTTCTCCCAATTCGATTCGATTTGCCCTTCCCACATGAGTTTTCCGCTTGTCTCTACTCCTTACGTGCTTTTCAGCGAACTCGTGCTGGCTCACCCTCCACCTGGGGCGGACAGCAAAACGCCACCAGGGATGGTCTGGCAGAGAGGGCTTTTGAACCGCGCCCCTGGTAGGCAGCGCACACTCGTATCGGACCAGCCAAGATACGGGGGTGGGGGATAGCGTAGTGGTCTAACACACCCGTATCTTGGCTGGTCCGATACGAGTGTGAGCTGCCTATCAGGGGCATGTTTTTTTTAAAGATAATATTGGTTAGCAGAACAAGAGCCCACAGCTGGAAATTCCATATGGATATTAGGGAGGTTTTTGTTTTTTTACACGGAGAGTTGTCAATGCCTGGAACAGCTTGCCAGGTCAGGTAGTAGAGGCAGAAACACTTGGGCTGAGTTAACGAGTTAACAGCATGGCATGTAACTGTCCCACTCTATGTAGTCAGAGTTCATGTCAACACAGCAGTTGGTGGATGCTTAGGTTGTGGGTTCAATCCCCACTGGGGCCACATATACTGAAAATGTATGCATTCACTACTGTAAGTCGCTTTGGATAAAAGCGTCTGCTAAATGGCATATATATATATATATATATATATATTTTTTGCCCTGTTAAACCGCATTAAAATCCTGATGCTTTTGGCCCTGTTAAACCACATTAAAATCCTGATGCTTTTGGCCCTGTTAAACCGCATTAAAATCCTGATTGCCTGTATATTTCAATGCATAATCAACACTTGAGAGGGGGCGTGTCCTGGCTCAGACAGTGAATCCAGGCCACATTTTCTCTTCCTCTGTGTTGGAACTACTTGCACCAACATTTCTTTCTCTCACTCTTGATATCTTTCCCTTCACTGTATCATGAGAATAAGTTATAGTGTAGGGGGTGGGGTTGGGTGTTCTAGAGCCTTTTTTAGTTTTTGTGCTGCAAAGAAAAGCCCTCTTCTGGAATCCACAAGGGAAAAGGAAGAGAGGCAGGCCAAGAAACAGCTGGCGGCGTGACCTGGATGCAGATGTGAAGAGGTCTGGCCATACATGGGGACAACTGGAGAAGATGGCCCAGGACCGGAATGCCTGGAGAGCCCTTGTTCGTGGCCTATGCCCAAGGATGGGCAGTAGGCGATGATGATGATGATGCTGCAAAGAAAAGACAGGCAGGATTTATTTGATTCTAGAAACTGCCAGCGTAAAGCTCGCTGAACAGAAGGCATGCAACATGCAGCCATATGAAATATTAATGCAAACTTTTATGGATGAGGGGCATCTTGCATCTGCCTTTTCATCACCCGTTTTGTGAATACATGCATGTTTGAATGTACAGCGTGCAGTGTGACACACTACCTACTGCACATAGGTGTTCACTTCTGTTGCGAAAACACTTTAATTTTAATTTCTTTAAATTGTGTTTTGTTTTGTTCAGCTGGGTGCTGTTTTTGGCCTCTTTTGTGGGGGGAGATGCTGTATGTGTTTCAGTGGCAAGGGGGTGGAGAGGGCGGGGTGTGTGTGTGCATCTGGCCGTGACACACACTGTTGGCTTGATTTGTGATTTCAATTCAGGCCCTCTTTGAGGTATTGTGACTCACGAAGAATAAAAATCCAAAGAAACGCAGTCTGCAACAGCCATTGTTGAAAATCTTCATTGGGATATCTGCTGTTTATTTAGCTTAACATTATTCATTATCCTGCCGCTTGTTTACACCCCAGCTCTGCGGGGATGGGTACAGAGAAAGTCCATTTAGAGAGCCCTGCTCCAAGTGAGAGTATTCTGGGATGGCAGGTAACCATGAAGAATGCATTTTTCAGTGTCTACACTAAGCATCATGGTGTTTTTTTCCCTTCCCCTTCCAATAGCACAATGGACATCCAATTGTTTGAGTCTGCTTAGGTTATTGTACTGTATAACTCAATAAACAAGTTTTCAGAATAACGTTTTTGAGGAGGAAATACAACCCATTCAGAAATGGGGGCGAAAGACTCATTATAATGTACTAATGCACTGGCGTGTACTTTTTAGTGTTTTTGTTCCTTTGGGAATATCTCCTGACATAAAGTTGAAGCTTGTGAGTGTGGTTTGCTGGTCCACGTAGTGCAGTGTTCATGGTGTCCTCTGGTGACCTGGATTAAACCACTTCTGTGGTCAGGACAATGCCCTGTATTTTCATTGATATAGGTCATTTATCAGAGCATACAGGCAACAGCGTCTGTCTCGACCAGAAACCCAACCCCAGACATCTGATCACAGCAGCCTGCAGCTATGGCCCACAGAGCCAAGAGCAGTGGCCACACAGCCAGTAGCACTCAGAGATGTGAAAATCGAGCTGAGGAAATTGCAAACCTTTGATGGGTTATCCTTAAGCAGATGTTCTGGGGGAAAAAAGATCCTTGGTTTAACAAGTAAATTGTGTGTTCTTTTTTTTGTTCCAAAATGAGTCGGGAGCCCTTACCCAGACTGACCTGCATAGCTTACATTTATGTAGCCTATTATTCACCCATATATACAGCTGGATATTCAGGAATTAGCTGAAGCAGTTCAAGCCAAGTGTCTGCTATGGTCCAGGGCATATGCATCCACCCAGCCTTCAAACTTGCAATTGTCTAGTTACAAGAGCAGTTCCATAATCTGTACATCACACTGCTGCTTTGTTCATTTATACACAAACATACGAATGGATTATAACCACAAGGCTTGGCCTGCTTCACTACTTGACACTAAATGAGCAAAAAAGGCTGTATAAAATAAACAATACATTCTCTCCCCCTCAGACCTTGAGAGAGTCATTCATGCCTTCATATCATCACGACTTGATTATTGTAACTCTCTGTACCTGGGGCTTAATAAGTCGACCATGGCCCGCCTACAGCTACCCCACAACGCTGCTGCTAGATTGCTCACAGGTACTCGGAAGAGAGCTCATATCACCCCTGTCCTTGCCTCCCTTCATTGGCTCCCAGTACGCTATAGGATAGATTTTAAAGTTCTTTTATTTGTCTACAAAGCTCTAAATGGTAAGGCCCCCTCCTACCTAGCAGACCTCCTCACCCCCTATACCAACGTCAGGGCCCTCAGATCTGCTGATAAGGGTCTCCTAACCACCCATAAGTCCAACCTCAAGTCTAGGGGGGGGCGTGCTTTTGCTGTTGCAGCCCCTGACCTCTGGAACAGCATCCCCATGTCCATCAGATTTGCCCCCTCCATCGAGTCCTTTAAATCTAAGCTCAAAACTCACTTGTATTCCTTAGCGTTCCCCGACTCACACTGACTCCTGCCTTGTTTGTTTTGACGTGTTGTTCTGTTCCTTTGTATGTCTGTTGGTTGTTTATTTTCTGTTTATTTATTTTTACCCTTAGTCTACCTGTATTGTAAAGCACTTTGGTTGACGAGCGTCATGTTAAATGTGCTATATAAATAAAATTTGATTGATTGATTGATGAGCTACAGATAACTACCAAAATAAAGGAAACACTTAACGCATGTAAATGAGGGATACGAAGTATATTAAAAAGAGCTGCTTCTACATAGGTGTGACTCTGAATGTCAGTTGAAGGAGTTGATTAAACAATTAACATCCCATCATGCTTAGGGTCAGGTATAAAAATACTGGTCAGGCCCAGTAGCCTATTATTTTGGCTACTGCAGCTAGAAGAAGAGATCTCTTTGAAAGAGGGGTGATTGTTGGGGCACATTTGGCAGGAGCTTCAGTGAGGAAGACTGCTCAACTTTCTGATGGTTCACATGGAACAGTGGCTAAGGTGTTGTTGGCATGGAAGTCTGAGGGTAAGACATTATCAACTAGGGGCAACTGTGCTCGAAAGCACATACTCCTCAACCGTGATGTCTGTGCATTGATTTGAGATGCAAGGCAAAACAGATGAGCAACTGAATCTGTTGACTGCAAATATCAATGTAGGGCAGGAGCCGGCAGGTCAGGTTGCAGCTTATTACACCTAAAAATTCCATGAGCCGGCAACGTCATCAAGAACAATCCATCAAGAACAGAGTGCAATACTATGGTCAGGTTGCAGTGCATAAACCCATTATTACATCTAAAAATGCATGGAAGCAAGTGCAAATGATGCAAAGAGCACAGGGAGTGGTCTGCTGAGCAGTGTAAAAAAGTCATACGATCAGATGAGTCATCCTTCACCCTGTTCTCAACAAGTGGACGAGTGCATGTATGGAGCATACCAAAATAAACCTACAGGCCTCAGAGCTTATTTCCCATGGTGAAGGGTATTATGGTGTGGAAGTACATCATCTTGGTATGGTTTAGGTCCACTCAACCCATTAGAGGACAGGGTAAACACAAATAAATTCAAAGCCATTCTGAGTGATCACCTTCATTCTATGGTGAAGCATTTCTATCTTGATGGGAGTGGTCTCTTCCAGGATGATGATGCCCCATCCACAGGGCATGAGTGGTCCCTGAATGGTTTGATGAGCATGAAAACGATGTAAACGATATGCCATGGCCATCTCAGTCACCAGATCTCAACCCAATTGAACACTTATGGGAAATTCTGGGGCGGCACCTGACAGCATTTTCCACCACCATCAAAAATATACCAAATAATGGAATTTCTCATGGAAGAATGGTTTTGCATCCAATAGAGTTCCAGACACTATGCCAAGGCGGATTGAAGCTGTTCTGGCAGCTTGTGGTAGCCCAACACCCTAATAAGACACTTTTTGGCAGTTGCCTGTATATTGTATGCCAAAACACATTATATTATTTTCTACTAATACGTTACAATTATTCACACCACTGTGTGCTGTACTGTGTGAACCCCCATTACTATGACAATACTGAGTCAGCTTCTATAGTGTTTTATGAGTCTGGTGAACATATTTGGGGGGATCTTTGACCATTCCTCCATACAGAATCTTCCAACATCCTTCAGATTCTTCAGGCTGCACTTTTATTTTCAGTTCCAATGGCAAACGAACATGCATGCATACGAATGGTTGGTTTGGTATCATGCATACGAACGGTTGGTTTGGTATCAGAAGAAGATGCTTACGGTGAAATATGGTGGTGGATCTTTGATGTCATGGGGTTGTTTTGCATCTACTGGTCCTGGGGCTCTTGTTAAGGTGAATGGAATCATGAACTCCAGCAAATACCAAGACATTTGACCAAAAACCTGGTGTTCTGTGTCAGGAAGTGAAAGTGGATCTTACATCCTCAAAACACCAACATTGCCCAGAACCAAACTCTCCACCACGGTCTGTTTTATAGGAGTTTGATGGAGGCAGTCATGGTGGAATGGATGGTTTGTGAAGATCTGATGTTTAAAGATTCTGTGGCCACTTCAGGTTGACTGTACTGCATTGGCCTGTTGAGTATCTATGTGCTATTCCTGACACCCAGAATCCTTTCGGCAGGGTCAAAGGTCTGCTTCTCCGCAGTGTATGCCACCTGCTCATTCCAGTTTGTGTGTGTAGGATTGCATGTTAACCCTTGTGTGGAATTGTGGAAGTTGAATACTTGGAAAAACTTAAGAATGAAAAAATGATTATACTGTTTCCAGTTAAGTGGATAGAAAATAAATCCTGTATTATTAGCAATAATGTTTAAATCTGCTTGTTTTTGGTCTGTTGTCACATAATTCGATTTTATGGGGATCTCCGTATTGTGTTGTTGAGTGGCACCGCTCCACAGAATAAGGGCTTGTGCTTTATCTTCTTCAGCTACAATCAATCAATCAATCAATCTTTATTTTTGTATAGCGCCATTTACAAACAGGTTGTCACACAACGCTTCACAATTTACATTTTCCAGAGGGAATCAAAAAAACAGAAAACCATTAGAGCCAATGTGGGAAACTGGAAAATTATTCCCTGACCCCTTAAAAGGCGATCAAGATGAACTCCTGGAAAATGGTGGGATACAGAGGAAGAAAATAGTCCTTGAGGCTCTTGAGGCCTAAGAGACCACCGGAAGGGCATTCTTCGGCATCCTAAGTGTAGGGGTGGGGTGGACCTCATCCCTCCAGATACCAGGGCAGGGCGGGGGATGGAACCAGCAGCTAGGGCCAGCGGCATCCAGCTAACACATGGCAGGGGTGGGGGGTTGACTCTGGGCAGCTGGGTACTGGGCCGACAGAAATCCCCTGGGACTAGGCTTGGCAAGTGAGCTCCGGGCAGGTGCCACGAAGCCGGGGAGAAAAGAGGAAAGGTGCAATTACGACTATGATAAATATCACACCGGATTAGAGGAGAGAGTAGAGTGATAACAACACTTTTGCACCAGCAGAAGTAATCTAGGGCAGCATAACTAATTAGGTGAGTGGCACAGGGAGCACGCAGCCATGAGGGCACTCAGAGACCATCCCACCACATCATCAGCAGTCCTGATAAGGGGCAGATCATCACTTATGATTGGTGACAGTAAGGATAGCATCCCAGTCCTCGTCAGTTTATGTGATTGTAACAATAAGTAAACCTTGACCAAAATATTTTGATAATGTATGCCGTCAGGTTACTCACCTATTTGAATGGTTTCCGCTCCGCTCACTGAGAGGAGTTCATTGGGCAGGTGGAGACACTAACGAGGCACAAAGCTTCTCTACCTGAATCTGTAATGGTTACTCTCCTACAAGATGAGGGTCCCACATTTTCTCAAGTTGTTTGCTCATGTGTATTTTGCAAGGTGTGTGATTTTAAACACTGTGTACATCCCTGGGAATGTTCTCCTTAGTGCTGTGCTTTGGGGACGTTAGCATGAATCCGGCTTGGAGGGCTTGCCCCTCTCTATTGGGTGGATGAGAGCACACTTTGTGAGAACTTTTTGTGTGATGGTGGTTAGGGTTTTCATTGTCATCGTTAATAATGAAATGACACTTGGTATAGCAGGGGGTTGAGTTCCATCGATCCATCGGCTCTGTGTATTTCTGGTCCCTGATTACGCAGTCAGTCATGGTCATTTTTAATCTATATTTATTTATCTATTCAAAATTATTTAAATATTGGATTGAGGTTGCATGCCATCAACAGCTTCACGTTTAAAAAATATTCTCCAGCGCTAAGTTTCTAGGATTTCAATTGTGTAATATTGAATATCCTGTCATTTGGCTTGAATGTAATCATTTTTGCTGTAATTCATAAGAAAGCATTGATGTACTCAGAATCGGTAGTTATTATTCTCATATTACATTGCCGATCTGGTGTTGAAAGAAATTCTATTAATTGTATGTGTTGCCATGGATGTATGAAACTCAGATGTGGAGAGAGGCTCAGCGCTACTCTCTAAACGATCAGTGTTTTGGGCTCAACGCTGCTCTGTAAACGAGGAGCAGTTTGGGCTCAGCGCTGCTCTCTAAACGATCAGCGTTTTGGGCTCAGCACTGCTCTGTAAACGAGGAGCCGTATTCCTCCTCAATCTTCCTGATCGGGCCAGCCCACCCCAAGGCTTGGACGTTTTTATATACACTGAAGTAGAAAGTGTGCTCAGTTCAAAGTGCAGTCAACCGAACTGGTGAGAGTGAGGGTGGTCTTTGTTTTATGTCAGTGAGACATAAAGCATGGGGGAGGGAGAGAGACGGAGAGAGCGAGGGAGCGAGGGAGGGAGAGGGAAGCACTGCCCTTTAAAATGGTATGTTTGCTCCATGCCGCATTTTAAGTGTTCTCGATGGTCCGGACATGTGCTCGGGCCAAGGAGAGACTGGATTACAGAAGAGTGGGGCCTAGCCTTCAGCGCAGTATATAGCGTAGACCCCCTCCATGGCCAGGGCCCATTGTCCCAGTTCCCACATTTGGGTCCCGTCCCATCGGCCTGTCCCACCTTCGGCCTCCTGACCCAGGACCGGAACAGTACACACATTTGTGTGGTGAGTCATCATAACGCCCCGGTTCCTTGTGGGACATTAAGTTGTTGATGTGAAGCAGTAGCTCCTGCAGTCTGTTTGTGCTGGAGCAGTGGGCTGCGCTCCATGGGGACATTGGGTTCTGTGGGCTGGGGAGCTGAACACAGACCTCTGGAACTTCTGCACCAGCTGTGGGTGGGTGGTTCCACACCTCCCACTCTACTCCGTAGAGAACAGGGTATAAAGAAAAAGGTGTTTTAAACTCTATGTCTCAGGTGGGGCAGTGCTGTTGGGTTGCTCCAGATAAGAAAATGAATAACAATACAGAATAAAAAAGAAAAAATCTCTTTTCTCAAACATACTCTGCAGTGCTGGCAACCAGAATCTAGTTTCTCTGTTATAAGAAACTAGATTCTGTTACTGTGGTAACGAACAGCTGAGTGTGAGCTGCAGGCAATGCCGTGTGTCCTATTGGCTGCTTTTCGAGTGTGCGACACCAGTTCTGACAGCATTGGATGAGACAGACAGGGAGAGGGAGGGTGGGGGCCACTGCTCAATGCGGGGAGCGGAAGCGAATGAGAGCGAAAATGAGAGAGAACATGTTAGAGGGGAAGGAAATGAGACCAGTGGCTGAACTCTCAAAACTCAGCGCTGTGTAAAGACGTCAGCATTGAGTGGTTCGGGTTTGATGCCAAGGTCTCAGGTGAAGGCTGTCTTGATGAAACGCTGTAAACTCCAAATCTGGATAATTGCATGACCTCACAACCAGTCTTAAGTATATGCTATTATTCAGAGTAGACTGTGCGCACTAGAGGTGTGACGGTATGACGGTATACCACGATATTAAAATATGAAATAGTAGTATGATGAACTTAACGTAATACCGTTACAGTAAATCATGTGGCAAAAGCTATTTTCATGAAGGGAAAAAATATTTCAACCATTACCCTACTAAAATGTCTAAATAATCCATATTACTGTACCTGGGGTGTCTGCTAACTTAATTTAATCCCACCATCTCTTTGGCTGTTCTTGTATTTTGTTTTGTTTACAACGCAATTGTGCACATGCAGACAGCTCCCTACCTGGTAGGTAGCTGTCTTTAGCTAGCTAGCTACACGGCATAAATCTCAGTTTGTAGTCCCTTATAAAACTTGCGATGTCCGATGCTGATTCCGATGCCGAGGCGGTCTGTAATGACGAATTATATCCCCCCAAAAAGTGAACTCGTTCATATGTGTGGATTCACTTTTGATTCAGAAAAAAGATGGTGTTGTTGTTGAGAACAAATCTCCCATCTGTAGAGAATGTGGGAAACGTAATGGCCAGAGGAGGGAGCACGTCAAACCTTGCATTCCACCTGCGTGAGCATCATCCTTCACGTTATGCCAGAATGGAAAAAGTGAGTAGTTAAATATAGTACTAAAAGCTGATAAAGCAAAATGTTGCTTAATTTGTAAAGTGAATGATTTAAATTGATTTAAACATACAATTACAAGGAGTGAATGATATTCAGTTGCATTGTTTGTTTTATTTTTCCATTAAAATGGTATATAAATCTACAAACTGGATTTGTTTGTATTATTATACAATAAACAGATCGAGTTGTAAACTTTGTGTGATACTTTTTTTTTTGCTTAGAATCTGTGATATAGAGAAAACCGTGATATATCTGTGATATAGAGAAAACCGTGATATTGATATATGAAAAGATGTTTTGAGCAATTATTTTTCTTTCATAGCATTCAAATGTCACTTCTAGAGAAGTCTACACCATTGGTTTAATTCTGAACAAACACTAATTCAGGATCATGCTTGATTTTTAATAAAAATGCCTATGCTCATGTGTGTTTTAGAAGAACTGCTTGGACGTGTTTGGTAACTTAAAATGGGAATTTTTTATTTCCCCCATTGCAGTAGTGCAGTGTAATCCACAAGTACTCTTCACAGTCGCACTGTCAGAGTCATCTCCATTGGGAATTGCTAAAATCAACTGAAAAAACCCAATTTGAGACTAAATGGGCTAAACTGAAAAAATATTATTGAAATATGTGGTAAAAGGTCTATTGTTACGTGTGCAGGAGTCTGAGACAGACGCTCGGCTGTGCGGTAAAAGAGGGTGTGGAGTAGGGGGGCCCAGGTTCAGTCCTCCAGATCTACTGGGTGTGGTGGCTTGTGTTCCAGCCCTTCACTAACACACCTGAGCATCCTGGTGTAGAGTTTCTGTTTATGTCCATGGGCTAAAGGAAGGACGGCCTAGGGTAATACTCATGGAATGGTGGAGGTTTGAGTCCAGGTGTCTTTGCTGTTCCTGGTCGTTGGCTAGTTTATGTAATAAATGACTTTTCTAATAAAGGAGAGTGTTCTACTTTTGGAAGATGCTGCTGAAATTGTTCCCTTGCAACTCTCTGCGCTGTCAGTGATGTGGCTCCTTGTTCTAAATTATTCCCTAGTAACAGAGCGTTCTGCACCGAGAAAGATTCTGCACCAGGATTGAAATTGTTCCCAAGTAACCGAGAGCGTTCTGCAATGTGAAAGATGTGGCCCCGGATTCGAATAACAGGCTATTCTTCAGCCAGGAAGAACTGCCTTATCTGCTGTCTTTCATGTGCCCAAACCCACTGTCACCACTCTATTGTAAACAAAGTGGGCACACGTCTTTATGGAGGAAGGGACTATGAATAGAAAAACCACCAAACTGAGTTTCGGGTGAAAGAAAGGTGTGAAGAAAGAGATGTGTAAGATGTGGTTTAGACCATCATTCTGCCCATGAGGGCACATACATATCAATCAATCAATCAATCTTTATTTTTGTATAGCACCATTTACAAACAGGTTGTCACACAGCACTTCACAATTGGCATTTTCCAGAGGGAATCAAAAAACCAGAAAACCATTGGAACCAATGTGGGAGACTGGAAAATTATTCCCTGACCCCTTAAAAGGCGGTCGAGATGAACTCCTGGAAAATTGTGGGTTACAGAGAAAAACAAAACAAATAGTCCTTGAGGCTTATGAGGCTTAACAGACCACCGGAAGGGCATTCTAAGTGTAGGGGTGGGGTGGACCTCATCCCTCCAGATACCAGGGCAGGGCGGGGGATGGAACCAGCAGCTAGGGTCTGGGCCAGCGGCATCCGGCTAACACATGGCAGGGGTGGGGGTTGACTCTGGGGCAGGTGAGCTCCGGGCAGGTGCCACGAAGTCGGGGAGAAAAGAGGAAAGGTGCAATTATGACTATGATAAATATCACACCGGATCAGGGGAAAGAGTAGTGATAACACTTTTGCACCAGCAGAAGTAATCTAGGGCAGCATAACTAATTAGGTGAGTGGCACAGGGAGCACGCAGCCATGAGGGCACTCAGAGACCATCCCACCACATCATCAGCAGTCCTGATAGGGGCGGATCATCACTTATGATTGGTGACAGTAAGGATAGCTCATTGCACCAGAAGGCTCTATTGCTACGCCCCCTCCACATCTGCACCTAATGACTATAAGAGAGACTAAAGAGATGTGTTTTTAACCTAGACTTGAAAATTGAGACTGTGTCTGACTCCTTCACAGAGACGGGTAGACTGTTCCACAGTAAAGGAGCTCTATAGGAGAAAACCACTGAACTCCACATGGCACCTGTACACTTTCCATAAGATCTTAATCAACAATGTTTCGCTTTAATGAAGTGAATTGCTCCAAAGTTCTTTCATTTATGTGTCTTTATACACAAGTGTCTTCATATGACAAACTGCAGGGGGAGGCAGAAGTTTCCTTGAAGTTGTATTCAGTCAAATAAATTGTTTAGTTAAAAGGTTGTAATCCCTTAAATTGAACTTGTGTTCTGTTAATTAATCTATTTCTAGGAGTGTCATAGAATCATTTAACAAAACTGTTATTCCATTGTCTTTAACTTGTTATTGTGTACTCTTGTAATTTCTATAAGACAGGAAAGTCATGTTGTAAGCTGCTGGTTTTGACAGTGATGTGTGTTATCACCAGGTGTTGTAAGGTTAACCCTTGGCTCATGCTTGGTCTTCCTCTTTGTTTTTTCTTTGTTTCGTTGTTGCATGTAGCGAGGTTTGATGCGCTTCATGCTTCAAACTGTCTCCCTCATTGTGTGCACACCCTCAGCAAGAGGGTTTTTGGGAGAGGTGTGTGTCACATCACCTTCTGTGGTACACATTTGTTGTGCTAACCTGCACTTCTGAACTTCTACCCACACAATCTGGATCATTAAAGCTGGGGTGGGCAAGCAGGGACATATCTGTTTCAACTTGAGTATTCAACTTCTGCTCTTAATATCTGACGTTTTAGATATATTTCATGATGAGCTCACAAATGACAGCTGAAGACTGTTCTTGTGTCCCTTTCTGAAACATTTTACTGTGATGTAATCAATTAATGAACTGGCACTGGTGTATACAGCTAGTTGGCTAATTGAACCAGGGTAATTGGTTGACACAAAAACCTGCATGCACACTGACCCTCCAGAAATGGAGTTTCCCACCCATGCCTGTTCTGTGGTGTTCCGTGATTCTGACTAAAGGTGGTAACATTTCCTCTTCCTGTTGGTTTCAGACCCCACAGCAGAGGCAGGGCGGTGGCTGATGATGACCACAGCACGGATGGGATTGAGATGGCAGAGTCTGAGAGTGCTGTGGAGTCTGGTGAGTCTTTGTCTTTGTCACAGTCGCCATGGTGACCAATGGCAGCATCACCATCATCACTGTAGTCATCATTACATCAGCACCAGCAGCACTCCTCCTAGGTCTGCGTTGTTATGGAGGGTAGGGGGGGTGTTTGTGCTGTCCTCCTCTTCTGTTTGAATGGAGGTGCTGCATGACTCCTTTCCAGTCTGTAATTGAAAACACTTTAATGTCTGCTCTCTCACCCCCCTCTCCTCCAGAGGGAGATGACAGAGATGTCAGATGTCTAATGCCCTCTAAAAGCTTTTAAAAATCCCATACTGCTTATATATTTCTGCGCTCTTTTCCAAGCACACGTTAATGTCAGGGGTTTTCATTGCTTGCCTCTCCTGGCCCTGTGCATGACAGCCCCTGAAGTGCTGAGCTATCATATAAGTACATAGCAGTAAAACTACTTTTTATTTTTATACTATGAATGCAGACTTGACAGCTTGGAGACACAATGTTCCTCCCTCCATATTTAAGATTACGGTAACATTTAACACACTTACCTGGTGGAACGTTATCAGTTTGGCTCGTCCCATCTATTCTGAATTCATTTAGACACTGCATGCCTTGGAACACAACACATCTAGAGACAGGCTCACCATTTCATCTGCTTTGCAGAAGAAATTGAAAAATAGCATTTTAAAGGGAATTAAAAGTTCCAAGGGTTGGATATGGGGGTAAACTTACTCACGTAAGTTCACCTGGGCTTCCAGCGTTTGTCATTGCCGTCCAACTGATGCCTGTTTGGCCTCCCCTTTGCACCTCAGAATTTGAGGGTGGTGCTGCCCCCTCAGTTTTAGTGTCCTGTCTTATCCCAGACTTTACCCCAGGGGAAACCTCCAAACTGCAAACATCATTAACATGTGAACAGAAACACAGCATTGCTCTGCTTACACCCTGACACTGCAGTGCTGATAAGTGGCACCGCCCGCTAGCTGTCTGCGAGCGAGGGCTTTTCAGCGGCCTGACAGGTTCTTCCACAGTCACAGCGCGTGGTGGGTTCATTCCCCACCATTAATTACAGCCCGGGGTGCGTTTCCTTTTGCTTGAGTGTGTCTAAAGGAAAGTGGGCACAGCAAGCCCTCTGTAAAAAAAACAAGGCCCAAGTTCTATTCTAGATGTGGATCGCCTGAACATGTCATTGTGGAGGAGCTTGTCCAGAATCTCCATCATGGCTCTTGCAGACGAAGTTCAAGAGTTAAATTTTGACTTGCAAATAAATGCATGTGCTAGTTTTAATCTTCACAAACAGATTGATTGAGTTCATTTTTGGTCAACGCTGAACTCATCAAGACAAAAGCCCACTCGCTCTTGATTGCTCAATGATTGATCTTACCATGTATAAATGCACATCTTGTGAGTTGCTCTGGATGAGAGGGTCTGCTAAATGGCAAGAATGGCAAATGTGAATGTGTTATTTGTAAGTCAATGTTAAGGCCAGTGTGGGCTGAATCCAGGCCCGTGCAGACCGCCCACCAGGGACGTGTTTTCCTCAGCGGGCGATGTGGAACGCTGCTTCCATTTCCAGCTATGGAGAGAATCAAACAGAGCGTGCATTTCAAAGGTTGCCGCTGGGAAAAACAGAAGCCCCCGCCTCAGCTCCACGATCACTCTTGGGTCAGCGACTCAAAACAACTCATTTAGTTTTAGTTGTGCGCTGGAGCATGCAGAAGTATCACTTATATATATTGTGTTGTCCCTTGGGGTTGGGCGACACACACGGACCTTTGCAGAGGGTGTAGGCAGTTAAATAACCCAGAGGAGGCAGTAATACAAACAAAATGATGGTTTATTAACCAAATCTTGACAAACATAAAAAGGTTGGGGTATTCAGGGGGAATTCAAAACACAGTCCATAATCCTTATTCGTTGTCGCTATCCGTAATCCAATCCAAGTCAATCCAAAAAACAATCCAAACCACAATCCCACAACTCTCTCCAAACCACTCACCACCACTCACCACTCACCACTCACCACTCACCACTCACCACTCACCACTCACCACTCACCACTCACCACTCACCACTCACCACTCACCAACGCACCAACACACCAACCTACTCCTCCCCCCCGGATGACAGGAACCAGTCCTTTAAATAGGCCTCCAAATGGCCTTCAGCTGTTCGTAGTCCAAATCGCTTGACTTTGTTCAGGTGTGGGACTGCGGACTGCTGGGAACCATAGTTCTTTGGTTTTCTCCAGCGGCTCACAAGATTTAAAGGGCCAGGGCAGCCATTTTCCGGTGCAGCCCCTTGGGATGCGACAATATGTTATACACTACCGGTCAAAAGTTTTAGAACACCCTCGTTTTTCCAGTTTTTACTGAAATTTAAGCAGTTCAAGTACAGTGAATAACCTGAAATGTTACAAAGGTAAGCGGTAAATTGCCAGAGGTTAAAAAAAAGTTTAGGTTACCAAAAGCTGAAAAATAATGTAAATTTCACTAGTTACAAAAAAAGGCCCTTTTCAGGGAACAAGTAATGGGTTAACAACCTACAGCTGTTCTGCAGCAATGGAAGTAAATTAAGCCTTGAAAGTTGATGCAAACAATTCCTACAGGTGTCCCAGCATTTTTTGATTACTTACAAACCCTCTGTCTGTATAAAAGCAGTGTTGGAACAGACTGTGTTACTACACCCTCTGAAGCATTATTTGGACAATATTGCACTGCAGGAAGTAGTATATTGCTATCATAATGGCGAAAGGCAATTAACAAAGGAAGACAGACAGACCATTATAACCCTTACAAGTGTAGGTCTTTCCTTTAGAGAAATTGCAAAGAAGGCCAAGGTGTCAGTGATTACAGTTTCCTACACCATCCAAAGGCACTTGGACAGGAAGAGGTCTGGCAGACCCAAACCCACAACAAAATCAGAAGACAAGTTTCTGAGAGTCAACAGCTTGCGTGATAGGCGGCTTCAAGCACAGCTTCCTTACTGGTCGAAGTAAGGAAGTCTCAGTTTCAACTGTGAAGAGAATACTTTGAGCTGCAGGTTTGACAGGTGGAGTGGCAGTAAGAAAGCCATTGCTAAGATGGCAAAATAAGAAAAAGAGGCTTGCCTGGGCAATGAAGCACTGCCAGTGGACTTGACATCTTCGGTTCATCACGCAGGGTTTTTGTACGCCGTCGAGTAGGCGAAAGGATGGTTCCTCAGTGTGTGGCACCAACTGTTCAAACATGGAGGAGGAAGCGTGATGGTCTGGGGCTCTTTTGCTGGATCCAGAGTCGGCGACTTGCACAGAGTGACTGACACCCTGAACCAAAAGGGCTACCACAGCATTTTGCAGTGCCATGCAATACCCTCTGTATAGTGTGGGTCGACGGTGGAAGAGCCACACGCAGATTTTACGGGTATCTAAAAGCTGGACGCAAGCGACCAGCCACTAAATCTGAAAACAGACTAGGGAGCGGGGAAACCCTGGGACAAACTCTGCAGGAATAAACCCAACAGAAACAACCCTAGTAGGGCGAACGCTTCCTCAACGAGGTGCGTGGAAAACAAATAGCTATAGACTTTAGCTCTGGGGAACAATAGCCCCGACAAACAAAGAGTAGAGAAAACTAAATAAGACCCTTCTCTCTTTAACTGAGAGACCACAGAGTGGAAAACTAACCCTTAGTTAGAAGTACCGGCTAGAGCGTAATAATGGTTTACACAGAAGCGTTTGTATGAGGAAAACGCAGAATTTAAATAGGAGGCGGAATGAACACTGATAATCCACAGCTGGATGTGATCGGAAAACACACAGACGAAAGACCATATAAGGAAGGTGGCTATAACAATGATTCCTCACACAAAACAAAAGAAAACAGGCTATCACATGGTCAAGCGCCCTCCAGCGACCGAGCAAGGTAAAACCGTGACACTGGTCTATGCCTAGTTAGTCAGGGGTTCATCCTACAGCAAGATAATGACCCAAAACATACCTCCAGGCTATGTCAGAACTACCTTAGAAGAAAAGAACAAGACGGTAGGCTTCAAATCATGGAATGGCCAGCACAGTCTCCAGACTTAAACCCCATCAAGCTGGTTTGGGATGAACTGGACAGAAAGGTGAAAGCAAAGCAACCTACAAGTGCAACACATTTGTGGGAACTTCTGCAAGTGTTGGGAATAACTTTCCAAACAATATTTGATTTCCATTGTAGAAAGAATGCCATGAGTGTGTTCGGCTGTTATATCTGCAAAAGGTGGCTACTTTGATGAGTGAAAAATTTTGATTAAATTTTGTTAAACAAAATGATTCCATGATTTATTTTTTATCTACAATTTTGTATTTGTTCTATGCTACATTAAACTGTAAATTTCAATAATGGAGGTGTTCTAAAACTTTTGACCAGTAGTGTATATACTGTATGTATATATATATATGTTATCCATCAAACTCTCTCTCTCTCATATATATATATATATATATATATATAGAGAGAGAGAGAGATATATACGTATTCCGCTGGAAGGGCAGATAGAGATATAGATCGATGTCATTCCCTTTTTGTACCAGTTCCATGTTTGACTTTTTTTCCTCCCTCCCTGACAGATATTGCTTTTGTAATTTGAGGTGAACTCCCTGTTCACACCTCCTAAATCCTCCCATTGAGCCAGTCCTGTTTGGGCTGTACACAGGCCGGATAAAGGCCATGGAGTGGGCACAAGAGAGCATCTCTCAGTGGGATTCCTGAAACAAATAGCTCTTTCTATTCTGTTTTGTTTTCAGATTTGAATTCATTTCATTTTTAAAATTCAGTTTTTGTTATAAGTATATATTTTATTATTAAATATTTTTCCCACCAGAACTGCAGGGTGAAGATGCAGGGTGTTGATTCAGAATGTTATGTAGGCAGACATTTTACGGGTGAACTGTAATTTTATTCAGCAATTTGTATGCGGTGTTACTAGTCTCTGATGAATCCGTAGATTCTCTTAATTTACCAGAGCGTATAGAAAATAAAAACAAACCCAGTGGATTGGGTTTCTGTGCGTTATGTTGTGCTGTGTTTGTGGTGGTAACCGGAGAAGAGCGTCCACTGAAACCGTGTCCCCACAAAGCGTGTGTCCTCCTGGTTATATTGCGCAGGTTGAAGAGTATTATTTGGATTGTGTACAACACAGTATTCACAGTACACTCCATAGATACATTCACCGCAAATCTGTATTGTTGCAAGTGCCACAATTTCCCCAGACCAAGGAGACAATATGGAATGTTTTTTTTCAAAACCATTTTGTAATTGACTGACTGTCGTAGCTGATTCATACTAATTTGTGTATGTTGCCCTGGAAACAGCCCTCATAATGTGAGTAATTTATACACAGACTTGATATGGATATATGGCCATCAATAAGGTTGGCGTTTTGTAGTTGTGCCTTGGCTTCAGTGATCATTATCTTAGTGTTGAATTTGAAGATTGAACATGTGACTCAAGCGTTGCTTCAGCTTTTTATGCCATAAATGGTGGAATTTAGTTCTAAATGGCTAAAGATTATAAATGGAAAGATGTGTGTGCTCCCCACATAAATGAGAATACCTTTTTTTGTTGCATTTTTTTATTCTTACACTTTGTGTTAGCCAAGTTTCAGCTCCAAACCTCTGAACCATAACGCAACACATCCACAACATGAAACATTGTGTTCATCTCCACCTTTGTGTCAAAGTAGGTTTTGTAAAAAGCCTTTTCTCCTCCTCCTCCTCTCCAGCAGAAAGAAAGGATACTCACCGAGAGGAGGAGGAGGAAGAGAGAGGGGACATGATGCGGGAGGACGACCCGCCGCTCTCTCCACTGTTCCAGCATTTGCTGTCGGAGGACTGCAGGTTGGACAGCCACGCCATGCCCCCAGCTTGTCCCGTGGCCCCCATGATGCAGCACTGCTGTTGTAATTGGGGAAGATGGAGGGGGAGGGGAGGGGGAGGGGGCGGGGTAAGGAGGAAAGACATTGTGATTGACTCTGATACTCTGTCTGGGGGGGAGCAGCAAGTATAGAGAGTTCAGTGAGCTCCTCTCATGGCTTCTGATGGAGCAGCCTGTGTGCTTCTACTCCACATAGCAGCAAACGGGCACATTTCAGCCTCTTTAACTGTGCTCCCTAACTAGTGAGAAGGAGATCTGCCCTTTTTGGGGTTTTTTTGTGTGGGCTCAGCTGTTTTGACTGTTGATGATGATTGCCATGACAACAGAATGAAACAAGTTGATTATAGCTGCAACAGATTTTTGTAGTGGGGATTTCTTAATTGAACGTGTTTTGCTTTATTTTGCTTAATTTATCCAGTCTGCTTGAACGGGGCATTAAAAGACTTGGATGCTCGTTGCTGTTCAGAGCAGGCCATTAAATGGCAGGAGAGTCTTAAGTGTCACTGCTTGCTGTTTGTTTGTTTGATGGGGATGGAGAGGCTAGAGATGAGGATCTTGCATAGCAAGACTAGTTTTGACTGCGCCAATACAATCTGAGATAATTGCATGCTGATTGCCTCACTAGGTGAACAGACAAAATAATGCAGCTCACTGGTTTGAAGGGATCTGAGGTCATGAGATGTAGTGAGAGCGAGTGTGCATGACCACAATCGCTAGGACTGTATTTCTGTCCCCTAAAATACACTTTCTGTGTCTCTCTCACACACACACACACACACACACACACACACACACACACACACATGCGCGCACACACACACACACACACACACACACACACACTCTCTCTCTCTCTCTCTCTCTCTCTCTCTCACACACACACACACATACACACTCTTTCTCGCACACTCACACACACACACACTCTCTCACACAGTTAAAAGAATAGAGACGTTAACATAGACCGAAATATATTCCCCCTTCCTAAGTGCCACTCTTCTAAAGGTTACAGTCGATCTCTGTGATGGACAGCTCTGCTCTGTCGATGTTTCCTAAAGGAAGGAGATGACTGCTTTCTCCAGGCAACTTATTAGTGCTGGGAGTTTTCTAAATAAACATTTGATTAATATTTACTCTATATATGCACTACCGGTCAAAAGTTTTAGAACACCCCCATTTTACAGTTTTTACTGAAATTTAAGCAGTTCAAGTCCAGTGAATAACCTGAAATGGTACAAAGGTAAGCAGTAAACTGCTAGAGGTAAAAAATAAAAAAGTTTAGGTTACCAAAAACTGTAAATGTTTTGTCAGTGAGTAGTTTCCTACACCACCAAAAGGCACTTGGAAGCTGGAGGAAACTATGACAGGAAGAGGTCTGGCAGACCAAAAGCCACAACAAAATCAGAAGACAAGTTTCTGAGAGTCAACAGCTTGTGTGACACTGGTTGAAGTAAGGAAGTCTCAGTTTCAACTGTGAAGAGAAGACTTTGAGTTGCAGGTTTTACAGGTCGAGTGGCAATAAGAAAGCCATTGCTAAGATGGCAAAATAAGAAAAAGAGGCTTGCCTTGGCCATGAAGCACCGCCAGTGGAAATCTTCAGTTCACCACGCTGGCGGTGCTTCATGGCCACACAAAATAGCCCATAATGACAAAGTGAAAACAGGTTTTTAGACATTTGTGCGGCCTTAAAAAATCTAAATGGTAACCGGGCAAGAAGGGCCTTAGTCAGGGAGGTGATCAAGAACCCAATGGCCACTCTTCAGAGTTCCTCTGCAGCAATGGGAGAACCTGGCAGAAGGACAACCATCTCTGCACCACTCCATCAATCAGGCCTTTTTGGTAGTGGCTAGACGGAAGCTACTCCTGAGTGAAAGGCATATGACAGCCCACCTGGAGTTCGCCAAATGGCACTTATAGGACTCTAAGAGCATCAGGAAAAAGATTCTCCGGTCTGATGAGACACAAATTGAACTTTTTGGCCTGAATGCCCAGTGCTACCATAAAGGTCTGATTGATGGAGTGCTGCAGAGATGTTTGTCCTTCTATCAGGTTCTCCCATCGCTGCAGAGGAACTCTGAAGCTCTCTTAGAGTGGCCATTGGGTTCTTGGTCACCTCCCTGACCAAGGCCCTTCTTGCCCGGTTACTGAGTTTGGCCGGACAGCCAGCTCTAAGAAGAGTTGTGGTGGTTCCAAACTTCTGTTCTCCTGGGTGCTTTCAATGTTTTAGCAATGTTTTTATACCCTTCCCCAGATCTATGCCTCAACACAATTCTATCTCAGAGGTCTATGGAGAGTTCCTAGGACTTCATGGCTTGGTTTTTACTCTGACATGCACTGTCAACCGTGGGACCTTATATAGACAGGTGTGTGCCTTTCCAAATCATGTCCAATCAATTGAATTTACCACAGTTGGACTAGAATCAAGTTGTAGAAATATCTCAAGCAGTATCAGTGGAAACAAAATGCAGCTCAGCTCACTTTTGGGTGTCATATCAAAGGGTGTGCACACTTGTGTACATATTATATTTAACATTTTGATTTTTAATAAATTAGCACAAATGTCTAAAAACCTGTTTTCACTTTGTCATTATGGGCTATTTTGTGTAGAATTTTGAGACAAAAAATGAACTTAATCTATTGTAGAATAAGTCTGTAACGCAATGAAATGTGGAGAGGGTGAAAGGGGTGTGCAGACTTTCCGGCTTGACTGTATATATATGGTTTTTATTTATTTAAAATAATTTTGCAGCATCTATCAGTTTTCCAGTTGCAAGCTTAAGCATCTCTGATGTTGATGGAATGCTGAATAATGAGCAGCTTTTTGAGTGTCCATGACAAGGTTTCACACTTGTGTATGTTGCTCGGGGTGAAAGGGCGATCGGGGGGCGGGGGACACATGGTGGCATGCTGAGGGGCCGTCTCACACTGCTTCTGCTTGATGCACAATCTCACAATTAATTCCAGTCTTTTAATTCATCTGGTGGGATAAGCCCCTCTCTCTGAGGGAGCAGGTGAGCGAGGGGAATGAGTTTATCTGGAAAATGAGTCAGTGTTTAAGTGCTGGTGTCCTAGTTACCGCCACCACTGCCTCTCTGAGCTGAAATCCCTGTGGAGAAAAGGAATGCGTGCGTGCCTACGGCTTTGACGAAGGCTTGTTTTGATGCACTCGTGCAAATGCCAGAACTGTGTCACACTCACTGATGGTCACGTTGTGGTGTTTCATTTTAAGGGTGCTGGTGTTTAGTTTTTTTTTTTTTTTTTTTGTAGGGTTAAAATAAAACTCGCTTTCACTCACAGCCTCTCCCCCACATAAAGAAAGTGTTCCAGGCCTGTCATCATTTTTAATGGAGTCTAGCTGGGGCTGTTCTTGAAGAATCAGTGTTTTACTTTGTTTATAATTTAATGAACTAGTGTCATGCAAATACCTCTCATGTTCATTTGTTTTTATTTTGTACAATTTTTAAACACAAATTGAGTCCACCTCTGTATACAATGTCAAACCCCATTAATTGAAATCATTGGTAAATGTGGAAAGGAAAGAAATGTATTTGTTATAAGTAGAGAAGATGGGGTTTATTGTCTTCTTTTGGGAAGAGCATAAACTGATTAAAATATTACAGGAGAAGATACATTTGCATTGAGTGTTGTATTGTTTGATTCCATTGTATTCAGCTGAGTCATATTGGAAGTTGTAGGGATGTTCTGCTCCCATGGTCTTTGAGGTCCTGTTGTGTTTATATGGTACCCACCCCTCTTCCTCCTGCAGTGAACAGCTCTGTGCCTTCTGCTACTGTGGGAAGAAGAGCCTGCTGGGACAGGGCGAGCTGAAGATGTTTGGGCCCACGCCCGGGTACGTCCCACTGCACATCCGAAACCGGAGGGGTAGCTCCGAAAACGACACGGACGTGGACAGGAGTCCCGAACAGGAAGTGGATGTGGGCAGGAGTCCCAAACAGGAAGTGGATGTGGGCAGGAGCCTGGAACGGGACCCCGCCAGACAGGGCGGCCTGGGGAAGTAAGGCCATGTCCTTGAGCTGAAACGCGGTTGCCTTGCCCTGAGCGATGGGCATGCTCATCTGTGATTGCCTGGTGGCAGAATTTAACGAGCTGTGCAATGTCAGGCCACTCTCAGCCTATGTACCAGGCCTTGCCCAACGTTTACCGCTAGATATCATTCAAATGCAAGTAGCAGGATTAGGAGCCGAAAGGATGAATCACGCCCATCTCTGAGTTTAAATGTTTTCTGGGGCTGTTTTTGTCCTGTTAATCATTACATTACATTTACATTTTAAGCATTTAGCAGACGCTCTTATCCACAGCGACTTACAAGATGTGCATTAATACATGGTAAGAACAATCATAGTTTGCGCAAGAGATCAGTGCAGTAATACAGCGATAGACATTGTTGTAGGCAGCTGCATACCATACCTGTAACACTGGGAAGGAAAAGGTTAGTAAAAATGTTTTTTTTGAGGAGTAAGCAAGGATACATACACAAAAAGTGTTGAGCAAGTCAGCAGTGATGATGACAATTTGCTGGATGTACAGAATTCACTGGTAGTGGAGTCTGAAAAGGTGGGTTTTGAGTCTCTTGCGGAAGTCATTCCGCGGTCCTGACCGATTGTGGAAGGTCATCCCACCACCGAGAGCTGGGACAGTCAGTTTGCCAGAGGAGGCAGAGCGGAGCGGTCTGGCTGGGGTGTAGGGTGTGATGAGTGTCTGGAGGTAAAGGGGAGCAGTTCCTCTAGCCACTTGATAAGCCAGAACTAGTATTTGAATCTGATGCGTAGTCATTTTGTGCATAGACAGCCTCGTCCAAGGTGACTTGGCACAGCTTCATTTTTTTGTCTAAATTATACATTTATACAGCCAGTTATTTTACCCAATCAATTCAGATGAAGTGCTTGTATTTAGTTCCCAGTATTGGATTTTAACCAACAACCTTTTTTATTGGCAGAGAGGGCAAAACATTTTAGTTGGGCATATCCAGGATCCATACCTATCAAGGTTGATTTCTAAACCTTTTATACTTTATTCAGGGTTTAAATTATTACCACCATTATTACCATTATTACCTGTCTGAAGAACCATCTTCAGACAGTCAAAGTGTCCAGGAGAGGACGAATTCAGTCTATCTTTAGCGGTGCCTTCAAAGTGGTTTTTTGAAAAAGGAGGCAGCCAAAGCTGTAGAAAGAGGCCGATGACTATGGAGGTGATGGAGGTGTGAGTGAAAGAGCCCATCGATGCTGATTCTCACCTGGAGGAAGAGAGATTCTGATCCTTCTCCAAACAGATACCATGTGGTCAGCAGTGGGTGTGCACACAATGTTGTGATCCAACAATTTTGTCCAACAAAGTTGTCTTGTGACGTACGTTTTGCAGCAAAATGATCAAATTGAAGAGGTTAAATTACACATCAGCAGCTGGGTGATTGGACAACCTTTTTACTGGTTCTTCCAGCGTTGGCCACAAACAATTCTGGAGGATGTTGGAATTATGGGCTCACAATTGCAACTGGGCATTACAAACTGGTAGGAAAATAAAAATGTTGAGAAATTTAGGAATTGTAGAATGGTTTTGAGAAAGGTGAAAGGAGGTTGAGATTGAGGTTGTTCTGAAAATGCAGTACCTGATAATTCTGTCCCTTCTAGGGCATCAGTTTTGGAGTGGAGGAAAGCAGTTTCATTTTCTTTTTCTGCCCCATGAGTTGTCAGTTTACCTCTGTTCGCTGTGTGTTGATGGTGCGATGTGGAGGTGGACTGCTTCGGCCTTAATAAGATGGTAAATTCGAATGAAATAAGCTCTGGAATTTAATTTGAGTCAATTACTTGCTGCCAAAACGGCAAAGTGAGTATTTTGCTCAGGGCTCGTGTACAGTCGACTTACAGCTCCTGTCTGTCACCATGGGGACACATGACCACAGTTGGTAAAGGCTTCCATCAAAAGATACTCCCTAGGCTCATTGGACAAGTGCCTAATTTGTTCGGCTCTTTGGAACCAATCAAGCGGTTCCCCCGGGGTCAGGTGACGTAGTGGGCCCCAGGAGCAGGCCTGGCGGGTGGCCAAGCAGCCGAACGCTGGTGCGTTGGAGCCACACGATTGGTCAGTGGGGCCTGGAGCCCTGCCAGTACTAGAAAGAGGAGGAAGGAATGAAAACAATAACAAAAAAAGTGGGAAGGCTCTCGGGGCGGTATTTAAGGTAGCACTGGTTAAGGAAGACCAGAGATGACTAGGCAGAATCATTTTATATCAAATCAGAAGCCAGCTTTTGTCATCTCTCCACCCAGCCACTGCCCCCCCCAACAAACCCTCTACTTTCATTTTAGTGAAACATATTTGCTCTTGGTGAATTGTTATTGCGGAAATGATGAAGCTCAGTGACAAAATACTTTAAGAAGTACAGTTGAATTGCTTTGAAGCAGGACTATTTTTTTAAAACTTGTGAGCATGGGTTTTCAGCATACCCCTTTCACAAAGCCATAAAATGCACATGGTGTCATATGACGCATAACTGTTTAACATTGCAGTGTTTGTGCTTTTCTGTAACTTGATCTGCACATTGCTTGGATACAGAGCAGCATAAAGCAAGATGATGTAGTGGAAAACCAAAATATGGCACATTAATAAATTCTACAAAGGTGGAAAAAATCGAACACTTGGATATCGCTCAAGGGCATAAAATAGCTAATATTAAAAAACAATTTTGAGGTTGATGTTCAGACCGATAGATGAGAGATGAGCTACTAGCATATGAGTCTTTTGCGTGTATTAATTTCAGCATTTACTGATGTAATCGGGATGCTCCTTACAGTTCAGGAATGATTTTTGATGGCTCACAGGTTATGTGAGTAATTAAACATTACTTCAGTGACTGATTCACCTGCCAAGCTGCAGTCGAGCCAATGTCAACAACAATTGTATTCACTAGAGATGGGGACAAGATATTTTAAAAAGTGAGGCGAGTGTATAGTTATGGGGAAAAAAACCTTTATCTTACGTTTTATGCTAATTCAGGACATATGACAGTAACACAACCTTAGCGTTACAATGGAGGGATTGGAGAATGGGAGTTTGGTCTATTTTAATCATAAGGAATTCCTGAGTAGGTGGTTAATCAGTTCCTACATTCCTGCTGGCACTTCTCCCAGTAGGAAAAAAGAATTGGTGGAAAACTATATATAATTATAATAAATATATACTGTAATTATAATTGACTAGAGTCAATATATGATAGGCAGAGCAACCTTCATCAAAAATATACAACTCACAATTCAATTCAAATTAAGAGCTGGTTTATTAAGTTACAGCACTTAGATAAAGACAAAATATTCAATTATCTAGTGATGACACCAGGGAAGCCCATGTGTGTTTCTGGTTATTAGTGCAATCTGAGTTTCTTTCATTATTCTGTTAGTTGTTGGAGCGGGTGACATTAAAGATGCACTGTGCTATGAGGATTATGTTGAACAGAACAGAGAGGAGTATTATGGTCTCTATATAACCAGTGCAGTAGTCTTGCGAATGTGGCATAACTGAATCAAACTTTGACAAGTGATTTCTAATCATTAACATAATTAAGTTTTCATACATTTTCATATACACGTAAAAGCATCTGTCCAAATTAAGAGCATTACATCAGGGGTATTTGTATGCTAATTCAACTAGCGATCAATCATGAGATCACGTCATGTTGATTTACATTTACTGTCACTGCAGTACAAATGCCCAGAGAAACTTTGAGCACATTTGTGTACAAAATGGATTTCTAATGGGACACCATATTTCAATTAAAATGAAGGACCAATGTAGGACCAAATGCTGTGGCCATGATTGATCACACACATGCTTTTCACTGCCTTCAGTGGTCTTTTTCATGAAATAATTTATTCTATAATTAAATTGTGCTTTTACACACTGAAATATAAAAGAACCATGTTAGCTTAATAGAAAAAGAGGAACAAAACTGAAGATTGCATATTTGGCTTACTACAAGGAACGATTCTTAACCATGTGCATCATCCTTACATGTATAAGGCATAATGCTACAAGAGGGAGGGAAAAGAGCTACAGTAAAAAATAAATTAAAAATGTCCCCCCTCCCACATATCGCCCTTCCTGGGAAGGAAGCAGCGGAATGCCTTTTCCATTTAGTCGTGTGCAGATGTGCCTCGGTCACACAGAGGTAGTGCACTGTGGCTCTTTCATCCCTTCCCAGAGCTCCTTGCGTTGGCCTGGTTACTTAGACCGGGGGTTCTTTTTAAATGCAAATTCCTATTTTCCGCTTTTCCGCACTTCGGCTGCCGAGTCTTAGTGTCTTATCCAAGACGGGCGTAATTGTGGGAGAGCGCCTTATCCGGCCAAGTTTGAGGCTGAACAGCTAGTCCTTGTGTGTCAGCCAGAGGAGATGTGTCAGCGCTAACTTCCTTGTCCCTTGTCTCTGCCCCCTTCCCCAAAGGGCCTGCTCCCCAGACAGTGGGCCAGTCTCCCCGCCCACTAACATGACGGATGTGTTCGTGGAGGAGCCAGCCAGGAAACTGTGGGATGAGCTGGGCCAGATCGGCCTACCTGACCACATCAACGTCCAGTCACTCTTCGATCCCACAGGTATGTCTGGGGGCTGATTTTGCACATTTTGGCCAATCGCCAGTGAAGTTTAATTCCTCTCATTTTAAAAGTATGAATGAACAGAAAACGTATGGTTGGTTTGTTATTTCAACATAAGGCGCGTTCTGAAGTTCATAAAGATGAATCTTAGTGAGCACCGCCATGTAAGTGTAGAGGAATATGTCTGAAGTTAAGGCATTTAGATAACCCAACGGTCGGGTGACCAGCCTATATTTGGTGATTTGGTCGGAGGAAAGGGAAAGTTGTGCTTTAATGCGTTAACTTATATTTGGAACGGGGGTTTGAGGTTTGGAGATCCTGTCCAAGAACAAGAGTCTCACGTGGCACTCCGCTTTCCCCTTGTGTGCATGTGTGTGTGTGTGCATGCCTGTATGTTGTGTATGTGTGTGTGTGTGTGCGTGGGTGCGTGGGTGTGTGGGTGCGTGCGTGCGTGCGTGTGTGTGTGTGCATGCATGCCTGTATGATGTGTGCGTGGGTGTGTATGTGTGTGTGTGTGTGTGTATGTGTGTGCATGCATGCCTGTATGTTGTGTATGTGTGTATGTGTGTGCGTGCGTGCGTGCGTGCATCCATGCGTGCATGCCTGTATGATGTGCATGCATGCGTGCGTGCGTGCGTGTCTCCTGTACTTGCAGGGCAGTGTTGTGCTCATCTTTGCTGTGCGGCGTGGTCAGAGGGGGTGTGCCGGGGGGAGGGCCAGTCGCTGCTCTACGTGGACAAAGCCATCGACTCAGGGAGCACCAAGGTGAGACAAGCCACCGCCCTTTCCTCTCCTTTAAGGAATCACTCCGCTTTTGTTCATTTCTTTATTCTTTATTTATGTTTCGCTGCCTTTAAGTCCTTGCTGTTGTTTTAAACAGTGCCTTTGAGTTCTAGACTGTGCGGTTTGGCTGCACACCGTGTTGTGTGGCCACATGCGATAGAAACATCCATGTGATGATTGGCTTTTTTACCTGGTTTCAGTGTTCATACGGGTGAAGGACCTTCCTTTTTTGTCCATTATGGTGGGTGCCTTTGGGCTGATGGGTTAGATAGTTCTATCAACTGCCTTCATTTTTTAATTTCCTTTTATTTTAATAAGCTGTAGTGTGCGTGTGGATGTTACGCAGCTATATTGAGAGCTGGGTTCTGCAGCCAATGGAAATATAGTGGTGATGCAGGGTCGTGAGTTTAGAACCACCCACGCACGGCCCACATGTTGCTCACAGTGATCACAGTCTATCTAGCAAAGGGACAAATAATGTAAAATGAGCAACTAGGCTGAAGTAAATGTTTGTTGATGTCTTGGGCTGTGGGCAATGCCTGTTCTCAGTGTGAATGTCAGTGGAGACATGCATTTTTGATATTTTGCATTCATACCAATATCATGAAATTATTTTATATTTTCAAATATATTTATATTATGATAGGACTGCATTGATAGTAACTTTCCAGATGAAGTTCATGAATCCATCCAGGATTCTTAAACATGTGCATGTATATGTATTTAAGGGGCCTGTGTATGCCTGTGCATGTATTTATCTGCATGTCTGCGTGCGCTCCTGTGTGCATGCATGTATGTGTGGGCCACTTTATTCCTGATGTTACCAAGTGTATTTGTACTATTGATGGTTTCATAATATTTTGTTATATTTTAGATCGATTTTTTTATACTGTTTTCGTATTCTGTATTAGAACATAAGAACATAATAATACATAATGATGAGAACGGGCCGTTCGGCCCATTTAGGCTCATCATGTCCTAATCTAAAGAGTATCTAGTACTACATTTAGCCTGGACTTGAATAGCCCAAGCGTTTCTGCCTCTACTACCCGACCTGGCAAGCTGTTCCAGGCATTGACAACTCTCTGTGTAAAGAAAAACGTCCTAATATCTGTGCGGAATTTGCCTTTAACTAATTTCCACCTGTGGCCTCTTGTTCTGCTGACCCCACTTATCTTAAAAAATCTTTGGTATTTTACTTTGTTAATCCCTTTTAGGAATTTAAAAACCTCAATCAAATCCCCCTAAGTCTCCGTTTGCTAAGTTTAAATAGATTGAGTGCCTTAAGTCTATCATCATAACTTTTACCTTTCATACCAGCTATCAGTTTAGTTGCCCTTCTTTGGACTTTTTCAAGAGCATCTATATCTTTCTTGTAGTGCGGTGCCCAGAACTGCACACATTATTCTAAGTGGGGTCTGACAAAGGCTTTATATAACATTAATATAACCTCCTTTGATTTATACTCAATACTTTTTGCTATGTAGCCCAGCATCCTTTTGGCTTTTTTCACTGCTGTAGCACACTGCTTTGATGCAGATAGGCTTTGATCAACTACAATTCCTAAGTCCTTTTCAAATTGAACACCTACTAACTTTTCTCCTCCCATAAAATACTCCTGTCTAATGTTTTTATTTCCCACATGCATAACTTTATTGTCTTCTGTCAAATCGTGTAGGGTCCAAGCCTGGAATTATTTGTTATTATTTCTTTAACTAAAGAAGTTAAAGGCTGTGCCAATAGCAGCTTCTCTTGTCATTGGAAGCAGACTGAAAGGTCTGTGGAAGGCTGTGCAATTACTTTACCTACTCATCCTTTCTGCTACATGCTCCACTGTCTATATCTGAGAGAAGACATTTGTAAATGTTCCTATCTGTGGGGGCAAAAAAGCCCTATCCTTTTAATTGCCTCGACCCATAATGCCATGAACCTCAAGGTTTGGCTCTGTGTCTTCAGACTGCAACAAATATTTATGTAACTTTTTTCCCATGGTGCTTTGCGTAGGCGTGTTCCTTCAGAGAGTGGCTGATGGAGGCTGAGGTCTACAGAATCAGTGCTTCTAACATTCGCGCCGTAGTAGCCCTTCGCTGCTTCCTTTCTGTTTGTCACAAGAGTCTGGCTTCAGTGTTTTTGGAAACCTGCCATAAATGTGTGTGCGCATAGCTTCTTCCTCATGGCGTTATTCTACAGCAGTGGTATGCTTTCCAGAGCAAGTGGGAATATGGAATCATCAAACTTTTATTGCCCATTTTAATCACGAAGTGTCCTGCTTTTGTCTTCCTTACTCAGACTTTTGGACTGTAAGAGTGGTGGCATCTGCCTGTCCATGGTCTGTGTAGTTTCAGTTCAGTTTTGTGTTGAGCTCATATTCCTCCTGAAAGGCGTGTTTTCTCGTTTCTATTTTAATGAGAAAAAAATACATATACTAAAGAATACATTTTATTATGATTTTTTTTTTCTTCCCCCATTTTGTATGTGCATGTATTTCATGTCAGGGAATATGTTTTTATAATTGTTATGGTGAATGCATGTCAGTGAAAAGGCTCTTTGTTTTCCTGACAGACTGAGTTGATATTGTGATGATTGTCCGTCCCCCGTGCAGCACTGTGCATGTTGTAAGCGCCTTGGAGCATCCCTCCCGTGCAGCGTGGAGAGGTGCAGCCACTCGTACCACTACCCCTGCGCCGCCGCCGCCGGAGCCTTCCAGAACATCCGGAGCCGCAGCCTGCTCTGCCCTGACCACACGCAGCTGGTTGTCCGCACATGTGCGTCCCTCAATGTCTCCCCAACAGGAGCACTCTTCATGTCCAAATGTTCCACCATGACAGCACCATTCATAATTCGAATTTTAATGCTTATTAGTTTTTTGAAGATAAAATGAAAATAAAAATTATATATACAGTACTGTGCAAAAGTCTTTAAATTATGTTTAAAGCTATTTATCTGGGCAGTAAGTGTTTATTTTCTTGGAAAAACATTATATAACAATAGAATAAATACAAATAAACATTAATACAATAAAAAGTAACAATACTTTTTTATGATTTCCGAACAGTTATTAATATCTTGTTAGATGGCTAGAAGAATACAGGTTTTGTTCCCAAACCTCTCCTCGAGGAACTCCAGCCCTTGCATGTATTTTGTTTAGTTTGACAGACATAAAATCATAGTTTTGCATCAACAAAGCAATTCTTCAGCAATCCAAACTGGATTTTCAAGATGTGGTGTTCAAGAAAGAAATTTGAAGAAACAGGGCAAGTTGAAGCAGTGGAAGACCCAAAAAGCTGTCTGCATCTGATGAACAGTACTTAAAGGTCACTTCCTTGAGTGACAGAAGGAAATCCAGTGAAGTGTTTTCTCAGCATCTGGCAGAGTTATCTGGCACCAAAGTACATGCTTCGACTGTGAGAAGAAGCCTTACAAGAAATGGTCTTGTAGGACGTGTTGCAGATAAGAAACCATTCTGGTGGAAGGGCAACAAGCAGAAGAGATTGCAATACGTAAAAGACCATAAAGCATGGAGCGACAGCCAGTGGCAGAAATTCTTATGGAGAGATGAGTCCAAATGAGAAATTTGTGCTTCACAAAGATGCCAGTATGTCAGAAGAAGCATTGGTGAGAAGTACATTGATGCCTGTCTGCAGCCTTCTTTGAAGCACAGTGGTGGCTCTGTCATGGTCTGGGGGTGCATTTCAGCCAACAGTGTATGGGATCTGGCCAAAATGGATGGAATTATGAATGCTGAGAAATATAAACAGATCTTGATTCATTATGCTGTACCTTCAGGAAAACAACTGATTGGAAAAACTTGATGTTTCAGCATGATAACAACACCAAACATACTGCAAACACGATTACTTTGAGCGGAAGCATGCAGATGGAACACTCACAGTATGAGATTGGCCACCTCAGAGCCTGACCTCAACATAATTCAAGCTGGGCAGAGTCACTTGGACAGGGAAAAGAACAAAAAGCAGCCAAAATCAAGAGTTATGGCAAATCCTGCAAAAAGCTTGGAAGCATTTACCAAAGGACTGCTTGAAAAAATTACAGGACAGTCTACCAAAGCGAATTGCTTCAGTTTTGCATTCTAAGGGAGGCCACACAAAATACTGACTTGTTTTAATGACACAATACGTTTTTGTTACTTTTCATTGTATTAATGTTTCTTTCTTTGTGTTTACTTCAATGTTATATGGTGGGTTTTTTTGACCAAATAAACACTTACTGCTTTGATAAATGCCTTTAATTTGAATTTTTCTGAGTGGTCTAAGACTTTTGCGCAGTACTGTATATAATTTTTTTCTTCTGTAAATACCAGGACTTCACTGTAATTATTCACTCTTGCTGATTTGTTCTCTGTATTTGTGTTACTCTTTTTTATTTCTATGTTGTTGCATTGAATTTTATTTTGTTTCTCATTTCTGATTGAACAATGGTTGGATGTTTAATGTGTTGTAATGGATGGGTGTGTAATGTGTTGTAATGGTGGATGTGTAATGTGTTGTAATGGATGGATGTGTAATGGGTGGATGTGTAATGTGTTGTAATGGTGGATGTGTAATGTGTTGTAATGGATGGATGGGTAATGTGGTGTAATGGTGGATGTGTAATGTGTTGTAATGGATGGATGGATGTGTAATGTGTCGTAATGAACGGGTGTGTGGATCTGTTTCTCCTAACACTGCTGTTGCCATAGCAGATGAGGACGAAGCAAACTGCACGCTGTGTGACAGCCCTGGCGACCTGCTGGACTTGCTGTTCTGCACCAGCTGTGGCCAGCACTACCATGGCCTGTGCCTCGACATCACCGTCACTCCGCTTAAGAGAGCTGGCTGGCAGTGCCCTGAGTGCAAGGTCTGCCAGACATGCAAGTGAGTCCCGCCCACCTGCCTATCACCTCACACACCTGTGGCCCCACCCACCTGTCACCTCACACACCTGTGTGCCCTGCCCACCTGTCATACACCTGTTTCTTTTCACAGTCATGAGCCCTTCTGTGGTGGAGGGGGGTTTGATAGAGATTAGAAACATATTTGCAGGAAAGTGCGAATCTTTGGAGATTTGGTTTATAGTGTGTGAGTGTCATAGAGATATTCATGAGGGGGCGGGGCTGTGCAGGGTTGGTTTATAGTGTCTGGAGGGCATATATATTCATGAGGGGAAAGGAGCTGTCTTTTGATAGTTTATCATGTGCATGGAGAGAAGAGATTATCAGGATCATGTGGTTCTGTAGGTTGAGCATGGTGCTGACAACGCTTGGTCTGTCCGTGGCGCTTACAGCCGTGAGGAGGACCGAGTCCGCCCAGAGCGCTGACTCTACTTCTATTAATTACTGTGTGAGCGCGTCAGCGCTGGCTGATGGCAGCTCTTAAAATAGGCCACAGCAGGAGGCAGCTGAGGTGGAGAGGGCGGAGCGAGGATGAAGCATAGCTGCGAGAGAGAGAGAAAGCCAGGCTCAGTGACACTCCTCTACAACTGTAAATATCGGATGACATTCTCATTTACTGTGGATTTACATTGGCATGAAACCCCACCGTGTGGCTCTGATCGGTCTCTCCTCTCACAATCTCTGAAAAACCACATCCCCCCAGACTTTTCTAAACCTCTGGGACAAAACCACGCCTCCCCCAGACTTTTTTAAACCACTGGGACAAAACCACGCCCCCCCAGACTTTTCTAAACCTCTGGGACAAAACCACGCCTCCCCCAGACTTTTCTAAACCTCTGGGACAAAACCACACCCCCCCAGACTTTTCTAAACCACTGGGACAAAACCACGCTCCCCCAGACTTTTCTAAACCACTGGGCTCGTGTGCCAACCTAACAAATCTTTGGTCTGAACACGAGTTAGAATTCTTAGTATGGGAAGCAAAATTGAACCCACAATGAAATAGCCATGCCACACGCTTATGGAGAGCCTTGTGTGTGTGTGTGTGTGTGTGTGTGTGTGTGTGTATATACACACTATATGGCCAAAATTCTGTGGACACCCCTACTAATTATTGAGTTCAGGTGTTTCAGCCACACCCATTGCCAAAATCCAGCACATGCAATCTCCACAGACAAACATTTATCATTCAGAATGGTTCGTAAAGACCTCAGTGACTGTCATAGGTTGCCACCTTTGCCACAAGTCAGTTTGTGAAATTTCTG
The DNA here is from genome assembly GCA_029706075.1 of Aldrovandia affinis. Lineage (NCBI taxonomy): Eukaryota > Metazoa > Chordata > Actinopteri > Notacanthiformes > Halosauridae > Aldrovandia > Aldrovandia affinis. The sequence goes on from JAINUG010000103.1 coordinate 3,102,474, forward strand.
CCCTACTAGATGTGCCCCGGTCAACTGTAAGTGCTATTATTGTGAAGTGGAAGTGCCTAGGAGAAACAACAGCTCGGCCACAAAGTGGTAGACCACGCAAACTCACAGAGCGGGGCCGACGAGTGCTGAAGCGCATAGCGCGTAAAAATCACCTATCATCTGCTGCATCACTCACTACAGAATACCAAACTGCCTCTGGAAGCACCATCAGCACAATAACTGTGCGTCGGGAGCTTCATGGAATGGGTTTCCATGGCTGAGCAGCTGCACACAAGCCTCACATCACCATGCGCAATGCCAAGCGTCGGCTGGAGTGGTGTAAAGCACGCCACAACTGGACTCTGGAGCAGTGGAAACATGTTCTTTGGAGTGATGAATCACGCTTCACTATCTGGCAGTCTGATAGACGAATCTGGGTTTGGCTTTGAGGACACTTGTCCCACAGCCCGCAGCTGAAACATTACCGTTTCTTGTTCTTTCTCTTTCCCTGTGTGTTTCAGGAACCCTGGAGAGGACAGCAAGATGCTGGTGTGTGACATGTGTGACAAGGGCTATCACACATTCTGCCTGCAGCCAGTGATGGACACGATTCCCACCAATGGCTGGAGGTGTAAGGTATAAATGATCACAGAGTGTTCATTCAGAGTAACATTATGGAGTATTGAAGCACAATACAGTCGGTGTACAGTCGGTTTAGGTGTGAGGGAGGGGATATTGATAGAGTTCAGAGTGTTTTACTTGAGTAGTGAAGTGCTGTTTACTTGCTGCAGACCACAATGCACAACCCCCCCCGCTCTCCCCAGACACAGGCAGGATTAGAGAGGGGCAGAGACACAGGCAGGGTTAGAGAGGGGCAGAGACACAGGCAGGGTTAGAGAGAGGGGCAGAGAGAGGGGCAGGGTTAGAGAGAGGGGCAGAGACACAGGCAGTGTTAGAGAGAGGGGCAGAGACACAGGCAGGGTTAGAGAGAGGGGCAGAGAGAGGGGCAGGGGCAGAGAGACAGGCAGAGACACAGGCAGGGTTAGAGAGGGGCAGTAGCAGGGTTAGAGAGGGGGCAGAGACACAGGCAGGGTTAGAGAGGGGGGCAGAGAGAGGGGCAGGGTTAGAGAGAGGGGCAGAGACACAGGCAGGGCTAGAGAGAGGGGCAGAGACACAGGCAGGGTTAGAGAGAGGGGCAGAGACACAGGCAGGGTTACAGAGAGGGGCAGAGAGAGGGGCAGGGTTAGAGAGAGGGGCAGAGACACAGGCAGGGTTAGAGAGAGGGGCAGAGACACAGGCAGGGTTAGAGAGAGGGGCAGAGAGAGGGGCAGAGACACAGGCAGGGTTAGACAGAGCGGCAGAGACACAGGCAGGGTTAGAGAGGGGCAGTAGCAGGGCTAGAGAGAGGGGCAGAGACACAGGCAGGGTTAGAGAGGGGGCAGAGACACAGGCAGGGTTAGAGAGGGGGCATAGACACAGGCAGGGTTAGAGAGAGGGGCAGTACCAGGTTAGAGAGGGGGCAGAGACACAGGCAGGGTTAGAGAGGGGGGCAGAGACACAGGCAGGGTTAGAGAGTAAATGTGTGGTTTGTCGACTGCAAACCATGGCAACTCTCTGCACTGGGGCAGCAGCTTGGGTTGATCTTGGGATTTCTTTTTCTTTTTCTCTTTTTTTTTTTTTTTTTGTCTGACTCTGTTTTGTCCCTCCACATCCATTTTGAATAGCACTCTGCCATTCAGAACAGGCTGTTCGTACTCTGTCCCCCTGTGAAATGGGGTTTAATCAGTCATCCTTTTAAAATGCTCATTGAGCCGAAGACCCCTCTCTACCCCCGCTGTGCTTTTCGCTGTTGGTGGGAGGCGGTATTCTGGGGTTTGTGTACCCTCGAGACGTTTGAAGGCCCTGGACCTGAGCATCATCCAACCCCATTACACTTCCATCACACCACATACACTCCCATCACACCCTGATATATTCCCATCACACCCCATACACTCCCATCACACCCCATACACTCCCATCACACCCCATATCACACCCATCACACTCCCATCACACTCCATACACTCCCATCACACCCTGATACATTTCCATCACACCCCATACACTCCCATCACACCATCCCATCACACTCCCATCACACTCCCATCACACTCCCATCACACTCCATACACTCCCATCACACTCCCATCACATTCCCATTACACTCCATACACTCCCACCACACCCCATACACTCCCATTACACTCCATACACTCCCATCACACTCCCACACTCCCATCACACTCCCATCACACTCCCATCACACTCCCATCACACTCCCATCACACTCCCATCACACCCCATACACTCCCATCACACCCCATACACTCCCATCACACCCCATACACTCCCATCACACCCCATACACTCCCATCACACCCCATACACTCCCATCACACCCCATCCCCATCACACCCCATACACTCCCATCACCCCATCACACCCCATACACTCCCATCACACCCCATACACTCCCATCACACCCCATACACTCCCATTACACCCCATACACTCCCATCACACCCCATACACTCCCATTACACCCCATACACTCCCATCACACCCCATCACACTCCCATCACACTCCCATCACACTCCCATCACACCCCATACACTCCCATCACACCCATACACTCCCATTACACCCCATACACTCCCATCACACCCCATACACTCCCATTACACCCCATACACTCCCATCACACCCCATCACACCCCCACACTCCCATCCCCATACACTCCCATCACACCCCATACACTCCCATCACACCCCATACACTCCCATCACACCCCATACACTCCCATCACACCCCATACACTCCCATCACACCCCATACACCCATCACACCACACCCCATCACACCCCATCACACTCCCATCACACTCCCATCACACTCCCATCACACCCCATCACACCCCATACACCCCATCACACTCCCATCACACCCCATACACTCCCATCACACCCCATACACTCCCATTACACCCCATACACTCCCATCACACCCCATACACTCCCATCACACCCCATACACTCCCATCACACCCCATACACTCCCATCACACCCCATACACTCCCATCACACCCCATACACTCCCATTACACCCCATACACTCCCATCACACCCCATACACTCCCATCACACCCCATACACTCCCATTACACCCCATACACTCCCATCACACCCTGATACATTCCCATCACACCCCATACACTCCCATCACACCCCATACACTCCCATTACACCCCATACACTCCCATTACACCCTGATACATTCCCATTACACTCCATACACTCCCATCACACCCCATTCACTCCCATCACACCCTGATACACTCCCATCACACTCCATACACTCCCATCACACCCTGACACACCAGGTCTGGTCTCTCCATCATTCCCATCCCCGTGGTTTCATTCTGAGTTGATCTCCCTCTCTCTCTCTCTTCCTCTTTCTCTCTCTCTCTCTCTCTTTTCTCTCTCTCCATGTGGTCTCATTTCCCCCTTATATTTTTTATAAAACTCCTCCCTGCAAACCCTGTGTTTGGATGGAAGATGAGAGATATGAAAGACCTGGAAGGTACAGCTGCTCATGGTATTAAGCTCATTGGTCTGAAATGGAAAGCTTAAAAGAAAAGAAAAAAATCCCCCTCCACAGATGATGGAGGTGTTCAGGAAATTGTCATTTTCTTTGATATTGAGATGTGGTGAAAAGCAGGTTGCAATATCCTGCCAGAGCTGGTGCAGTCAGACTGGGTGTGGCGGGGGGGCGGGGTCTTGCAAAAGCCTCTGATTCTAGCCTTTGATTAGCCAGTGGCTGCTAGCTTTCCTATAATTAATGCCCCCAACGATTTCAGCACTGAACTACACCCCCCGTCCTAATCCCTGCCTGAGAAAACACCAGCGGCTGCCAAGGCACATCAAGGTATCAGGGCCTTTTTTCAACTCTCAAATCCTCACCCGGCCGCCTGGGATCCTGGCTAGCGCAATGGGCCATTGTGTGTGGGAGAGTGTCCCACCTGACAGCCAGCAGGGTAATTCTAAACTCTTGACCGTTGGACGTGACGGGAGCCAGGGCCGTGACTCATCGGAGTGACAGTCCCTGTTCTACGTCTGTGTGAACCCTCGCAGGGGCAGTGCGCAGTGCAGGGGAGGGACTCTTGAGCATGAGGCCGCATAGAAATGAACAGCAGTGCATCGTTGCTGAGCACTCATTTTTTTAGCCCTCCTGGAAGCTGTTTCAAAACTGATATGCAGCCTCTTTCATCAATATGGTACTTTATGTGATCTAAACAAAGCCCTCACTGCCACTGACCTGAGGTCTGTGTGTGTCCGGTAGTGACACACACAGCTAACACAGTGACACTGCTAATAACAAATACCATTATAGTAATCAACTTTTACTGATCAAAATCAGTGAAACAAAATCATCCCTATACTAACACTGTTTAAATACTTTAGTAATCAAGCATTCTGTCATTTTTGTTTTGTATGATGGCACAAAATGTCAGTACATCAAACGCAGGCAAAATAATATGCTAATTTGAATTATAAATAAGTTTACTACTTTTTTGGTGTAATGGATTTGAGTCCTGGGGTTCCTGGGGTTCACCCATTGGCAACTTGCTTATAGGGTTGAAGAAGATCTGAGATGTAAAAATGTCAATTTCGGGTAAATACTCCTGTAATTACTGTAATTACTCACCTGAAAGATAATTGCTTGATTCAGGGAAATGAAATTGTGATACCATGCAAATAAAATTAAATCCTGAGTTTAATGTCTTTGAGATCCCTCCATAGCTTTAACGATGGCTTCACGGCCCTTTCGCATTATATCCAGGATTTTCTGGAGGCGTTTCTGGTAACGCACCCCCCTCCATTTTTTACAACATTCCATAGCTGTGGAAGGCTTCCTTGGTCTGTCTCATATTCTGTGCTTCTGGTTTGGTCTCTGGTTAGGCTTCTCTGTCAGGTGACTCAGTGCTTTCCTCACCTTCACACTGCCATTACAACCTTCTTCCTCTGTGTCTGCCTCATTTTCTGCCAGAACGATTCTCAGGAAAGGCTTCTACTCTGTTATGCAGTTTGAGTCAAAAATCATTAGCAGCTATGGGTTTGCCTTTCAGTGAGTGTTCAGTGGTGCTCTTCTACCGTGTGCCCCCAGAACTGCAGAGTGTGTGTCCAGTGTGGGATCAGGAGCAGCGGCCAGTGGCACCACACCTGTCTGCTGTGTGATGGCTGCTACCAGCAGCAGGAAGCTACAGCCCCCTGCCCCCTGTGCGGGAAGGCTCTGCACCCTGAGCTCCACAAGGAACCACTGTCCTGTCACACCTGTAAAAGGTAGGACACACCTTCTCTCCTGTCACACCTGTAGAACGTAGGACACACCTTCTCTCCTGTCACACCTGTAAAAGGTAGGACACATCTTCTCTCCTGACACACCTGTAAGTGTGCTGTAAGTATTAAATACATTGTATCAGGCCATTTTCCTCCATGTTCTCAGCTTTTGGCAGATATAGTTCATATATTTTCCTTACACTGCATATATTGCCATATCTAGAAACAACATATTAAACATGGGTAACTTGATATGTACTTTTTTAACCCCTTAACCCTCACCCCTTATTTTTGACATTCCTGCTTATTTAGACATACCCAAGTATTACAGTTAAAGAACAGGGACTGAAGATCAAACATGCAACAAAATAGTTGTTGTAGTTTTCTTGTGTAGAAACATGTTTGAAAAGCAATAAAGGAGTCATACTTCATGATAGACCTGTGGATTTGTGCATGGATTGTTCATGCCTTGTATAATATGTCAACTAAGTCTGTGCAAAGAAACAGACTTCTAGACCCAAGGGCTCAAGAACTAGAGGCCTTTTAGAGAGTGGTGGTCTCCAAGTGTCCCAAACCTATCCATGGTGGCCAAATTGGCCCAATGATTTCTGTTCATTTCTGTGAGACTGGACATTTTGATGACTATAAAACATGTTTCACCCAAAGCATTATGGATTGTTATTTTGTTCACAAAACAGATACTAATGTGATGTGTGATGGCTCAAATTGTCTTCTAAAGTCTCTAAGTGGCCCAATTCACTTCTGTGACACTGAGAATCTCACTACAACATGTTGTTGCCGATGTGACACACACACCAAAGTCAAGCCATAGAATTGGATAATAGCAACAGCAATTTTTTTTCAGTGGTTAAAAAAGTAACCAACAGGCAATTTACAATTATCAACTTAATATTGAAATATTGCACCAATATAAATAATATATAATTATTATAATAATATATAATATATCAAATAGTTTTTAGCCAAGACAAAATTGTTTCTGGCCATTGTCTGCCCTCATTGCACAAAACGATTTACAGTGTTTGTTGGTGTTCTTTAGTCAGACAACATAGGAAAAGCTATAGGTTATTTTGGTTGTGCCAGTCATTGAAGCAGTCCCACTTTGATACTGTGGCGTCCCCAAGGGTTGGGCGACACTCACGGACCTTGCAGGGGGCGTAGGCAAGTGGAAGAACACAGAGGAGGCAGTAATATAACCAAAAATGATAATTTATTATTCTAACACGAACAAGGGCAACACGAAACAAAGGGTGGGGTCTTCAGGGGAATACAAACAAAGTCCACAAATCCTTATCTCGTTGTCCAAGTCCGTTCCAATGTCCAAAATCCAGTTCGTAGTCCGCAATCCAGGCCGTAGTCCAAGTCCAAAACAATCCAATTTCCAACCCAAACACACTTCAACACTCTCTTTGTAAATCCTGGCTGGTCAACGACTTCACAGGTATTTACTCAACAAACCCGCACAGCAACTCCTTTCACAACTCGTTCCTACTCCTTTCCCAGAACAATGGGATTCAGCCCTTTAAATAGGCCTCCAAAATGGCTTTCAGCTGGTCGTTTGTCCAATTGCCGTGACTTTGCTCAGGTGTGACTGTGGCCTGCTGGGAAATGTAGTGTTTCCTGGCGCCCATGTGTTGTAGGCCAGGCAGCCATTTCCTAGTGCAGCCCATCGGGCTGCCACACACCTCCTCCTCAGCAGCACTGACCTCGGGAGGGCTGAGCGGCCTATTCCCAGCGGCCACCAGGAGGGTCCCCCTCTCCAGGTCCACTCAGGCAGTTTTCCACCCGGGTCAAACGTCCAGATCCCATCTCCATTCGCCTGAAAAAACGTCTGCAAGCCGTTAGTGAATGGCGAAAGTCGCTCACCTTGTCTGCCCCCAACTGGCCATAAGGGTGTACCGGCTCTGGGCTCCACGGACAGAGCGGTCACCGCTCCTGTTCTGGTCTTCACCAGCCCTCCATGGCTCCTCCGGTATACTTTGTGCCGTTCCGGAATCCAGTGTCCATGCTTCCACCTTTTCCTCCACATCCCTTTTTCTTTCAGGGGGTCCGGTGGGGTAACTGGGGAAAACATGCTCTTCACAACACTGTTACTTTTATTCTTTGATTTATTTTCCACATTTTCCTTAAAATCCCCCTTCCCTAGCCAGTTCCTAGGGTCATCCCATTCCATCATCTGCCGGTTCCGTTTCCCGTTTTTCTTCCGACCAGAATTTCTGCGCTCCATTCTTCTCTGTCTTTTTAAGGTTAGTGAGGGAGATGGACTTACCACATCAGGAGAGGGTCGGGTGCTCAAACAGGCCTCGGCCATAATTAGGAGACCTTCCTCAACACTATGGTCCCACCATAACTCATCCTCTGCCAATTGCTCCTCCAGTTCCCCTCCAAGATCCGGCAGGCTGAGTGGGACTGAGGACCATCTATCCCGCGCCGACTCCAACGTCTGGTCATGGTCTCCTGCTGGATCTACTGGCTGCGAGATCTCCACCTGGGTGCCAAAATCTTTCCTGACCGGAACACATTTTACAGATTCGAGTTCTTCACTCACCTCTTCCAGTTGATCTTGTAGATCCAGCAGAGTCTCGGTCTGGATTTTTAAAACCTTGCGAAAGGATTTCTCTGTGGCCCGCTGCTGGGCTTCTATCTCCGCCATTTTCCCCTGAAGCTGTGCGGTCTGCTCCAGCTGCAGCTTCTGGACCTGCTCCTGGTGCTCCAGCGCACTCTTCTCCGCCGTCTCCTCCGGCTCTTTGAGTCCACGCTCAAACCATCCCTTGGTGCCCTCCATGGACTGGATTTGAGCCTGCAGCTCCTCCACCGTCTGCTGTAGGCTCTCCAGCTCCCGAGTGCGGGCCTTCTCGTCGCGGAGCTGTGAGCGGATCTCCTCCTCGGTGCGGTTCTTGTCCTCGTGCAGGCTGCGCAGCTCCTTCTCGTAGCACGCCCGCACGCCCAGCACCTCCTTCTCGTGCTGCAGCCGCGCGTCGCTCAGCTCCTCCTTGTGCCGCGACTTCTCCTGCGCCACGTCGATGGCCAGCTCGTCCAGCATGGCCTTGCGCTTGTCCGCCGTCTTCCTGGTCGCCTCCAGCTCCTGCTGGAGTTTGTCCTTCTCTTGGCCCCGTTCAGTCAGCTGCTCCAGGAGCCGGCTGTTGGCGCGGTTCACCTCCTGCAGCTGGGAGCTGACGTCATCTCTCTGGGCCAGGAGCTTCTCCTGCTCGGTCTGTAACTCCTGGTTCTGGGCCTTTTCCTGCTCCACGCTCTTCTCCAGCTGGTCACGGAGCTCCTTGAGCTGTTGGCCGTGCTTCTCGGATTCCCCCCTCAAGGCCTTCTCCTGGACCGCCTGTAGCTCCTGGTTCTGGGCCTTTTCCTGCTCCACGCTCTTCTCCAGCTGGGCCAGCTGCTCCCGCAGGGCGTTGGCCTCGACCTGGTGCGTATCCCTGCTCTCCTGCTCCACTCGGCACCGGAGTTGCTCCGCCTCGGACGCATGGTTCTCCGCTGCTTTCCTTAGCTCTGCCTCCTTCTGGGCGAGCCTGGTCTGTGCATCCCCCAAGGCCCTGGCATACTCATCTGTGGCCTGGTCCTGGGACTCCTGCATGTCCAGACACTGTCGCTGCTCATTCTCAAGCACCTGGGTTAGGTTTCTCACCTGCTCTTTGAGCGCCAAGTTGTGGGACTCTACACGCCTCATCTCATCGCCAAGGGATGCCTTCTCCTTTTCCATCTCCCCAGCCATGATTCCCAGCACTCTCAGGGAGTCCAGGTGGTGCTCCTCTTGCAATTTCATCACTGCCAGCAGGTGGCGCTCCTCTGAGGTGTTCAACTCCACCTTTGCCTTGCACAGCTCAATCTGGGCACTCTGCTTCAGCTGCTGGACCTCACGGAGGGTGACACGCCATCGGTCCTCCACCATGGCTGCCCGTCTCTTTAGTCTCTGCATCTCTTCCATCGTGGAGTCCGTTGCACAAACGAAACACAAACCCTGGTGCACTACCTCCTCTTGCCTATCTGTGCTGCCCTCTGCCCGCATTCTCCACCATATGTGGCGTCCCCAAGGGTTGGGCGACACTCACGGACCTTGCAGGGGGTGTAGGCAAGTGGAAGAACACAGAGGAGGCAGTAATATAACCAAAAATGATAATTTATTATTCTAACACGAACAAGGGCAACACGAAACAAAGGGTGGGGTCTTCAGGGGAATACAAACAAAGTCCACAAATCCTTATCTCGTTGTCCAAGTCCGTTCCAATGTCCAAAATCCAGTTCGTAGTCCGCAATCCAGGCCGTAGTCCAAGTCCAAAACAATCCAATTTCCAACCCAAACACACTTCAACACTCTCTTTGTAAATCCTGGCTGGTCAACGACTTCACAGGTATTTACTCAACAAACCCGCACAGCAACTCCTTTCACAACTCGTTCCTACTCCTTTCCCAGAACAATGGGATTCAGCCCTTTAAATAGGCCTCCAAAATGGCTTTCAGCTGGTCGTTTGTCCAATTGCCGTGACTTTGCTCAGGTGTGACTGTGGCCTGCTGGGAAATGTAGTGTTTCCTGGCGCCCATGTGTTGTAGGCCAGGCAGCCATTTCCTAGTGCAGCCCATCGGGCTGCCACAATACAAAGCACAAGAGCACAAGGACATAAACTTGATAGGTGACAGCCTTCTGCCTACCAGCTGGCCAGTAGCTACTCACCAGTCGTAAATGGGATCCTGGCCATCGAACCAGGTCTTCTTTGGGGCCTTTGGCATTGTAAAACCAAATAATACATCCAAATAAACTAAGAGAAAAGTATTAGTTTTACACATTTCTGAAGTCCATGCACTCTCTTCAATTGCTCACAATGTTCACAAAGTTCATTCATGATAGAAAATGCAAACTAAAGGAAACCTTATATCATTGTAAAGGATATTCCATTGGCTAGAACTGTTGCGAATTGATATGATTATTGTGATTCAATCATTCATTAGAATTAAAATGTAATCAGGAACACACTGATTAGTGGGCTGGCCCATCGATTACCATTTTCCCAACAAATGTTTGTGAGGTTTTCCTGCAATTAAATCTTTATTCCTCCCACTCAGTTCTGTTCAGGCCAAAAGTTAATCTTCACATTGGGGTGAGCAATATGTCTATATTAGTCAGCACGTTGTTTTTTACAAGCAGCTGCAAAAGGTGTTTGTGTTTTTAAGCGTACACGTGTGTGTGTGTGTGTGTGTGTGTGTGTGTGTGCGTGTACATGCTTGTGTGTGTGTGTATGTGTGTACATGCTCGTGTGCATGTGGATGAGTGTGTTCATGTTCGTGTTTGTGTTCATGTGTGTTTGTTGTGTGTGTGTTTGTGTGTGTGTACATGCTTGTGTGTATGTGTGTGTACATGCTTGTGTGCTTGTGGATGAGTATGTTCATGTTCGTGTTTGTGTTCATGTGTGTTCTTCGTGTGTGTGTGTGTGTTTGTCTGTGTGTGTGTTTGCGCTTATGTGTGCGTGCATGGGTGTGTGTGTGTGTGTGTTGTGTGTGTGTACATGCTTGTATGCATGTGGGTGTGTGTTTTCATGTTCGTGTTCATGTGTGTTTGTTGTTTTTCTATGTGTGTGTGTGTCGCTGTGTGTGTGCATGCATATAAGAACATAAGAATATATAATGGCAAATACATAGAACGGGCCGTTCAGCCTACCTAGGCTTGTCATGTCCTAATCTAAAGAGTATCTGCATCTAGCCTGGACCTGGGCTCCGCATTTTGTGTTTATTATAATTTGTATTGTTCATATTTTTGTATGTACTGCACTGTCGCTCATACAGTATGATCGACAAGCACTTTTGGAAGTTCGTTCGTCACTGGACACTGACTTTTTCTCAACTTACCAAAGTACGTGCTGTGATTCCTTTATCCTGCCGCCGCTGTGTTTACTAATACGCCGACGGAGGAGAAAGAGAAGAGGCAAACGTGCCAGTATCCTATGCAGATCTCGGACGAGATCCTGCAATCCACCACTACCCAGCATTTTACTGGCAAATGTTCAATCCCTGGACAATAAAATGGACGAACTACACGCATGGATTAACTTTCAGCAGGACATTGCGAACTGCTGCGTGCTGGCGTTTACTGAAACCTGGGTAGACCCTGCGGTACCGGACTCGGCTGTTACTTCGGCTGGATTTTCCATCTACAGGCAGGACAGAACTACGGAGTCAGGTAAACGCAGAGGCGGTGGGGTCTGCATTATGGTTAACTCTCGCTGGGGCTCGGATATAGCAGTAATTACAAAACACTGCTCACCAGCCCTGGAGCTCTTGGCTGTAAAAGTCTGTCCCTTCTACCTCCCCCGGGAATTCAGCTCCGCTATAATCACAGCAGTCTACATTCCCCCGCAGGCGGATAAAACTTGTGCGCTGGAGGACCTTTACGGGGTAATTAATGGACTAGAGAACGCTCATCCTGAGGCAGCTTCTATTGTTGTTGGCGACTTCAATAGGGCTAATATGAGGAAAGTTTTGCCTAAATATCACCAGCATATTAACTTTCCTACCCGTGGTGAGCAGACTCTTGACCATTGTTATTCTCAAATACGGGATAGCTACAAACCCCTCCCCCGCCCTGCTTTTGGTAAGGCGGATCACACCTCCATTCTTCTCCTCCCAACCTACAGACAACGTCTAAAACAGGAAAAAACGGTTTTTCGGACAGTTCAACGCTGGAGTGAGGAATCTATTGCCACTCTCCAGGACTGCTTTGAAACAACAGACTGGCAGATGTTCTGTGTTGCAGCTGAGGGGGACATTGATGAATACACAGACTCTGTCTCAGCCTACATCTCCAAGTGCATTGATGACGTCATCCCGAGAGTCAATGTTAGGATTTTCCCCAACCAAAAGCCCTGGGTAAATGGTGATGTCCGGGCTAAGCTCAGAGCACGGTCCTCTGCCTATAGCTCTGGGGATCTGGAGGCCTTGAGGAAGTCCAGATACGACCTACGGAAAGCCATCAGAAATGCCAAAAGAGCCTACAGGGACAAGTTAGAGGCTAACTACCACAGTTCCGACCCCAGACGCATGTGGTGTGGACTGCGCTCCATCACTGACTACAAAGGGAGAAATAGCAGTGATGCCCAGCCTGCCGCCTCTCTTCCCGACGAGCTCAACACCTTTTACGCGCGGTTTGAGGCGAACAACGTCATCCCTATTGCAAGCCCAGCTGAGGACCAGGACGACTGCACTCTGTCCCTATCTACGGCTGACGTGAGGAGAGCTTTTAAAAGAGTGAATCCTCTGAAGTCACCAGGGCCAGATGGCATTCCAGGCCGTGTCCTCAGAGCGTGCGCCGACCAGCTAGCGGAGGTATTTACCTCTATATTCAACCTCTCCCTGAACCAGTCTGCAGTCCCCATCTGTTTCAAACAGACAACCATTGTCCCCATACCTAAGAAACATCCCATCATCTGCCTGAATGACTACCGCCCTGTTGCACTCACTTCTATCATCATGAAGTGCTTCGAGCGGCTTGTCAGAACCCACATCTGCTCCTCCCTTCCTGACACTTTGGACCCCCTTCAATTTGCATACCGTCCCAATAGATCTACGGACGACGCCATCTCCCTGACAGTGCACAGCGCCCTCTCCCACCTGGATAAGGGTAACACATATGTGAGGATGCTGTTTATAGATTACAGCTCAGCATTCAATACAATTGTGCCTGCTAAGCTCGTTCCCAAGCTCAGGATCCTGGGTCTTAACACCTCCCTCTGCAATTGGATCCTGGACTTCCTGACGGGCAGACCCCAGGTGGTGAGAATGGGTAACCTCTCCTCCTCTGCACTGACCCTGAGCACAGGAGCCCCTCAGGGCTGGGTCTCATCTCCAACCCTGTTCACGATTGTGTGGCCACGCGCAGAACATCATCCTTAAAGAAATGAGGTCTCATCTCCAACAATGAGGACCACAGCATCTTGGCAACATGGTGCCAGGACAACAACCTCTCTCTCAATGTCTGCAAGACTAGGGAGATGATAGTGGACTTCAGGAAGCGACAGGGGGGAGGGGGTCACGCCCCCATTCACATCGATGGAGCTGAAGTGGAGAGAGTCTCCTGCTTCAAGTTCCTTGGTGTGTTCATCAATGATGACCTCTCCTGGTCCAAGCAATCGGACGCGGCAGTAAAAACTGCCCAAAAGCGCCTATACTTCCTGAGGAGACTCAAGAAGTTTGGCATGTCCAATTTCTACAGGTGCACTATTGAGAGCATTCTCACTGGCTGCATTACTACCTGGTACGGCAGCTGCTCCGCTGCTGATCGCAAGGCCCTCCAAAGGGTGGTGAAGACAGCGGAGCGCATCATTGGCTGCCACCTCCCCTCCGTGCAAGGCATCTACCACACACGATGCCTTAGGAAAGCACGGAAAATCATAAAAGACTACAGCCACCCAGGCTATGGACTGTTCTCGCTGCTGCCGTCTGGTAGATGTTACCGGAGCATCCGGGCACGGACTACCAGACTCACTAACAGTTTTTTCCCCCAGGCCATCAGGCTTCTCAACCAGCAACACTAATCTCAGTGTTCACATTGATCACATCATCACCCCAATGTGTACTCTAATCACTGTATGGACATTAAATGTACATCACCTCAATTTTAATGCACATATCCATCGGCACTTCTCACTTTATATTTACATATTTGCATATTTAAAACTCCTACAAATTACTGCTACAAATGTTTAATGTTTACTGTTTTTCTGTTTTGTATATTTATGTATAATGCTATTGTTAATACGTAGTTGTTGCTTGCCATGTCCCAAGAATTTCATTGTTCAGAATGACCTTGTGTTATACTGTGCACTTGATAAATAAAACACTTTGACCTTTGACCTTTGACCTTTGTCTATCCTCATAACTTTTACCTTTCATACCAGGTATCAATTTGGTTGCCCTTCTCTTTTTCAAGAGTTTCCTAAGCCTTTTTCAAATTGAACAACTACCAATTTTTCTCCGACCAATAAAATACTTCTGTCTTATGTTTTTATATCCCACATGCATAACTTTACATTTAGCAATATTGAATGTCATCTGCCTGGTATCTGCCCATTTTTGGATTTTGTTTAAATCATCTTGGATTACTTTAGTCGATTCCAAACTGTTTGCCAAACCCCCGAGTTTAGTATCATCTGCAAATTTAACTATTTTGCTACTAACGTCCATATCAAGATCATTTATATAAATAAGGAAGAGCAGAGGTCCCAGCACCGATCCCTGCGGGACGCCACTGCCCACAGCACCTAGGTCAGATACGGCCCCACCTACTGTTATTCTTTGTATTCGCCCTTGCAGCCAATTGTGAACCAACTCTGAAACTACTCCTGCAATTCCTACTGAATTCATTTTAGCAATGAGCCTCTCATGTGGTACCTTGTCAAAGGCTTTCTGGAAGTCAAATGTATAATATCATAAGCCTGGTTCAGGTCAACACACTTTGTAGCCTCTTCAAAAAAGTCCAGGAGGTTTGTTTGGCATGACCTCCCTTTGTGAAAACCATGTTGGCTCTCCCTTAAAATACTATTATTTTTCAAGAATGATTGCGCCCAACTCTCTCTCCCTACCCAGCTTCGGCATGCATGCTAACTCTCTAAAGGGCGCATTGATTAGTTCCTGGAACTCTACAAATTCTGCAGGGCAGTCAAGACCAGCAAGTTGGGCTTCGAGATCAAGAATGTTGCTCATATGTGTGTTGTGTGTGTGTCTGTTTTAAATGTTCCCTATATTTAAGTCATTCAGAAGTGGAGCATACAGTGAAATGACAGCCATAGTATTTATGTTTCTAACAGTATCCATGCTTACTGCATCATCTTCTCTATGTGATGTCCTTGACGTCATCAGCAACAATTTCCACCCTTAACATAAGCGCTCTTAACATAAGGACTGTGACTGTTCAACGCCTGTGGTGAGGAGGTGTGGAAACTTCAGGCCAATTGGGAGGGGGCACAGCTGCAGAAAAGAGTTGCAGTTAAAATTTTGAAGGATTTAAAAAACAAATTGAATAAAAGTGCTCCTTCAATATGTTCATTCTTTTTTTCAGACAGTAGTTGAATTTTTGAATTTGAGTTTAACTTTTTTTATCTTGTGGCTGTTTAAATTTGTGACCGATCTTTTTGTCTCATTCCTCCCGGCAGGTGTCTTTACCTGGACTGTGAGCTGGGGGCTGGGGGCGACGTGGGGGCCCTGCTGAGGGATGACTACATCTGCACAGCTTGCAAACAGGTGGAGCTGGTGATGGCCCAAACTCGGATCGACCCGGCCCAGGAGGGCAGCAAGCCCTGTCCAGAATCTGCGTCAGGTGAGGCCCGAATCTTAATGATCGTACGACTTCGCTACTGGATCGTAGAATGAAAAAAAAGTGAGCGTACAGGTTTATGTGCGCCCTCCCAAATTGATGGGATGTTGCAGTAATGGGATGGGCTTACAAATATGATTGGGCATTCCAGATTGGGAAATGAAGAATTCAATAGTGATGAAGTATTGCTTAAAGAGGAGTGCTGCCTTCTAAATGCTGTTTTCTAAATGCTTTTGAGAATGCAACTGCACTAGAGGGACTCTATTTTCAATCCCGTTTTTCCATCAGGAATCGGTCCAGTGAGCTTTACTTTTATTTTTATTTTTTAGAATTTGTTTCTGTTGTGATGACAGGAACGAATCCAAATGCGGACACAGACAAAGTTAGGATGGAGAGTGATGTTTTAATAATAATTGTAGTAGTAATGCTTGGGATAACACCGCTCCCACCCCGGTGTCAGAGGCATCAGCCTCGACCACAAACTGGCGAGAAGGATCTGGTAAAATGAGGATGGGTGCGGAGGTGAAGCACCGTTTTAGCTCCGCAAACGCGGAGTCTGCTTCCGAGGACCAGACGAAACGGGTAAGGGAGGAGGTGAGACGAGTGAGGGGAGCGGCAACCGGACTGTAATCCCTGATGAAGCGACGGTAAAAGTTAGCAAAGCCCAGGAAACGTTGTAGCAGCTTCACGGAGGTGGGTTTAGGCCAAGTCACCACCGCCTGGATCTTTTCGGGGTCCGTCCTAACCTGACCGCTCTCAATAATGTAACCCAGGAAGGAAACTGAGTGAACGTGAAATTCGCATTTCTCCGCTTTAACAAATAATTTGTTCTCCAAAAGTCTTTGGAGAACCTGGCGGACATGCTGGACGTGCTCCTCGAGACTGTGGGAAAAAATAAGTATGTCATCCAAATAAACAAAAACAGAGCGGTTTAAGAAGTCCCGGAGAATGTCATTAATGACCGCCTGGAAAACGGCGGGAGCATTAGTAAGCCCAAAGGCCATGACCAGGTATTCAAAGTGACCGAGGGGGGTGTTGAAAGCAGTCTTCCACTCATCGCCCTCACGGATCCTCACCAAGTGGTAGGCGTTGCGGAGATCCAATTTAGAAAAAATGACGGCACCTTGAAGTGGCTCGAATGCGGAGCTGATGAGCGGAAGAGGGTATTTGTTTTTAATGGTGATGTTATTGAGACCACGGTAATCGATGCAGGGACGAAGGGACTTTCTTAGCCACAAAGAAAAATCCGGCACCCACAGGGGACGAAGAAGGCCTGATGAGACCCGCGGCAAGGGAATCGCGGATGTAGCGCTCCATGGCCTCCCTCTCTGGACGGGACAGGTTGAAGAGGCGGCTGGAAGGCAGGGAGGATCCGGGAAGGAGGTCTATGGCACAGTCATAAGGTCGGTGTGGAGGCAGGGAAAGGGCGCGTTGCTTGCTGAAGACCTTGACGAGGTCATGATAATCAGGAGGGATAGAGGAGAGATCGGGGGGTTCCGCGGTGGGCGTAGGAATCTCGGGCAGAGCAGGAGCAGGAGCAGACAACAAACAAGATGAGTGACAGGACAGACTCCAGTTGGTAACTCGACTAGTGGTCCAGTTGAAGTGGGGGTTGTGTGCCACCAGCCATGGCTGGCCGAGGACTAGGGGAGCGTGGGGTGAGGAAAGGACGTGAAACTGGAGGGTCTCGTGGTGATTACCGGAGAGGGTGAGGTGAAGGGGTACGGTGCGGTGGGTAACTTGGGCGAGGAGTTTGCCGTTGAGAGCGTTGGCTTTCAGAGGAGTCGTGAGGGGTTCCAACGCAATTCCAGCTTGGGCGACGAGATTGGAATCCAGGAAGTTCTCGTCAGCTCCGGAGTCGACCAATGCAGACAAGGGCAGGGACTGCTGGTTCCATGACAATATGGCGTTGAGCAGCATATGAGGTCGCGGTGTTGGTGGGGTGGCAGTAAGACTCGCCAGGACCCCCAAAATCACTGGTGAGCCCCCTTTTTGGCCGAAGGAGCAGGAAGACAGGTAGTGACCAGGCTGACCGCAGTAGAGGCAGGATCCCGATTGCATTCTCCGAAGACGCTCAGCTGGTGAGAGGCGAGCCCGACCCAGTTGCATAGGAACCTCTTCGGAGACGGCTGAGGTGGAGACAAGACCGGGAAGAGAGGCAGTAGGGGGTTCAGGTCTTGATTTAGGGGGGTAGAGAGAAGAGCCACGGGAAGGAAAGGTGGAGGAACAACGGACAACTCTTTCCCGGTGGCGCTCGGAGGCGGTTGTCCAGTCTAATGACCAGGGAAATGAGGTCGTCGAGAGTTGATGGGTCATCCCTGGCAGCCAACTCATCCTTCAGTGAGTCGCTGAGACCGTGCCTAAAAGCACCTCGGAGCGCCAGGTCGTTCCAACCGGACTCCGCAGCAGTGATGCGGAACTCCACCGCGAAGTCGGCCACAGAACGGGCACCCTGGCGAATGGTAAACAAACGTTGATTAACGTCCGTGCCTCGGACTGGGTGGTCGAAGACATTCCTTAGTTCAGACATGAAGCGGGAGTAGGAGGTGAGACAGGAGGAATTGCTCCCCCACAGGCGGACGCCCATGCCAGCGCATCCCCTTGAGCAACCCCATTATGTAGGCGATGCGAGACCCATCGGTAGAATAAGAGGTGGGCTGCTGCTCGAAGACCAGGGAGCATTGGATGAGGAAGGCGCGGCACATCCCCAGGTCTCCGGCATAGCGATCCGGAGCAGGAACGTGAGGCTCCTTGTGCGGGAAAACTGGCGGGTCCGGGGGTGAAGAGACGACAGGAGGGGAGCCTTGGGCAGGGATGAGGACTGCGAGTTGTAAAGAAAAATCTTGCATCTGGGTCTTGATCTCCTTTACGCTGGTAGCGAGGCTGTGCAGCGCTGTCGTCAGCTCCTGGAGGGATTGGCCCTGTTGGCCGACAAGAACGCCCTGTAGGGAAAGGGCCTGACGGAGCTGGCTCGTGTCCGCTGGATCCATGCTTGGTCAGATCGTTCTGTTGTGATGACAGGAACGAATCCAAATGCGGACACAGACAAAGTTAGGATGGAGAGTGATGTTTTAATAATAATTGTAGTAGTAATGACAGAGGTAGTGGAGACGATGAGCTGGACACTGGAAGGGATGCACAGGAGGACAGACAGGATGAGGAAACCGGGAGGGGCAGCTAAGCGTGCAGGCAGGCGGGGCTGGCAGGACGGACAGAGCTGGCAGACGGATGAAGAATGAACCTGAACACAGGGGGGAACAACAGGAACAAGGGTAAACAAACATATAACACAACACGCAGAGAACAGTAAACACAGAGTCTAATATAAGGTATCAGAAGTCAGCTTCTACCGAGAAGGGAAAACAACGATCTGACGATGAATGACTGGAAAACCGGGGTAGATATACTCTGCAAGGCTGATGAACTTGATGGGAGGCTGGTGTGCCGGAATTGGTAACAGGTGAGCATGATGAGTAGTAATGAGGGTTAATAATTGAATAATGGAAAATAATAAAACAATTAACAAACAATCACAAGGGAGAAACAAGACAGGAACAAAGGGAATGTGACAGTTTCTGATTTTATCCCATTTTCTCCCAATTTGGTTGCCAATTACACCCCTATTTTCAAGTCAATCCCCCCTTGTAATGTGAGTTCGCTGCCGTAGCCCTGTGACCGGTAGTGACGAAGGCGAAGTATCGTCTCCTCTGGGACGGCACTCACCAGGCCGTCGATCGTAACCCGGTACTCCAGAGCCACATGGCAACATCCTGTCAGCTTCCCTCCCCCCTCCCTGGGGCGGACAGCCAATCGCCGGTGGCACTGCCGGCCAGAGCCGACTCTGGCGCGATGGGGAAACTAAACCCGGTCACCATGGCCAGCGTCGAACGTTGTAACCACTGGACCACGCGGGAGGGCCCCCAGTGCGCTTTCCAACTGAACACCTTTTCCTTTTCAGAGTGCAGCGAGCACATGAATGGTCTTGTCCATTTCTCCTATGAATAGGTTAACTTGATGAACTCTAAAACTGCCTTTGTTTAATTTCAGGAGCAGTTAATCAAAGGAAGTGGTTTAGTGTTAATGACACTGATGTCCCTGACAGCGCATGAAGGGGTGGACACCTGAGGCCAGAGGTTCGAGAGAGAAGCGCGTTCTTTCTCCTGCCGATAATTGCCGTGAAATTGTTGGAATTGATGTAGCGTTATGAGCGTGCTTCTGCCCCACTCTCCCGGAGTTCTCTTGTTTAATTTCCTCCAAGATATTTCACCATCCACAAAGCAAATAAAGCACTTTGGCAGGTGAACTAAACCTGCGTGGAAAAAAAGATTTGCCGACTACTTATTTTGCAGTATTAAGTATCAATTTGAATAAGGCTTTTACTCTGCCGACACAAGCCTTAAATCTGGTTTCCCACCATCCAAAGTTTTGTATTAGCGAAGAGATGCATTACTGTGGGGTTATTTAGATGGACTGGCCTGGGAGGAACACAGTGCTTCCGTTTCTGCTCTAACGCTCCAGATTTTGACTTATTGGCACTCGTTGTTTGACGTTTCCAGTGGAATAGGCTGCAGTGTTTGCAGGAAGACTGCCGCTCCTTGGAGGAGAAATGTAAATCATAATGAGTGCATTAATTGGAGCCCTTCCTGTGCCCACAGAACCAGATGGTAGCCCATCACAGAAAACGAATGGTGGTGCTAATGACGGTTTTAGTTTCAGCCGTTGTTTCCCAGCCTAAGGAAATGGGTTGGCCCCTGTCTCTCTACCAGGAAATGAATTGAAATGTAATGTAATATATTATTTGGCTGACTACATTGGTTAGAGCCCTACTTGAAGCTATACAGTCAGTGCACAGGAGAAATAACCTGTCAACACTGGAAACGTGTCTTTGCATGAATGAAAGACTGCGTTCTGCTGAATGGTATTGGTAATACCACCTCTGCTGGTGAGAGGATGTGGTGCATGGCGAGTTTTGGAGAGGGGTTAGCAGCTAGCTGTTAAAGAGCGAGCTGCAGTAACGGGGGATTTGGATAGGGTGGATGGGACTGGGTTATAAGAACATAAGAATACATAATGACGAGAATAGGCCGTTCTGCCCACCTAGGCTTGTCATGTCCTAATCTAAAGACTATCTAGTACTGCATCTAGCCTGGACTTGAATAGCCCAAGTGTTTCTGCCTCTACTACTCGACCTGGCAAGCTGTTCCAGGCATTGACAACTCTCTGTGTAAAGAAAAACTTCCTAATATCTGTGCGGAATTTGCCTTTAACTAATTTCCACCTATGGCCTCTTGTTCTGCTGACCCCACTTATCTTAAAAAATATTTGGTATTTCACTTTTTAATCCCTTTCAGGAATTGAAAAACCTCAATCAAATCCCCCTAAGTCTCAGTTTGCTAAGCCTAAATAGATAGTGCCTTAAGTCTATCCTCATAACCTTTACCTTTCATATCAGGTATCAGTTTAGTTGCCCTTCTTTTAACTTTTTCAGACGTCAACGTCAGATATAGAGCTTCTATATTTTTCTTGTAGTGCGGTGCCCAGAACTGCACACAGTATTCTAAGTGAGGTCTGACAAAGGCATTATATAACATTATGACAGGTCCAATGGGTGCTGCTCTATAGGCCATCTGTTACATCTCTACTCTGTGTGACATGCCCTTTCTGTGTCTCATATTAATAAGGGTGTGACACGACCGCACTCACTAACGAGACCATCACACAACCACACTCACTAATGAGACCATCACACAACCACACTCTCTAATGAGACCATCACACAACCACATTCTAATGAGACCATCACACAACCACACTCTCTAATGAGACCATCACACAACCACACTCTCTAATGAAACCATCACACAATGGTGACCCAAAGTCAACATGAAAGCCTCAAAACCTTCAACATAATGATAATTCAGGGACGGTCTGCTGCAGGCCTCCATAGCACCTTGGGTGTTAGTATGAGCACTATTGAAGCCTGTTTGTGTGTATGTGTGCATGTGTGTGGGGGTTATCGAGGAGGCAGGGGAGTTTAAAAATCTGCCCCCCAGCACTCCGCCAATCTGGCTTTGATGTAACAGTTTAAGGTGGCTAAGTCTCGCCTCTGCTGAGCGACGCTTCATGCTTGTGTACCTATCAGGACGGGCGTGTTCCACTCACATTGCCTCTCTCTCTCTCTGATGCAAAATTCTTCAGACAGACTTCTGCTGTGTGTATAGAGAGAATAACTCATTAATAACTACTACTACTAAATTCATGAGATGATTCTTGGGTGTATTCGTAAGATAATTACAGAGGAGATCTTTGGTATATATTTTTTTAAAGATTTTATGAGCAATTATATCCCCAAAATAGGCAGAAATTTGTTTTTATTTGCAGTTTTATTACAGTTACATCTTGTAAGTTTATGAAGCAAATATTCAAAATCCCCTCCGTATTTAAATATTTAGTGTCTTAACAAAAGGAGATTAAAAAAATGTTAGTCACCCACTCCTATCTTGCTGTAACTGAATTCGAATTGTATGCATAAATTAGCATATTTAACGAGTTTACACCTAATTTGCATATTTAAATATACTTTCCGAAAAGTACAAATACAAAAAATGTGTATTTTTACATGTTTAATAAACTGACCAAAGTTTATTAAGATGTGACACCAGGATTTTTTTTTCATATACATCGGGTGTGTCTTGCCTTAAAATATATCAAAATATACTGACACTAAAACATATTGTGAAATTATATCTATTCTGCTACACAATCTACAATGCTATAAATGCCCAAAATGACACATAATGGACCGTAACTGAAAATGTCCCAGAATTTTTTGTGTAAATATTTTGTGTGTTAAAAAATGCCTGCCTGTATACAAATGAAAAAAAACAATCAGTTAGTCATGTGATCTGTGGTTGTTTTGCCTTGCAGTTTGAATGCATTCATGGACATCCCAATCCTGGAGTATGTGCTTCATTTTGAAATCACACTGTGCACTGTGTTTGGTCTCTGAAGCTCCCGCCAACACGCCCCAACAGCCACCCCTCTTTCAAAGTCACTGAGGTCTCCTCTTGCTGCCGTGCTAGCTGTAATTGCAGGCAGGCAGTGTGGTATAATGGTTAGGGAACTGGGCTTGTAACATTAAGGTTGCAGGTTCAATCCCCAGGTGGGACACTGCCATTGTACCCTTGAGCAAGGTACTTAACCTGAATTGCTTCAGTAAAATATCCAGCTGTATAAATGGATTGTATGTAAAGAAATGTAAACTGTAAGTCGCTCTGGATAAGAGCGTCTGCTAAATGCCTATAATGTAATGTAATGTAATGTAATGCAACCAGGCCTGTCCAGCATTTTTAACAGGCAAATTCCATCCTTAATAAAGTTTGTAGAGATGTAATGACATGGTAACAAAGGTATTATACAAGACAGTATATTTGTGTAGAGTGTGACACAAAGAGTTGAGGTAAAAGGTATAGAGATAACAATAAAATATCTGCACAAAGGTAGGCCTGCAAGTGGATGCCATTTAATGAGTTAATTGGAGTTTGAAGTTCCCCTGCTGGTTCTGTTAGATGTGACTTAAAAGGAGCCCTGGAGATCTAATTGCCCTCCGAGATGAGCTTCTTCAGCCTCAAGTTTCAGTTCATTCAATCTGCCCGGCTCTTATTTATCCAGTGATTTATTCCTGTAGTCATGTTCGCTGTCATTAATGTGAATGCATTTCAGAAACCTAAAGGTCTGTAATCATGTTCACTGTCATTAATGTGAATGCATTTCAGAACCGTAAGCCGTATGCATACATGTGCATGTGGAATATTGGATTTACACAGCACGCGACTGTGTACACAGCACGTGTATTGCTGCCTTCTTCATATCCATTTCAAGAAGGATTCGGCCAATCCAAACAAGTTGCATTGCATGTAGAGGAAATACCAGTTAACCTTCAGTACCAACCCAATTCATCTTTCTTTGGTCAGTAGACAACAGAGTTTATAACCTGAATGAGGTTTCACTTGGTTCGGTTTTGTCCCAAACTGTCAGCTGTGTCGAGTAATATATGCCATTTAGCAGACGCTTTTATCCAAAGCGATTTACAGTAGTGAATGCATACATTTTTCAGTATATGTGGCCCCAATAAGAGGATGAGGAGAGTATGTGCTCATTGTCATGGTAATTATTTTCCTGGGTTTGTGTCTTATTGCCCTTCTCTCTGTGCCTGAGTGGAATCGTGACGGGTGGTGGGGGTGGGCAGGAGAGAGGCTGTTTTAAGAGAGTTTGGAGTCTCTCTTAAAAAAAACAGGAACCAAAAATAAATGAATAACTAAACTACAAATGGTGGTGAGATTGCTGGTGGTGAGATTACACGTTATATTATGTCTTCACGAAATCAAAATGGATTTAATTGGGATTTCTTGCCACTGATACAAAAGACAAAGTACTCTGCAGTGTCAAATTAAAAAAAATAACTCTAAAGCTGTTTCTGAATTAATTACAAATAAAAAAACGAAAAAATAAATTGATTTACAGTATTCACCCTATGCTCAATGGGATTGAGGTCTGGGCTTTGACTGGGCCACTCCAGGACATAGATGTTTTTTATTTTTAAACCACTCCAATGTGGCTTTGGCGGTATGCTTTGGGTAAATCTCCCAAATCGTAGGTCTCTTGCAGACTGCAGCAGGTTTTCCTCCAAGATTTGTCTATGTCTTGTGTCATCCATCTTGCCCTCAATTTTGACAAGTTTCCCAGACCCTGAAGCAGAGAAGCATCCCCATGGCATTAGGCTCCTGCCACCATGTTTTAGGGTAGGGATAGTGTTCTTGGGATGATACACAGTGTTAGATGCCTCTTGGTCCCATCAGGCCATTCAATATTCCTCCACTTGGTTTGAGAGTCTCCCACATGCCTTCTGGAAAACTCTAGGCAAGATTTCATGTTCTTAAACAATGTATTTTTGCCACCCTCCCATAAAGCACAGATTTGTGAAGTGCCCAGGCTATTGTTGTCCCATGGACAGTTTCTCCCATCTCTGCCATGGAAGACTGTAACTGTGTCAGAGTTGCCATAGACTTCTTATTGGTCTCCCTAACAAGTGCCCTTCTCACACAGATGCTCAGTTTTGGAGGATGGCCTGTTCTAGGCAGATTCACAGTCGTGCCATATTCTTTCAATTTTTTGATGGACTTAACGGTGCTCTGGGGGAGTTACCGATTACCCTGGCTCAATTAGCTAATTAGTTGGATAATACCAATGGTTCACTTGTAGATTAGAGTAACAATGTCTTCAGTTGTCATTCATGAGCTTATCAAGAAATGTAGCTAAAATGTCAGATCACATAAATGATTGGGCTAATTAAATCATTAAGAGCACACTTGAGGCACTCAATCTATTCAAGCTTAGCAAATGAAGACTTAGGGGGGATTTGATTGAGGTTTTTAAACTCCTTAAAGGGATTAACAAAGTGAACTACCAAAGATGCCAGAACAAGGTGAAAATGAGTTAAAGGCAAATTCCACACAGATATTAGAACGTTTTTCTTTACACAGAGTTGTCAATGCCTGGAACAGCTTGCCAGATCGGGTAGTAGAAGCAGAAAAACGTGGGTTATTCAAGTCTAGGCCCGTTCTCGATCTTATAAGAAAGCATAATGACGAGAACAGGACATTTTAGCAGGATATGTGTACAATCAGTATTTTTTGCTTGGAAAAAATCGAAATATGTAACATTAATTGACCTTACACTCAGTATTGCTACCATATGTATTATATAAACAATTGCACCAAAAAATCTTAAAACAGTGGTGGCAGAATTCACATTTGTGTTCATTTATTCATGCAGTTATCACACCCGTGCTCAGTGTCAATATGTCAATATGTAGTCTATTCCATCTCACATTCTATATCTGTTTTTTTTAAAGATATCTATTTTTTACAAGTAAATAAATTTGTCAAATTAATAGTACTGAGCATATCTAGCACATGTATTATACAAATCATTTAAAAACAACTTTTTTCCAGTTGTGATCGCACCGTTTAATCTTTTAGAATGCTCAGCCACCTCCTTTCAAGCTCATTTTGCAGACATAATGCAGCATGGGATCACATTACAAATTTTCCACCTGACGAGAGGAAAACTGACTAATTACAGTTTGTAATAAGAATCAAATGTTTATTACAATTAAGCTAGACCAATATTTAGTTATGAAATCATCTGGGCACGAAGGAGTGGGAGTGAGAAGAGTTCTGAGGAGAAAAACTATTCATTAGTTGAAATTGTTACATAATTGATTATGGGGGTGTGTGTATTTGGCTGAAAGTTTGGCACAATGTGATCCCTGGTGATGGAGCATCATCGAAGGCCATCAGCAAACGTGGGCCTCCTGTGTCCCACAAGAGGTGTGTATCAGGGTTGTTGTTTTTGGTGTTGGCCCTCAAGCCTGTAAAACCTGAAACAAATGTACAATGAGTATGTCCTGTTTCACTGCCAGTTCGCTCGCTGGATGAAACGCAATGCACATTTGAATTAAGCCATTCATCAAGATATTGCTCTTCTATTCTTAACATTTAATCTACCGGCAGAATTCAAAACAAAGTGTGTTTTAGTAATGTCTGCGCTCCGATGCGACACCAGGTTTGGGAGCTGGAGGTGCGTTGACAAGTGTGGTCTCACTTTCCATTTCTTCTGTCCTTCCCCTGAAGAGCTCAGGAGGGTGGTGGTTGGTGACGTGGTGCAGCAGGACAGAGGAGCTAACGAGGCCTCTGCTGGTGAAGCACAGAGAGATGCCCTGTCAGGTACGTACACTTCAACACCAGAAAACTGCTGGTGTCACACAAGACTTCACTCTCCACTGAATCAGGAACAAAAGGATCATGAAAGGAAAGAGGGAGGAGAAAAGGCAACCTTGACTCACTACTGCAATTTTTCACTCTTTCTCTCTCACTGTTTCTCATGACATTTTAAAACCACATGGTGCTTACCGAACAAATATGTACCATTTACATTTTACATTTTAATCATTTTGTAGTGCGGATCGAAGGTGGAAGAGCCACACACAGATCTCACGAGTATCTAAAAGCTGAACGCAAGCGATCAGCCACTAAATCTGCAAACTAGGGAGCGGGGAAAACAGATAGAAAAAGAAAATAAATAAGAAAATAAATAAAACCAACAGAAACCCCTAATAGGGACAAAACTCCACTTTAGGGAATAAAACCAACAGAAACAACCCTAATAGGGCAAACAGGGCAAAGAAAACAACAGGGTTCCGGCTAAGATTGCCCCCTGATTGAAGACTTTGATTAGCTGATTAGTCAAATCACCCCCCCTGGGCTAGAGCGTAATAATTCGTTTACACAGAAGCGTTTGCATGAGGGAAAAAGAGACCTTAAGTAGGAGACGGGATTAATACTGATTGCTCTCAGCTGGAAGCGATCAGAGCACCCACCGACACAAGACCATATAAGGGCGGCAGAATGACAACGATTCCTCTTAGCAGAAAGAGAAAAAGACCATCACATGACCACCTCAAGAGGCCGAACGAGGTAAAACCGTGACACATTTAGCAGAGCGACTTACAATATGTGTACCACACTCTTATAACAAACTGTCACTTGTGGAGTAGGTGTTCATTAGATTTTTGATAATGGAACATAAAGTTAAAATGTGTATTTTTGGGGACAGTGGTGGATTCAGTGCATTGTAGATGTTTCATATTCTGCCCCCCCTGGTTGTTTCAGTCCTGGAGGCAGCTCAGGAGATCCAGGTGACCGTGACGGTGACGGAGGGCCCCGCCTCTCCCCAGCTGGTGGGGGCTCCAGCAGGCATCTTGGGCGAGCATCCTGAGGTGGTCGATGGAGGTGGAGCATCAAAAAAGGCAGCGGGCGTCCCTCCCGACGAGGCAGGGTATAAACCCATGCCGGCCGTCCCCATTGAGCTTTTCTCCTCACCCACCAAAGAGCCAGTGGCGAATTTGGAAGAGCTCATGGAGTTATCCCTCTCTGCGCCTCCTTCAATGGGTAAAGGGGAGGAGGGGAGTCGGCCGGGCCTGGAGGAGGTGGAAGAGGAGGAGGAGGGGATGGATCAACAGACGGGGGTTCTGCTGGAAGCAGGAGAGGTGCAGAAAGTCCCTGCCACCACCCCTCTGTAGAGATGAACACCACCCCTGAGAGCGAGCCCAGCTTCTCTGACCTCGGCTCCCCAACAGGAAAGGACAGGGAGCTGAAGCAGACCCCTGAGACGACCTCCACCAGTTCGGCTGAGCCAGCCTGGTCGCCCCTGTCAGCTGGGTCCTCGCCCAAGGAGGCAGCCCCCACCCCCCCGGTGGCGACCACCTTAATCCCGGTGATGCTGAAGATGGGCATGGGGAAGCCGGCCATCTCCAAGAGGAAGTTCTCTCCGGGGAGGCCCAGGGTGAAGCAGGTAGGCCGCTGGCTCACCAACGCATTTGGAGGCTGTCCCAGTCCGGTTAGGGTTAGGGTTAGGGGTTAAGGTTAGGGCTAGGGTTAGGTGGAAGAGCCACACACAGATCACACGAGTATCTAAAAGCTGAACGCAAACGATCAGCCACTAACTCTGCAAACAGACTAGGGAGCGGGGAAAACAGATAGAAAAAGAAAATAAATAAGGAAACCCCGGGACAAAACTCCACGGGAATAAAACCAACAGAAACAACCCTAATAGGGCAAACACTCCTCACCAAGGAGCTAAGGAAAAAGAAAACAAATGTCTACAGAGACTTTAGCTCTGGGAGAATTTAGCCCCAACAAACAAAGAATAATATCTCAAAGGAAACCACTGAAGTGGTGAGCTTAAAACCCTTTGTTTGCAAATGATTAATCTCCCTAAAAGACTACCACAGAGTGGTGACGCTAAACCTTTATTTTGAGATGAATAAGTTAGTTCCTTCTCTTTTTAACTAAGAGAAAACCACAGGGTGGTCAAACTAAACCTTAGTTCCGGCTAGAGCAGGGGTGGGCAATCTTACTCTGTGTGGGCCGGTGTGGGTGCAGGCTTTTGTTCCAACTGAACAGTGGTGCCCTGATTGAAGACTTTGATTAGCTGATTAGTCAAATCCGGTGAGCTACTGCTCGGCTGGAACAAAAGCCTGCACCCACACTGGCCCACACAGGGTAAGATTGCCCACCCCTCGGCTAGAGCGTAATAATTTGTTTGCACAGAAGCGTTTTCATGAGGGAAAAAGAGACCTTAAGTAGGAGACGGGATTAATACTGATTGCTCTCAGCTGGAAGCGATCAGAGCACCCACCGACACAAGACCATATAAGGGCGGCAGAATGACAACGATTCCTCTTAGCAGAAAGAGAAAAAGACCATCACATGACCACCTCAAGAGGCCGAACGAGGTAAAACCGTGACACATTTAGCAGAGCGACTTACAATATGTGTACCACATGCTTATAACAAACTGTCACTTGTGGAGTAGGTGTTCATTAGATTTTTGATAATGGAACATAAAGTTAGGAGTTAAGGTTAGGGCTAGGGTTAGGTTTAGGGTTAAGGTTATGGGTTAAGGGTTAGGGGTTAGGGGTTTTTAGGGGTTGGGGTTTAGGGTTAGGGTTAGGTTTAGGGGTTAGGGGTTGGGGTTTAGGCTGCTGGCTGACCAGCATGTTTGGAGGCCATCCCAGGCCGCTCAGCGTTCACCATGTCTTGGTGTTACAGAACTTTTTTATCAATTCAGTAACATTGATTAGTTTCAGTGCCGGGCACCTTTTAATGAATGTGGGAAGATTCCGGCTGGGTTTCCTTATGTTCTCAGGACCGGGAGAGCCCGGGCACTGCCCAGGCTGTCTCTGCTTCCAAGGGGGGTTCTCACAGGTATATTATTCACACAGTTCTCATCCAGCTGTGAAACACAACGGGGCTTACAACTGTTCCACTGAAAGCTTGCAAAGAAAGATTTAAGATGTGCCTCTGCACCCCATCCAGATCAGGGTGCATTTTGGGAGCACACAGGAGAGCCGAGCTGCCAGGAAGTTCAGTTTTCCTCCCTTGACAGCATTTATGTTTGACAGCGTGTGCTTATGGGACTGTGTAGCAGTCTGATGGGTGCCCGCTAGCGAATAGTGCTCTGACTGTACAGTATATCATAACGTACACTCCAGTCGGGACTCGAACGAGATAGATTTTTACATTCCCAACTAGAGTGTGGTATGGCAGCTAACGTAATAGCTATTTAATTTAACCAAGCAGGGATGTGGGAATGATTTGTGCTTGGACTGTAGGACGGAGATGAGAAATCACTGCAGGGAAATCACAGCAATTCTTCAGCCTGGCAGGAAGGCTCACTGAACTGAATATAGACAGTAACTAGCTAGCTAGTGTTCATGGATATTGCTTGCCAATTCAAGGCTTGGTCAATTACTAAGCCTTGTATTAGCAAGCAACTAGCAACAACAGATATCGATATCCAATGTCCGTGAACGCTAACGTTAGCTAGCTAACTAACTAGCTGGTTCTCGCTGTTGTGTCTATGTACCGTGATCCGCAAACTATCTTGACTGCTGCAGAGTCTGGCATAGCAACAATAACAACCGCAGTGAGCACAGACTGCATGCATGTGCCGCTTTTCCCATTTGGAACTTTGGAAATATTTTTTTATATCCGTGCATGACGTGTTTGTTACGATGTGAATGTAAAACAGAAATAGTTCCAGTTAGCTCAAAAAAAAAAGTATTAAATCCTAAATTCACAGTCATCAGCAGGACGACCACTTGGAAATCGAAGGTTGTCCTTCTTAGTTTTTAGTCATCTGAGACGATAGGACGATAGGACCCCTGAGTGTGTGTGTGTGTGTGTGTGTGTGTGTGTGTGTGTGTGTGTGTGTGTGTGTGTGTGTGTGTGTGTGTGTGTGTGTGGGTTGGTGTGGGTGTGTATGTGTGTGTGCATGTGCATGTTTGTTTGTGTGGGTGTGCTTGTGTGTATGGGTGTGCATGCGTGTGTATGTACGTGTGTGTATGTGGGTGTGCGTGTGTGTATGTGCCTGCGTGTCTGTGTGTGCGGGTGTGTGTGTGTGTGTGTGTGTGTGTGTGTGTGTGTGTGTGTGTGTATGTGGGTGTGTGTGTATGTGGGTGTGTGTACGTGTGTACCTGTGTACGTGTGTGTGTGTGTGTGCGTGCGTGTGTGTGTGGGTGTGCATGCGTGTGTGTGTGTACGTGTGTGTATGTGGGTGTGCTTGTGTGTGTGTGCGTGTGCGAGTGTGTGTATGTGTATGTGGCTGTGCGTGCGTGTGTGTGTATGTGGCTGTGCGTGCGTGTGTGTGTATGTGGGTGTGTATGTGGGTGTGTATGCGTGTGTTGGTGTGTGTTGGTGTGTGTGTGTGTGTGTGTGTGTAGGTGTGGGTGTGCGCGTGTGTGTGTGTGTGTGTTTGTGTGCGCGCGTGTGTGTGTGTGTCTGTTTGTACGTGTGGATGTTTGTGTTTGTGTGTGTGTATGTAGGTGTGTGGTGTATAAATGAAGTTTCTCCTGTCACGGTTGTTCCCCTGAACCACCACCAGATGGCAGTGTTGTGCCTTCCTTGGAGGGTTCACACCTGAACTTAATCATTTATCACCTCCCTATAAATACCCGCACCTGGCTTCGTTCAAATGCGAAATCGTTCTTACGAAGCCATTTTTACGATTTAGCCGGTACGGTTGAACGTGTCTTTTTAAAGACGTGTTTTCGTTAGATACTTATTTAGATAAAGAATTTATCTCCTTCCAAGTATCCCTTTATCAATGTAGGACTTATTTTATGAAACCTTATTTAGAAACCTATCTACCTGTAGGCATTCAGTTTGGTTTCTTTCTAGCAGTCAAACAAGACTGTGTTTTGGGTTTTCATTTTCGTTATTTATTTGGCTCTTCTAGCCGTTTATTATTTTGTTCGGACAACTCGGTTGTCTTTGGTTTATTTTGTTCGTTTGTGTCTTTGTGGCACTTGGTCATCCGTTGGGTGATTATTTCTGTTTCCCCCTGTTTGTTATTGTTTCTCTATTTCTCTGATCTTCAGAGTTAGTGGTTAGACTGTAGGGCAGTACAGCCTAACTTATAGATTCCCCGGGGTTCTGCGAGTGGCACCAATCACTAACCACCCTCACAGTACGATTTCGCCATGAACACGGCGTCAGCGGATCCCAGCGGTATCGATCCACTAGCAGGTTTGCAAAATAGCGAAATGGAGAGACAGAGAACGGCCATAGAAATTTTATTAGAACAACAACGAGTCATGCAAGACAACCAGGCTAGTATGGTCTCATCTGTTCAAATACTGGAGGGCTTGATCCAGACAATGGTCGACGGTCGTCCCCAAACTGCGGTGGGATTCGCCGGTCCTAATCCGGTCGTCACTCCTCGCTGGGGCACACCTGTGGGAGAGGGATTACGAGAGGCAAAGATTCAGCTTCCTCCTCGTTTTAGCGGCGAGTCCGGTAAATGTCGGGGTTTTTTAGCTCAGTGCCAAATCGTATTCCAGACTCAGCCATCTAGATATAGCTCAGAGGAGTCGCGAGTGGCACTCGTGCTATCATTATTATCGGGGGCAGCCCTCGAGTGGGCAGTACCTCTTATTCGCTCTCAAGCACCGGTATTGACAGACTCGCTGGGTTTAATGAAGAGAATGGAGTTGGTGTTTGACCACGAGCTTCACGACAGCGAATCTGCGACTAAATTGACGCGCATGCGCCAGGGTAACCAAAGCGTGGCGGAATTCTCGATTTCCTTCCGTACTCTCGCGGGAGTTACAGGGTGGCCTGAGAATCCTCTCTTAACGTTGTTTACTAACGCGCTATCTGATCCGGTGAGAGACGCGCTAGCTACCATTGGCATTCCCGATTCACTAGATGAACTTATTACCACCGCTATACGGATCGATAACCGTATTAGGGAACGCCAGCGAGAGAGGGGACAGAGAGCACCTGGTACCTACGAAAGGATTCTTACCTCTGTTTCCTAAGCGCTTGGGCAAAGCAGACGAACCCATGGAAGTAGACAGTGCTAGTTTTCGGGTCCCGCCCAGAGGGGATGCGGACTTTTGTCGGTACTGTCGACTGACGGGTCACGTTATTAAAAATTGTTCCAAACTTAAGGGAAAACTAATAGTCTCATTATCGGGCCGGAGGCCGGTAGTGAGACATCAGTCCTCTTTCTTCCGAACCTTCATTCCTGTTGAACTATCCTGGGGAGACAAAACATTAAAATAAACGCATTTCTTGATTCAGGAGCTGTTGATTGTTTTGTGGACTCCGGATGGGCTAAAGGAATTCACTTACCTGTTCGGGTTCTTTCACAATCTTGTGGTGTTACCGCTCTTGATGGCCGTCCGCTGGGTTCCGGTCGCATTAAGGAATCCACGGAGACTGTAAACATGCGGATCGCTTACGGCGAGCACACAGAACAAATTAAGTTTTTTTGGTCGAATCGCCTACGTACCCATTAGTTCTTGGACACTCCTGGTTAATAAAACATCAACCACAGGTGAACTGGGGTAGTCATAAAAACCCTATTGTTCAATGGGGGGATCAATGTTCTCTTGGGTGTTTACCTTTTATTCCGTCGTCTTCCGGTTTCGGTGGGTCTAAAAGTCACGAGACCGATTCGGAGACCGACGAATCTATTTACTGTTCGCCTAATCATGCTCCCTCATCCGTACACTCAAATGAGACGGAGAACGAACTCGAATGGGATCCTCAGTGTGCTTGGGAAGTCCCACTGGAGGAGTCCACGGCCGAGGAGATTAGTGACCTGGAATCCTTACCTTTTGATTCTTTAGAGGCAGACATGCCGTCTACGGACGATGAGCCCAATTTGTCACGAGTTCGAAAAGATCGGTTAGCTACTCCAGTTCTGATTCCCATAAAAAATTCGAACTGCCCCCATTGAGCACGAGTTTCCAAGGGATAAGGAGGGAATGGAACTCATGAGTGCGGAATGTTACTCGCTACCTTCCGGCATTCCTAAGGCTTATTCTGATCTGAGCGAAGTGTTTAGTAAGCAAAGGGCTACTAAACTACCTTCGCATAGACCTTATGATTGCGCTATTGAGCTGCATCCGGGCACGGTTCCTCCAGCGCGGAGCCTTATATTCATTATCTATACCTGAGAGTGCGGCTATGAAAGAATACATTACTGAATCTCTAGCTAACGGTTTTATCAGGTCATCTACGTCTCCTGCTGGGGCGGGGTTCTTTTTTGTCGGTAAAAAGGACGGGGGATTACGACCTTGTATCGACTACAGAGGGTTAAATAATATAACCGTAAAGAATCGATACCCCCTTCCCCTTATGAACTCCGCGTTTGAACGTCTCAAGGGGCGTCCATTTTTACTAAATTAGATCTTCGCAACGCATATAATTTGGTTCGGATTCGTCAGGGGAGACGAGTGGAAAACTGCTTTTAATACCCACAGTGGCCACTATGAGTATCTGGTCATGCCATTTGGTCTCACGTGCGCTCCCGCAGTCTTCCAGGCGCTTGTGAATGACGTTCTCAGGGAGATGTTGGAGAAATCTGTTTTCGTCTATCTGGACGATATACTGATTTTCTCCACTTCTCTCTGAGCACGTTAAACACGTCAGACAGGTACTGAAATGCCTGCTCAACGCCAGACTGTTTGTTAAAGCAGAAAAATGCGTTTTCACGTTCCATCAGTTTCCTTCCTAGGATTCATTGTTTCGAGGAAGGATCCAAATGGATCCCAATAAAGTGACTGCGGTCAGGGATTGGCCTGCTCCGGTCTCTGTTAAACAGGTGCAGCGGTTTTTGGGGTTTGCTAACTTTTATAGACGGTTTATCCGCAATTTTAGTTCCGTGGTTGCCCCCATCACAGTGCTTACCCGAAAGACGGTTCCCTCTCGGTTCCAATGGACTCCTAAGGCGGAGGCGGCGTTCGCCGAATTAAAGAAGAGATTCTGTTCAGAACCCATTTTAATTTCTCCTAATCCTTCACTGCCCTTCATTGTTGAGGTTGATGCCTCTGAGCTCGGTGCAGGGGCTATATTATCCCAGCGGTCGGCCTTAGACCAGAAAGTTCATCCCTGTGCGTATTTCTCTCGGAGCCTTTCCCCTGCCGAGAGAAATTACGATGTTGGGGACCGGGAGTTATTAGCAGTGAAATTAGCACTGGAGGAATGGCGTCACTGGCTAGAGGGGGCGGAGCATCCCTTTACGGTCTGGACAGACCATAAAAACCTGGAATACATCCAGGGGCTCAGCGTCGTAATTCACGGCAAGCTCGATGGGCATTGTTTTTACTAGGTTTAATTTTATTTTGACCTACCGACCGGGTTCAAAAACATTAAACCAGACGCTCTTTCCGCTTGTACGATGGGTCAGAGCAGGACCGTCCGCCCACACCCATTATCCCAGGAGCACAAATTCTATCCCGGTCTCATGGGAGATAGAGAAAGTGGTGCACGAGGCTCAGCGCCTTGAGCCGGGTCCTGGCGGGGGTCCTCGGGGTGTCTCTTTGTTCCGTCAGGAGCACGCGCCCAAGTTCTTCAGTGGGGGCACTCTCCTCTCGGCTCACGGGTCACCCGGGCATACATCGTACGCACGATTTCCTGGGCAGACGGTTCTGGTGGCCCGGATGGAGAAGGATGTGCGGGAGTTTGTGGCAGCCTGTACTGTTTGTGCTCGCAACAAGGGCTCACAGCTGGCACCGTCAGGGTTACTTCGGCCTTTACCCGTTCCGCATCGTCCTTGGAGCCATATTGCCTTGGACTTTGTCACCGGCCTACCCAGTTCGAATGGTCTTACGGTCATTCTGGTAGTGGTGGACAGGTTTTCGAAGGCGGCCCACTTCATTCCACTTCCTAAACTGCCATCCGCACTCGAGACAGCTCGCCTGATGGTGGACCATGTCTTTCGCCTTCATGGGTTGCCGCAAGACGTGGTGTCTGATCGGGGCCTCAGTTTTCGGCCAGATTCTGGCGGGCCTTTTGTTCCCTTTTAGGGCGTCGGTCAGTCTGTCTTCGGGTTTTCACCCTCAGACCAATGGACAGACTGAACGCACGAATCAGACTATGGAGAACACTCTCCGGTGTCTGGCCTCCTCCAATCCCACATCGTGGAGTCGGCATCTTGCCTGGGCGGAGCCCGCCCATAACACCCTGCGTAATGCCTCTTCTGGCCTCTCTCCGTTCGAGGCTCAATTTGGGTTTCAACCTCCTCTGTTTCCTGAGCTGGAGGGTGACGCAGGGTGCCCTCCGCAGCGGCCTTTGTGCGGCGTTGTCGGGCCACCTGGCGGAGGTTCGGGCGGCACTGTTGCGTGCCGTGGATCGCCAGAGGGAGTTTGCTAACCGTCGTCGACGGGCTGCTCCATCATATCGGGTGGGGCAACGGGTGTGGCTTTCTACTCGGGATCTGCCGTTACGGGTAGAGTCCCGGAAACTCGCGCCGCGCTTTATTGGACCTTTCAAAATCATCCATAAAATTAACCCGGTCACCGTTCGTTTACAGCTCCCACAATCCATGCGGATACATCCCACGTTTCACGTATCCCGCATAAAACCACTACTTATTAGCGCCTTAGCGCCTCCCGAAATACCGCCGCCGCCGCCTCGTATCATTGGAGGGGGTCCTGCTTACACGGTACGGAGTATTGTGGCCTCGCGGCGAGTAGGCAGGGGAACTCAGTTCCTTGTGGACTGGGAGGGTTACGGTCCTGAGGAGCGCAGTTGGGTTCCGTCCCGGCACATCTTGGATCCATCTTTGATCCAAGATTTTCACCGGCGTGGTTCTGAAGGGTCGTCAGGAGTCGTCCCTTAAGGGGGGGGTCCTGTCACGGTTGTTCCCCTGAACCACCACCAGATGGCAGTGTTGTGCCTTCCTTGGAGGGTTCACACCTGAACTTAATCATTTATCACCTCCCTATAAATACCCGCACCTGGCTTCGTTCAAATGCGAAATCGTAAGCCATTTTTACGATTTAGCCGGTACGGTTGAACGTGTCTTTTTAAAGACGTGTTTTCGTTAGATACTTATTTAGATAAAGAATTTATCTCCTTCCAAGTATCCCTTTATCAATGTAGGACTTATTTTATGAAACCTTATTTAGAAACCTATCTACCTGTAGGCATTCAGTTTGGTTTCTTTCTAGCAGTCAAACAAGACTGTGTTTTGGGTTTTCATTTTCGTTATTTATTTGGCTCTTCTAGCCGTTTATTATTTTGTTCGGACAACTCGGTTGTCTTTGGTTTATTTTGTTCGTTTGTGTCTTTGTGGCACTTGGTCATCCGTTGGGTGATTATTTCTGTTTCCCCCTGTTTGTTATTGTTTCTCTATTTCTCTGATCTTCAGAGTTAGTGGTTAGACTGTAGGGCAGTACAGCCTAACTTATAGATTCCCCGGGGTTCTGCGAGTGGCACCAATCACTAACCACCCTCACATCTCCATTAAAATCTGCAGTACTTGTAGAATGTAAAAACGTGTAAAAATTGTTTTTTACACGTAAAATAAAAGTGTAACTACTGGGAGCTTGGTGTGTTTTTATCTGATCTAATGATATTGTAACTTTGTCTGGAAGTTTTCAGACATGATTTGCAAATGGCTGGTTGCAGTTTTGTCTGTAGAATGTAAAATAAGCTGTATCTTCTAAACTGACTGTACAATATTTGTTTGTATATCTGCCTGTGTGCGTACAGGTGTGTGTTTGAAAGGGTAGATGTCTGTGCGTAGCACCTCTAATATTCCAGACGTTGACAAAAATATTTTTGAATAAACAAATGTAATTGTATTTCTCTCCATCACAAACATGACCTCTGACAACACATTTATTTCCTGAAGGGCTTCAAGTGGGTGACTGTCAGATAATTTCAAGACTAGATTTGTATTTAAATAAACCACTCAATCAATCAAACCTAATGACTTGTAGGCAGTTTGAAGGCAGTCCCAAGGGCACATGGTGTGCCCCACGTCTGTGGTTCCACAGGGCCCAGATCTGTGGTTTCACAGGGCCTAGTGTTGTGGTTTCACAGGGCCCAATGTTATGGTTTCATAGGGCCCAGTGTTGTGGTTTCATAGGGCCCAGTGTTGTGTGCGGTTGTGTTTGGTAACAGCCTCTGTTTCTGGATTAAAGTAACGGCAAGCTTCAGGCTGCGCGATCTCAGAATGTTTCGAACGTCTGCTGTTTGGCTTGTTCTTTCTCCGTAAGAGGATTGAAAGTTCGTACTCTTTTGCAGATGGTCAGTTTTGTCTGTATATTGTAAAGATGTGGTGCTATTACAGATATACTTCATCTATTTTTCCCGAGTATTAAGCTCGGAAACAGTTCAAACCCAGTTTCAGTGTGAAAGCTGGCTGGACAGGCCAGAGTAAGGACTGCTGCTCCGTGTGCTTCATGAGTCTTTCTACATTCCATTGGGCTTCCTGCAGTTCCTTCAATCATGGGTTTGATGTGTCTAAGGTATCAGGACTGCGATCTTTGGCGGTGTCTGTCAGCATGTGGTGTAGTCGCTGAACATCAGGGGACACATCCTGCCCCGGGACAGTGTTCTTCCCGCTTAGCTTTTTAAATGTACGTGTGACTGGGCGAGGTGTCAGGTCCATGCAGGCCCTCTGCTTGAGCCTGAGTGAGACCCACCTCACATCTTCCAGGAGCCTGATTAAACATTTGCCTCTCACTCCAAGTCATGACTTTTTTTTTGTGTTACGCCTTCAACACCATTTTTAAACTGTCTTGTGCTTACGGGTATGTTTTGAAACGCTGTTCATTTTCAACATTCAAAATGTAAGTTTGAGACACTCCTGCACATTATAAAAATAAATAAAAAACCTTGGCTATTTTATATTATTTATGGCATGAAGATAATTTGGGCTTTTGCAAATCACAGTTTTATGATTTTGCCACTCAGTATTTGTTTCCTTGTGCCCAATTCGACAGGCTTGCTGAGATTGGCTTGTTCTGTCACAGGGTCATAATAATCCTGCCACTGTCCAGATGCTACATAAATGTGAATAGATAAATACCTGGGATTTTAGGGGGGGGATCCTCCAAAATTTGTACTATTTTACTACTCTTACTAATTTTAAAGTATTGTGTTGTATTTAACTTTAATTTAAATGGGAAGTCTTGAAAATTAAGATTGAACATTGTTTATAGTATGCCAAAGACTATGGGACACATTTCTTCACATACGTGAAAGTAGTTCAGTCATTTACATCTGTCAGTTGAGTTACTTCTTTTATTCCTATTTATTTTGCTAGCTTTCTATTTATGTTTCTGCATTATTATTATTATTATTTTGATTTAGATTTAGATTTATTTATTTTTTTGTCACCCCTTTCTCATGCACTCTACCGTAGGGGGCATGGAGCGACCGTAGTGCTGTGAGCTCACCCTCTAGGTCCCCCGACTCAGACGGGTGGGAGGTGCCCAAGACCAGACAGCCGTTGAACGCACCCTTCTGGACCGCCAAAGTGGTAAATGGTTTGCAGTGCGTACAGCTCCCCCCCCCCCATTCCCGCAATGCTCTTAAGAACAGCCATGTAAAGGCCTCTGAGAAAACCGCTGGTTTTAAATGAGTTTAGGATCGGCTGCTCCTATAACGCCTGCTGAGTAACTACCATAAGATCACAAAGATTCTGCGCTCAGTCTGTTTGAAGTAAAATATACATTTGGAAGTAAGTCTTGGGTTCTCATTTCACCTCGTTTGGGCCCACAATTGCCATTTATGTTGGAAACGACCCGACATTTTCCAAAATCAAAATGAGAGCCAGGTCTGAACTCGACCCGTCCCATGCAACTAATGTGAAGATGGGTATTTTAATAATGAGTGCGATGGTACCGTATGACAGGGCAGCTGTGGACGATGTTCTATGGTCTGCATTAAGAGGCCAGTTTGTGTCCCTGGTCTTGCTCCCCTGTCCTGTGACTGTAACTAACCACCTGCCACACGTGATGACATCACTGCGGACGATGAGGTCAGAAGGCAGGTAGAAATGGTGAACTTCTGTGCTTCTACCCAGCAGCCTCTGCGTTCAGTGGAGTGAGACTTCCGTTCACATTAACTGCTCAGGAGTGACTCATTGGCCTGGGTGAGCAGTAGAGGGTGATCCAGGATCAGTTAAGCCATTCCTGATCCGAACCACAGTCATTATGCATATAAAAAGGGGAAACTGATCTGGGGTCCTGTCTACCATACCCCTGGGCTGTTAGAGAAGAGGGGTTTAAAACGAACGTCTGAATAATAATGTAAAGTCTAGTGTGGTGGTAAATGAGGGGGTAAAGTCCAGTGTGTGGTGGTAAATGAGGGGGTAAAGTGCAGTGTGTGGTGGTAAATGAGGGGGTAAATGAGGGGTAAAGTGCAGTGTGTGATGGTAAATGAGGGGGTAAAGTCCAGTGTGTGATGGTAAATGAGGGGGTAAAGTCCAGTGTGTGGTGGTAAATGAGGGGTAAAGTGCAGTGTGTGGTGTTAAATTAGGGGGTAAAGTCCAGTGTGATGGTAAATGAGGGGGTAAATGAGGGGTAAAGTCCAGTGTGATGGTAAATGAGGGGGTAAAGTCCAGTGTGTGGTGGTAAATGAGGGGGTAAATGAGGGGGTAAAGTCCAGTGTGTGGTGGTAAATGATGGGGTAAAGTGCAGTGTGTGGTGGTAAATTTGGGGGTAAATGAGGGGTGAAGTCTAGTGTGGTGTTAAATTAGGGGGTAAAGTCCAGTGTGTGGTGGTAAATGAGGGGGAAAGTCTAGGGGAACCATAGGCCTGTCAGTTTAACTTTCATCGCATGTAAAATGCTAGAATGTATTATTCAAGATAAATTGGAATCATTCTTGGAAAATAATAGTATTTTAAGGGAGAGCCAACATGGTTTTCTCAAAGGGACCATGTTTTTTGAAGAGGCTACAAAGTGTGTTGACCTGAACCAGGCTTATGGTATTATATATTTGGACTTTCAGAAAGCATTTGACAAGGTACCACATGAGAGGCTCATTTCTAAAATGAATTCAGCAGGAATTGCAGGAGTTGTTTAAGAGTGGGTTCATAGTTGGCTGCAACGGCGAATACAAAGAGTAACAGTAGGTGGGGCCGTATCTGACCTCGGTGCTGTGGGCAGTGGTGTCCCGCAGGGATCAGTGCTGGGACCTCTGCTCTTTCTTATTTACATAAATGATCTTGATATTGCTGCCGTTAGGCTTGCTTTTGGGGGTCTAGACCTGGGTTCCCCCTCTGTTAAGCGTTTTGTGACAATTCTGTTGTGAAAAGCGCTATACAAATAAACTTGATTTGATTTGATTTGATATGGACGTTAGTAGCAAAATAGTTCAATTTGCAGATGATACTAATCTCGGGGGTTTGGCAAACAGTTTGGAATCGACTAAAGTAATCCAAGAATGGGCAGATATGTGGCAGATGACATTCAATATTTCTAAATGTAAAATTATGCATGTGGGAAATAAAAACATGAGACAGGAGTATTTTATGGGAGGAGAAAAGTTGAAATTTCAATTTGAAAAAGACTTAGGAATTGTAGTTGATCTATCTGCATCAAAGCAGTGTGCTACAGCAGTGAAAAAAGCCAACAGGATGCTGGGATACATAGCAAAAAGTATTGAGTATAAATCAAAGGAGGTTATATTAATGTTATATAACCTCACTTAGAATACTGTGTGCAGTTCTGGGCACCGCACTACAAGAAAGATATATAGGCTCTTGAAAAAGTTCAAAGAAGGGCAACTAAACTGATACCTGGTATGAAAGGTACAAGTTATGAGGATAGACTTAAGCAAATGGAGACTTAGGGCGGATTTAATTGAGGTTTTTAAATTGGGGTCAGCAGAACAAGAGGCCACAGGTGGAAATTAGTTAAAGGCAAATTCTGCACAGATAGTAGGAATTTTTTCTTTACACAGAGAGTTGTCAATGCCTAGAACAGCGTGCCAGGTCAGGTAGTAGAGGCAGAAACACTTGGGCTATTCATGTCCAGGCTAGATGCAGTACTAGATACTCTTTAGATTAGGACATGACGAGCCT
The DNA here is from genome assembly GCA_029706075.1 of Aldrovandia affinis. Taxonomy (NCBI): domain Eukaryota; kingdom Metazoa; phylum Chordata; class Actinopteri; order Notacanthiformes; family Halosauridae; genus Aldrovandia; species Aldrovandia affinis. The sequence goes on from JAINUG010000103.1 coordinate 3,144,124, forward strand.
AGATGGGCTGAACGGCCATTATGTATTGTTATGTTCTTATGTTCTTATATAAATGTAAACATTTTTTCCCCCCCAAACACACAGAGACCCTCGCCAGAGTTCTCTGGCAACCAGCCCCTAGACACTCCACTCTTTCACTGAGAGTTCTCGGGCCGTTGTCCAGAAAACACTCTCCACTGCCCGAGTGCGAGTTCTTTTCCAATCACACCGAGGGTGAGAGGCGGACCCTCTTTCAGGGCGCCCTCTCACTCTCCAATCACACCAAGGGCGAGAGGCGGACCCTCTTTCAGGGCGCCCTCTCGCTCTCTTTCACGATCACACCGAGGGAGAGAGGCGGACACTCTTAGTGCACCCCCTCTCCCTCTTTCCCACACATACAGGAAGCACTCTACTCAGTCACTTTCAACAAACACACACAGAATTCAACAAACTCAACAGACTCCACAGACTCCATGTCCTTCGACACGGAAACCCCCTTGCGGGGGAACACCCACGAAACAATATGTCACACCTGACATTACATCACACAAACACTACATGACACACGTGACCCACAGTCACACCCACAAATGACCAGACAAAGACTAACTCTCAATACGCGCACACATAATGACAAGACAAGACTAACTCTCTTGAAACACAGACATAAATGACAAAGACAAAAGACTGACTCTCCATGATACAGTACACATCAATGACAAGACAAGACTAACTGATTCCCCACTTGCCCCACCTGCTCTTAAATAGGCTTACTTTCTGCCTGGCTCAGGTGGGACTCGTGAGGCAATCACTGTCTATCATTCACTCAACACCAAACAATTCACATTCTCACACAAACCCAACCAGTCAATTGAATTCCACATCAATTACCTGATTGACACCAATTAAATAATACTTAAATCAATTATGGCCTTTGGAGCAACCTTCTGGGCAACAGTTCACTCTTACACCCTGTGAGTGCCAAACCTGCCCCCGGAAAGTCTCCCTGCTCCAAAGACCTCCACAACATGGAAAAACAAAGGCAACTCTGCCACTCCCATGTTGCCGAGACCGACGCCCTCCACAGGGGGTAATTACAGTTTCAAAGGGTATTCCACCAGTGTCACAAACCTGTTTTTGAGCCTTCACAGTAATTGAAATAGTTCCTGTCAACGAAAAATGAAAAATACTGAGATAACTCTGCCTTAATTACCAGGGAAGCTTCATGGGACACGTTACCTTAAGTACTTTTTTTTTTTTTTTTTCTCCTCCTTTAGAAAATGCCCTCATACTTGTCATGAATAATTGAGTTACCAAATGTGCTTAGCTTTCACAAATCAAAAAGTGAAAAGGTCAAGTTTATGAAAACTGTTATGTAAACAAGGCTTACCGTTGGGTGGATGACGGGTGAATTTGATTACTGTTGGAGATGCGTATCGCAGACATCTGTAAACATCTGAGGGAGGGCCTATTCTTTAGTGTATTGGAGAAGCGTTTTGCAAATGTTTTAGACAGGGTGGGACATGCTGTTATTAAGACAAACTGCCATCAGGCAATCACTGAGCTGGGTTGGGAGGGTCTACAAAGGATGTAGAGATTACCCACCAAATCCCCAACCACCTTCCAACTCCCCAGCCATTTCCCATACCCGGCTTTTTTGCCATCCTCTGTGGGCAGAGTTTCCCATGGAGCTGGACCAATCAAATGTCCTCTCTTTGCCAGGGCCGTGGCTCAGGCTTTGCCGGACGGAGGCGGCCCAGGGGAGCCAACCTCTCGGGGAGAGGGGGGAGGGGCCGCTCCAAGCTGAAGAGTGAAATCTGCCCCGCTCCACCGGTATGTCCGGCCACAGCTTACCTCTGGCAAAAACACACCACACTCCACTCTTTATATCTTATTATTTTGAAATTGCTTTCCAATTAAACTGAACACAGACCCTAGCTATGGGTGCTAATCTGGCGTACTGGTTAAGGACGTGGGCTTGTAACCAAAAGGTAGTAGATTGCTGTGCAAGTTACTTGGGCCTGAATTTCCTCAGAAAATGTTACTTGCTAATGGATAGCTGTTCCACTGGACTATCTTCATAGCAAATACACAATGTAATGTTCTAGTGCTTAATGCATGGTGAGGTATTGAATGTAGGCATGTTTTGCACACTTAAAAACTGTAATTCAATTCCTTCTTTAACTGTAAAATAATATGGCTACCAGGTACAAGCACAGCCCAATATTTAGAAGCAGCCAGGTAATGACATGTATGCTTGTCTAACAGTTAACCTGATATGTATTGGTATAGGCCATCTGGCTGCCTGGAACCCAAGAATTTGCCTTATGTGAGGTTCTACCTACCCTACCAATGGGATTATGGGAAACCCTGTTCTTGGGGGTGGAGGTGGGAGTAATTAAGTCCCAGCTGTCTTCTGAGAAACCGGAGAAGCTTGGGCAGGAATGCCTACCCCCTGTCTGACCTCTTATCCTTGTGCTTTATTTGGGTTTTATTTAACAATGTGCAGGTGAGCATGGGGGAGACGTTCACAGTCAAGGAGGAGGAGGAGAATGCTATGCACAACACCATCGTCATGTTCTCCACCACTGACAGCTTCACGCTCAGACAGGTGGGTGCCTGCCCCACGGGGCGGTGAGTGGGGTTTAGGGTCGCCCTGGGTTCAGTCGGGGGTTGGCCCTGTTGCACACCTGCAGTCTGCCTGCCCCAGTTACACATGGTGTTCTCAGGCCTGTAAACAATACAATCTGACATTGTAAACGAGCGATGGCGTTCAGGGCCTTGGCCCCGGGTGCGAAGGCAGGCCTCCTCCGGTCTTAAGTGCACTGGGCACAGTTTAGTGAACTGCCTTTCCCTAACAGAGGGACCCAGACCACCAGACATCACCCTTAAACCCTTTCCCCATTTACAGCTGACCCGCCCTCAGTGGTCACGACCCCCACTCATTCTGACAGTCCCTGAAGAGAGCACACAAGTCCTGGCATTGCTGTAAAGCTCTTAAGCCCCACTGTGTATGCAGGCATTAGAGTTACGTGACCTGTTTCACTTCCTAATTTATGTTATGTGTGGATATGAGTTCTCCATTCAGCATGACTGACTCCGTGCCCCATTTTGTGTCCCAGGACATGTGCGTTGTCTGTGGGAGTTTCGGACAGGGTGTGGAGGGCCGGCTGCTGGCCTGCTCACAGTGTGGCCAGTGCTACCACCCCTTCTGCGTCAACATAAAGGTTAGTGCGTAAAATGAAAGCATGTATTCCACTAGACTTTTTACTTCCACATTTTTCACATTTTTGGCTGAATACCATTTACAGAAAGGGCATGTCAAGTGTACCAGTTGTGTTGCTGGACAAACATGACACTCTCTCACATTTAAAGAGACACCTCACATGCATATATCCATCTTTTCACGTGAGAGAGAGAATCATGGATGTGCATGCAGCCTGTTTCAGAAATTCTGTTTCCCAGGCAACAGGAGAACCAAATAAGGGTTTCCATTGGCTCTCTGTGGTGTCAGTAACACTTTCATAGTCATTCTTGTAGTTGGGGGAGGGGTGAAGGGGACACATTATTCTCTTAACAGAGGACAATGGAAGCCAAACAGTGGCTACTGGGAAACACCCAAACATTTGACTGCAAATGTGTAGCACAGGTGGTGCACATGAGCAGTGTACAATAATTTATTCCCTACTTTAAAAATCAAGGTAAGTACAGTATAAAGTGATTTATGATTAAAAAAATCTTTTTATATACATTATGTGCCTACCAGAGATGGATGCTCACATATTTCATAGGTTTGAGTCCTGATGGTGCACGTCTTTCAAATCCAGCCATCAGCCCTATTTCTGCAGTGTATTACAACAAAGTTCTAAGGCTTTAGTTTCCAGTATTTTCCGACAGCACGTAAGGGTGGTCTTCTGGGAAAAAGAAACCCATGGAATGTGCTTGGTTGGAAGATCTTAACATTATAATTCAGTTTTATAGGGGACCTGTGCTTGGTGTGTGAGCTCGGTCAGGCACCTTTGACTGGGAAACTGCTAATGAATTTCCTGTTTCTGTGCTCACATGGAAATGATGATAGAGAACAGCCCTGCTGCCCTTTAAATGCACCATAAAGAGCCGGTGTCGGGGGGTGCTGAGACCAAACCCATTCTTTAGAAAAATGTGCTCTCACTCAAGTCCGTTCCTGGTGGTGGGGAAACCTTAGTTAGTGGGGCAAATCAAATGGGAGATTACTCTCGCCCAGCAGCCAAAGAGCTCATTTGGCTGTAATCGCTCTGGCAAATCATAGCTGTCATCGCTAATTCACGGCAAAAAGAGCAGTTTTACGTTTTAATGGATGGTGATGGAGGCTAATGGATATGGAAGATTGTGTTCTGTTAGAGATGACAAAGACTCCTGATGGCCCAAGCTCATTAAAAATGAATAATGAATATTCAGGTATTTAGCATTGAACCAAATAAATGTGACAGCAGTCAGCACTTTTCCTGAATGGGAAAAGTGTCAGGCACAACTTTTGTGACAGCAGAAAAATTTACTATTTTTAACTTGTGTGTTTGGGTCTACAAGAGCCCCAACAGCTTGTGTTACGACCGGGTCTGATAGAGCCCCAACACCTTGTGTTACGACCGGGTCTACTGTAGCCGTAACATAGGTTTGGCATCTTTCTGCTTCTGTGTCAGCCCTTTGTAGATCACTGCACTGCTCACGTTGTCTTTGTCTGTTCTTGTAGGCAATGGCATTTGGGTTATGAAAACATTAACCATTTAGGTTCCAGGAATGAAATAGCCAGCAGACGGCCATTGTTGTGATGTTGTCTCTGCTGAACGACTGTGTGTCTCTAGGTTATATTGCATGAGCAGAGTTTGTGGTTTAACAGGAAAAGATTGGGCTTGTGGTCACATGCTGGTGTGAAACCTCTGGTGGAAATGAAACTTGGAGGCTGAGTTCCAACCCAAACGCACTGCTGCGGGCCTCTCGTCACATTGTTGAAGGGAAATGTTTTTTGTAAATTGATGCTGTGCTTTGTCTGGACGTTGTGTTCTCAGTCATGAATGGATACGGGTTTTCAGGTTTATTTCTTCACTTTTTTCCTTTCTGTAATCCACTGCATTTCAACTTTAATGTCCTGACGTCCGACCTTTGACCCCTGATCCTGTGCGCTGTGTTTCCAGATCACCAAGGTGGTGCTGAGCAAAGGTTGGCGCTGCCTGGAGTGCACAGTGTGCGAGGCCTGTGGGAAGGCCACTGACCCGGGACGGCTGCTCCTGTGTGACGACTGTGACATCAGCTACCACACATACTGCCTAGACCCGCCCCTGCACACCGTCCCCAAGGGCAGCTGGAAGTGCAAATGGTGCGTCCTGTCCCCGCTCCCCCCAGGGCTGAGTGTGCCAAGTCAGCCAAGTCAGCACCCCCCCTCTTTATTTTTAGCAGAGATTCAGCAGCTCTTTTTGTGTGTGTGTGCGTTTGTGTGTGCGCTCGTGTGCGTTTGTGTGCATGTGTGTGTGTGTGTGTACGTGCGTGCATTTGCATGTGTGTGTGTGTGTGTGTGTGTATGTGTGTGTGTGTGCTTGTGCACACGTTTGCATGTGTGTGTGTGTATAATGCCAGATATAATCCCTGATGAAATAAAGCCTGGGCGTGCGCTGATGGGGAGAATGTGGATGAAAATAGTGCCTGTGTTGGAATGGTGCCCTTTTTTACTAAATGGATTCTATTTTTAGAGTGAACTTCTCACGCACATTTACATTCACATAGGAAGTGTGCATCTGTGTGTGTGTTTGGGTGTGTGTGTGTGTGTGTGTGTGTGTGTGTGTGTGTGTGTGTGTGTGTGTGTGTGTGTGTGTGTGTGTGTGTGTGTATATGTGTGTTTATGTTTATGTGTATGTGTATGTGTTTGTGCCTGTGTGTATGTATGTATGTGTGTGTTTGTGTGTGTATGTGTGTGTGTGTGTGTGTGTGTGTGTGTGTGTGTATGTGTGTGTGTGTGTGTGTGTGTGTGTGTGTATGTGTTTTGTGTGTGTTTTTGTGTGTACTAGGGCTGTGACGGCATGACATTTTCACGGTATCATAATTGTACTACTAAATATCACGGTCTTTTGTATAGTATCAGTAGGCGAAAGGATGGTTCCTCAGTATGTGACACCAACTGTCAAATATGGAGGAGGAAGCGTGATGGTCTGGGGTTCTTTTGCTGGATCCAGAGTCGGTGACTTGCACAGTGACTGTTAACCCACGTTAACCCATTACTTGTTCCCTGAAAAGGGCCTTTTTTTATAACTCTGAAATTAACATTACTTTTCAGTTTTTGGTAACCTAAACTTTTAAAAACTTATTTTTTATTTTATTTTATTTTTTTACCTCTGGCAGTTTACCACTTAGCTTTGTACCATTTCAGGTTATTCATTGGACTTGAACTGCTTAAATTTGAGTAAAAACTGGAAAATAGGGATGTTCTAAAACCTTCGACCGGTAGTGTATATACCATCTTAATTTAAAAATTAAACAAGAAATGCAACTGAATATAGTTCACTCCTTGAAATTGTATGTTTAAACCAATTTAAATAATTCACTAACCAACATTTTACTTTATTGCGTTATAAGCTTTCCGGATCTAGTACTATATTTAGCTACTCACTTTTTCCATTGTGGCATAACATGAAGGATGATGCTCACGCAGGTGGAATAATGTAGCGGTAGGCGGCACGTAATTAAGTCGAGAAATGTTGCTTTTCTATTAAAGTACTACTTCTTTACTTCTACTTCAGAAGTACAACATATGCATCGGAATCACACAGGGTCATTCTCAATGCATATACACCAAGTGACGGTGATAACGTCACATACACTCAAACACACATCTTTCAAGGGGCTTTCATTCAAACAATGGCCGTGTCCCAAATTGCATACTTGCGTTCCATCTAGTGTGTATATCAAGTACGGAAGTAAACGGTCATGTGATCAAGTGCGTCCCAAACTCAAGTATGCAAGTTTGTAAGTACATGGACACTCCACTTCCTCGAGCCGGGAGAGGGCAAGATGGCGATCTGAGTACCTAGCTCAGTTCTCTTTTCACAGTCCCTAAAATCTAACATTAATTTAGCCTTCCTGTTTACAAAACAAAATTAATAGTGAGTATAATCCAATTATGAACATTTTAAGTTTTATCTCACTTATAAAAAGTTACCGAAATGTCGACTAATGCAATGAAGTCACTCGACGTGCATAACTATGCTAGTAATAGCAGGCCTGCAGCTATCTCAAGCATGGAATCCATGGAAACCAGCGCTAGAATCCAGAGCAACAAGTGAAACTTCCACACGCCAGTAAAAACCCCAAGACAAGACAAGAATGCAAAAAAACAGGATGGGGACTCCGACTCTCTCTCTCCTGACCTAACAGTAGAAAAAGACGCATCCAGCAGTGCCATTCTCGAGGCTGTGAAAAATCGTACTGCCATGGTAGAAGGCTTCAACTCCCGTCTGAACGAGAACACCCTTGCAATTGCCAATATGGTGAAAAGTCTGGATTTCAGCTCAAAAGAAATCCGAGACTGCAAAGATGCAAAGATGACGTTGGAGAAGCAAGTGTCTGTACTCACAGCTGAAAACCAAGACCTCAAGCAACGGGTATTGGAGAATGAGAGATATAGAAGACGCTGGAATCTCTGAATGCACGGGCTGAAGGAGAACGAGGGAGAGAACACCAGAGAGAGAATAATCCAGATTATGTCTAAAATCGCGCCTCAGTGGGCAGGTAAAATGGAGGAGGTTGTCGATTCTATACATCGCCTTGGAAGAAAAGTCGAAGGTAAAAATCGACAGATCATAGTGCAATTCGCCATGAGAATTCAGCGGGATACAATTTGGCGTGCATCCAAGAATCATGCTGCAGTCAAGGAGCACGGAATTCGCTTTACTGAAGATCTGCTCAAAGCTGATAAAGAGGCACGGGACGCAGTGTGGCCAAAGATAAAGGAAGCTAGATCACTTGGCCAGACAGCCTTTTACCATGGTCCCATTGGTTTCATCAACAACTGTCCCATCCAAATGCCATAGGTAGGCCTAATGAATATGTTAACACACGATTTCATAATAATCTACTGATAAAAACTGTTAAATGACTGTTACCCATTTTGACTTTGTTCTTATCTTCATGGCGTATTTGATGCAAACAGAAAAATGCCCTTTGCAGCACGAGAGGGGAAATTGGTGACACTGATTGTGTGCAACAGACTGGGATATTAAGGTTTTCTAAGAATTATATCTGATGAGTAATTAATAAGCGGAACCCGGATTATACTGCACACACGTTGCAAATGTTAAATGACTGTTCATTTTAAAGTTGGTTTACTCAGGTTTTCCGAACATGATGCTGCATGTTTAAGAAGAATATTTCTTTAAGGGACATTACCTTTGCTAGTTCATTTAGAGACACTAGAGTACAAACACTACCTTAACCCTTTATGTATTATTTATTTAATTATATATTTTTTTCTAATTGTAATTTTTTTTTAAATTCATGTCTTCTCTATCATGTCAGATATCACTGAATAGTTTGAATACTAGAGGTCTACAAAACAAAATCAAAAGAAAAGCAATCTTTCTATTCTGTAAGGGACTAAAAGCCCATATTTCATTTCTGCAAGCAACCCATTCAAATGAAGATGATGTCAGGTTCTGGTCCAACCAGTGGGGAGATCTCCCCACATTCAGCTGGAGTTGCCCAGGAAAGGTCATATCTTACAAAGCTGATGTAAATGGTTATTGGATTGTATTAGTTGTTAATATTGAGGATTCATATTTTATTTTGTGCAATCTTTATGGATACAATAACAAACCACAGAACAGGGATCTAATATCCAATATCAGTACGTTGATTGAGGAAATGAAAATCCTATATCCTACAGATAACATTATAGTCGGAGGGGACTTTAACATGACCCCAGATGAATGGAAGGACAGGTGCCTATCAAAGTTTGACACACTATTTTAACAACATCATAACAGACCTTTGTAACACATTAAGTTTAGAGGATATATGGAGAGTCAAGTACTGAGGTACTACAATATTCTTAGTTTAAACCTGATAGAACATGCAAATCTAGAATTGATTATTGGTTACTTTCACATAATTTAACACAGTATGTCTCTGATTTATCAATGGATATTGCCCCTTTAACTGACCATAGTCTAATACATTTAGAATTGAAACCAATTAATAGTAACAGAAATAACAAGGTTTTTTGGAAATTTAACTCAAGTTTATTGAAGGATGAAGGTTTTTGTCAGAACATCAGAGCTATGTTGGAGGAGTCTTTTAATGACACTGAAATTCAATCTTATGTAAATAAATGGGAATTCTTTAAATATAAGGTTAGAAAATATTCAATATCCTTTAGTAAAGAAAAGGCTGTACTAGCTAGAAAGGAGGTAAAAGATTGAATTCAGGAATTGAACACCCACTGTGATCAAAATAACCCTACAGAAGAAGCCAAACAAAAAAATGTGGAATTACATAACAAGCTTGATGCTATCTTTATACGTAAAGCTAAATGTGTCTATATCCGATCAAAGGCTAAATGGATAGAAGAAGGAGAGCAAAACACATTCTATTTTTGTAAATTAGAGAAAACCCGTCAAGAGAGAAATGCCATCAAAACTTTGTTAATTGAAAACCAAGAATGCTCTGATCCTAAAATAATTTCTAATGAAATCTTCTCCTTCTATAATTGTTTATATAAAACATCATACTCAGAACATGACTGTTTAACATTTTTTGAGACGATTAAAGATAAGATTCCCACAATTGATCAAGAGTTTTAAAACATCTGTGATGCAGAAATAACACTTGAAGAGTTGGATAATGCACTTAGTCCCTTACACTTGGACAAATCCCCTGTTTCTGATGGTCTGACAGCCAACTTTTATAAACATTTTTGGTGTGAAATTTGAACATTTCTGTATAATGTGTTGATTGAGGCTCTTGGTGAACATAATCTTCCAACAAGTATGAAACAAGGGGTCATAGTGCTAATTCTAAAACCAGGAAAAAATCCCCAAATCATAGATAATCTAAGGCCTATCACATTGTTAAACAACGATTACAAGCTTCTAGCTTCTGGGCCATTCTACCGAATTGGTTCAAAGTCAGGTTGGAAATATTTTGAAATTTTGTATGTTTTATTCCCCAAAATTTTCAGACTCTTTTGGAATGTTTTTCCTCTCCCAAAAATTGTCACTACCGAAACATAGTAATACACTATAGTAAAAAAGTATTATATTAACCTGTTAAGATTGTGTTTCCTTCCCTTCTCTGGAGGGAGTATTTTGACAAATTTTTCTTGAAGGTTTTCACAATTAAATCAATAAAAATGAAATTTTTACCAAATTTCAAAGTTCAATTTATACAATTAATCAAAATCTAAATGCAATCTTTCTCTGTAAAATGCATAACACTGATCATATTGATTTCGGAGTTAATGATTGATGAAATTGAACATACATTTAACCAATCAGTATCATAACATTTTAGTTTATAACTCAATATACTTTATTTTTTACAAAACACCCAGTGTTTTGGTAGTGACTGCACTGTTTCGGTAGTGACCACAGTATTTTGTTTGCAAGGTTGTATCATATTCCCTCAACCTTATTGCTTAATCTTAACTCATAACATGCCTTATGTTGGGAATATTACAAACACACATGTTTTGTGGTCAATAAAATAAATTTATTTTTTAAGACGTAACAATTCATCCATAACCATTTAAAGTACAAACATTACTTATCAATGGAAAATAATTACCCAAGTGGGTTCAGTAAAAGAGAAGAAGAAGAAAACATTGACAAATAACATTGATATTATGCTGTTGCTGTCAGCAGTGCTTAATTTGTAAATCAGAAGGTGCCGGAACGCAAAGTGCATATGAGACCGGAGGGATGACGTGGCGGACGCAGGTCCCGGAACACATATAGAACACGGTGCTGAAAACAACATGTCATGTACGCAAATACCCACTTACTATGCTGTGGGGCTTACATGCCTCAATTTCAAATAATGTGCATGATATAAATGTTCTGCAAATAATTTACGATTATTTTAGGCTCCTCTGCACAACACACGCAAATGCCCACATCACCACATGATGCCCACGTCACCAAATGTTTAGCTGTGGGGCTTACAGGCTTCAATTTCAAAGAATTTGCATGATATAATGTTCTGGCAATAATTTACGATTATTTAGGCTCCTCTGCACAACACACGCAAATGCCCACATCACCAAGTTTAACTGTGGGGCTTACCGGCCTCAATTTAAAATAATTTGCATGATATCAGTGTTATGGCAATAATTTAAGATTTTTTTGGGTTACTACGCAAATGCCCACATCACCACATGCTTAACTGTGGGGCTTACAGCACTTGCAGTCAGCAATTCAATGCTCAACAGGTCTAACAAAACAATAATAATAATTTGCAACAGTTCATAATAACGAATCACAAAAAGTTTTCTAAAATTCCAATATTATTTCAAGATTGCTGAAATAGACGTGGGGAAATGAAGTGCACGTTGGTGTCGGCTTTTTTTTTGAAATTTTTTCCAGAAAACCCTCAGGTTTTAAGAGGTTGTGTAGAATAATTGCTTAGGTTTTAATAGGCGTTTTTAGCCTATTAATAGACAAATGCTTACCTTATCTAGTGGTCCAAAACACCCCACATCACAGCCATGTCCAGATTCTCCTCCTCCTCCCTGTTTCGGGTTTTGCTGCGTAAGTCTGTGGCAGTTCTGTGTCCTTTGGCCACCCACGACCTTACGTAAGGTACTGGATTGAATTTGGCCAGGGGGGGTCCAACAAGATTCAGAAAGAGTAAAGATGATATGGTGGATGTGTGCAAACTGGCACGGGTCGAAGTGCAAATCAAGTTCATTTGAGAAAATCCACGCTCACACTCAGCACTTGCTATAGGAATGCTATTGACCGCAACAAATAGCTCCTTCAGTGCATCAGGGATGTCTTTTCCATCTGAGTCTCTGTACTCTCTGTAGGCCCGTATGACTGCGCGCGGGCTGTCAATGTCAAAGCGCTGACACAGCGATTCAACCTCAGTCTCTCCATACATCGCACCTGCGTTCTCGGGCCAGTACTGTGCGTAAAGCACCTTCAACTCCTCAATAAACTTGTTGTATCCAGTTTTATCGGGCAACCGCCCCCCTTGAGACAACAAACGGTCCTCCAAGTTCTTAGCCACACTTAGGAAAAACTGCCTCTGGTTAAGTGTTTTGTCGCTGGGTTTTCCTACGTTCAGTGTGACGCCCTGGAAAGAGTTTTCCTCAATTCCCCGCTGGCTGAGTTCAGTGTAGCGCCCTGGCCGCTCCGACATGGCCTCAAATACTCTGATTTCCCTACAAACTGCCCTGTGTGCCGAAATGATGGTGCCATCTCTTTTTTGAAGTTCGAGTGACAGTTCGGATAATTCTTGCAATGCATCGCCCATGAGGCCTAGGTTGTTCACAAACGCATGGGAAGATATGCGCATAGCAAGTCCACTGTATGTTTGTTTGGTAATGCCATCACGGGAGGGATCCTCTGATGCCGTGTTAAAATGTTTGTAAAGTGCTGGGTAGTTCTTCCACACTGCTTCGACTGTTCTAAAACTTGATGCCACCCACCTAGTATCTAATATTCGACCGATTTTGCATAGCTGGACATCTAAGCTCTCTGCAGACTCTCTCAGCTCCATTCGGTTTTTGTTAGATGTGCTATAAATTGCATATAGCTTGTCCATCAATATTTTAAAATGATTTATAGCGCCCATCTCTTTCACTACGTCGCATACTGCGAGCTCAAGCCTATGGGCTGAGCAGTGCCAAACAGTAATGTTAGGGAAAATGGCCTGGAGCCTACTTGCTACTCCGCTTTTACGCCCTAACATGACAGAAGCGCCATCACACGTTACTCCAATGAGGGTTTTAGAGAGAAATTCCGTCGTCAAATGCAGGCGCTCCAGAGCAGATAATAGATGACGGACAATTCCTTCAGCAGTTAGATCATCTAGCTCTACGAGTTCAGTAAAAATGTTTGTAGGCTTGTCCATATCAGGCAACTGAGCTCTGAGGTATATGATCAAGGAACTCTTTTTGTTTAAACTGGTTGCCTCATCCAGCATTAGACTGAGTTTGGGTACACACTGTACTATTTTTTCAAACAGTTTTCTTTTCATTTCTGCTGAAATATGTTTCTGTATATTTGCACACGCAACATTTGAATGTAGAATTCTCCCCATATCAAGTCCATTTAACTCTTGGCAATCGATCTCATGTTCAAAGCCATTTGCGGGCCTGTGGCGTTTAGCCTCCTTGTACGCCGTGCGAAATACGCGAGATGTAGTGGCTATTTGTTCTGACTGACTATTAACTATAGCCTGTACTAAGGTTTCTCCTTTCGCCCTATCAAGAATGCCTGCTGCTGCTAAATGACCCTTGGTCCGGGCATGTTCAAATACTTTTTTCTGAGTGCCCGTTGCTGTTTTTTAACATCCGAAGCAGACGAGGTTACTGTACATGAGACCCATTCCTTTGCTAGTTTCATCCCCCCTGTCTTTTCTGGCCCCAAAGACCCCACCGCCTTACATGTTGTGCAGCCCAAACTTGAATTTTCCATTACAAGCCAGGGGTAGTAGGTCTGCTTAACCTTGAACTGAGCTGCTGTCCAAATAGTTGTGCGTCCCATCCCTGATCTATCGCTAGACGTCCCGCACTCTTCTCCGCTGGAGGAGGTACACCGTAAGTCAGATTCGGAGGGAGAGGAGAGTGCTTTCAGCCTGAAAGCACTCTCCTCTCCCTCCGAATGTACCTCCTCCCGCTGTTGAACCTGTCCAGCTGCTGCCGCGGAACACGCCGCCGCCTCCTGCTCTGGCTGTCGGTGAACGTGGCTAGCTGCTGCCGCGGTACCCGTCTCCTGCTCCGGCTCGACCGGCTGTCGGTGAACCTGGCTAGTTGCTGCTGGGCTAACGTTAGCCTCCTGCTGTAGCTGCTCCTGCTCCCGCTCTTGCTCGTTAGCATTACCGCTGCAACCACTCTCGTCTGCAGTCGACGACATCCTGACTCGTTTAGAAGCATCATGCGACTCTTCCTTTTTTTGGAAAAAGGATAGCAAGTTTAACTGTCTTTTTGACATTTTTTCTTTGCTGTTGCTCACTTCTGATCCTCTCTGCTCAGCAATCTGCAGCAAGTTTTGTCAATTTTTTTGACTGTGTAGGCTACACGTGTGACATGCGGGGTCTAATTACCCAGCAAGCTTTTCGCTCAGTGCACTCGCTTTAACGTTACACCCAACAGTTAGATCTCCCGACTTTTAAAGACTAAATCGAAACGAATAAAGAACGTGAAATTACTTGATAATGGGTCTGTAAATTAAAATATATATTTGTATTTTATTTTATGTTATCATTTTTGTTTTTCTACCACGAGAGGTACCGGATCCTCACAAATAGGTACCGGAACACAGGCAGTCAAAACCCGAGAGGTCCCGGATCCTGTTCCGGCAGGATCCGGCACAAATTAAGCCCTGGCTGTCAGGCTTCTGAACGCTAACTAATGTATCCTCGAAAGGTCTGTAACAAATAGATTCCGCTAGCCGCGATGCTAATTTTCGCTATGTTAAACTCCATTGACTTATGCTAAAAATGTTAGCGATCTAAAAGTCCGCTATTTTTAGCTTTTGGGGTCTTTCAGGGTGGACGAGAGGTCCCTCCAAGGCAATGGTAAGGGAAATACTGAAAATAGATGATTGAACATTCCATTTTGCTAGCATAACTAAAGAATGCTAGCAAGCACATGGCTAGCAAACATCTTTGAAAACATAATATTTTGCATAAAACCCCCAAGTTTACTTTATTGAAGAGAATATTTGTTCCATTTTTAAAGTTACACACTGATTTTCAGACTTTGGAACACATTTATTTCAAAATGATGGGATTTAACTACTTACCATTCCATTTTGTCACTACCAAAATGATCAGGTTTCGGTTTCGGTAGTGACAATTCTAGCTAACTTTGAGCATAACTAAAGAATGTTAGCAAGCACATGGCTAGCATACACATCTTTGAAGAGGTGTACACACATAAAAACATAATATTTTGCATAAAACCCCAAAAAGTTTACTTAATTGAAGAGAATATGTGTTCGGTGGTGACAATTCTTAAAGTTACACACCGATTTTCAGACTTTGGAACACATTTATTTCAAAAGTATTTGATTTAGCTACTTACCATGCAGGCATGAGGGACAGGGAGGCAGTGTCACTGCCTGGTCAAAAATGCAGGGGTGTGGCTAAAAACCAGGCTCAGCCAATGGACTAAAACTCTTGTGTTTCGGTAGTGACATGAAAACGTGGGACATGATTTTTTTAGTATAGTTTTTTGATTTAAAAATTAAACCCACAATAAATCTAAATCTTTCAACTTCTGCTTAAACTTAATCATAAAGATCTTTGAAATTACACCATTGAACAAAATCAAAAAAATGTTTTAAGTGTTATTTACATAGCCTACATTTAAATTTAGGGGTCAGAGTTTGGGACAGCTACTTCCCAATAGAAAGTACCCTATAAATGTTTATTTTAATTTTATTTAGCTTATCACTATCTCATTTAATGCCTTGGGTTTAAATAGATCATAACTTATTTTTAGTAAATATCTATGTCTGAATACTTAATTGTTTTGTTAAATAGTTTTTCTTGTTGTGGGACCGCACTTTGAACTAATTCGGTAGAATGCCCCATATACACAATTTGTCTCAAAAAAGGTATATCTCAAATTGCCACTGAAACTCAATCAAGTTTTTTAAATGGTAGATCTATTCACAATAACGTATGTCTTATCCTTGATATACTGTAGCCTACTAGATTACAGTGAAGTCATTGAAGACAAGGGTTTCATTTGATTTCTCGACTAAAAAAGCCTTTGACATGATTGAACACCCCTTCATGATCCATACTCTGAAGGCATTTGGTTTTGGGGATAATTTCATAAAGGTCATGGAGACTCTATACAAAAACATTAGTAGTTGTGTTTCATTACCTCAAGGTACCTCGCCTCATTTTGACATACAAAAAGGAATCCGACAGGGTTGTCCCGCGAGTCCAGGACTATTCATTTTAGTGGCAGAAATGCTAGCTATTAGGATAAAGAACTGTGGGAACTTGGAAAAACGTAATGTAATTGGAACAGAGCTCGTAATTAGCCAGTTTGCAGATGACACAGCCCTGTTCCTTAAGGATGAACATCAGATTCCTGTTGCCATACAGAACATTGAACTCTTCTCAAAGGCCTCTGGACAATTCCTCAATATCCAAAAATGTGACTTATTATCTATCCATGAAAATGCACAGACTGTCATTAGTGGGGGACTGCGGTAGGGCATAAAAAGGGCTGTTTGGTTCAGATTCTTCCAAAAGCACCAAATTTGGCCCAGATGTTGTCCATACCATACTTTATCCATTTTTGCCGGGCGCCAAGATGGATAACATGGCAAATCAAATATAGTTACTTACTCTTCGTCACGGGCTCTAAAACACTGCAGCCGCTTTCCATCTTGAATTGGCAAAAATCTTGCAATATGGCCGCCACCAAAAAAGTTACGAAAAGGGCTAGAATCATAAATGATACCACTTTTTAGGGGTTTTGGGGGTCGGGTAATCTGATTCTGATGTTATTTCAATGATTTGAGGTCAAGTTTACCCCTTCCAAAAGCACCAAATTTGGCAAAGTTACAATAAATGATACCACTTTTTAGAGGTCCGTGAGGTCTTAGCTCAGAGAAGGTTTGTGATTTTGGCGTGGTCTGATATTTATCTCAATTTCATCAACTTAACACACACTTACTCCAAAGTGTTTGATATTTTTATTTGAAGGACAATCACAGCTACATTTATATGCCATCAATAGTTTGGTCAGTATCATATGCAGCTTGTAAATAGATCTACAAACACACAAGTTATAAAGAGTACATTTTTCTGCCGTCACAAAAGTTGTGAAAGCACACACTAAACTATACTGACGAATTGTTTTGCCAATGTGCGTTTGTTCATCAAGGTCTTGGTTATGTAAGGGTGTGAAAATAGTTTAGCACATATGAGATCTAAATAGCAAAAAAACTGTTTTTATCAGAACTGGTCACATTTATTTCAGGCTGTGGGAGGGCTATATGCTAATTTACTGAATATTCATGATCCACACCTGAAAGATCTGTCAGATGGGCCATCTCTCTCTCAAAGGCCATCAGACAAAGACATCTTGCAGAGTACGCATTTCTTGCGACTTACAGAAGCCAGTTTGCCAACATCCAAAGTCTGTTTGGCAGTGGGCACAGGCACATGATCAAAAGTAGCCCGTTTTCTGGGTTTAAGATATTTATCTTTAAATGTCTGTAGGAAAACGAAAGCAAAATCCGTGTCTGCGAAAACACGGAAAGACATAAACTAAACAAAACAAAATAACCAACGATCAGGAACAAACCAAACGTATCCAAAATCTCGGAATATACTAAACGCTGGGAATCTAAACAACAATAAGCACACAAACAAGTTCTCGAGAGGCAAGAAACATTAATCACAATAGGTATTATCAAGCTAAGCTAGATAATGTCCAGGCGCCGAAACAGAATGCCAGCTGGTTAAATATCCTCCCGTTAATTATTCGCAGCAGTCTGCAATGATTTTGAATGTTTCCGTATAGCGTCACAAGACTTGGAATTCATATATTTTCACGAGTATTTGAAAACATGGTAAATAAAATAAATATCAGCATACACCGTCTGTTGCTGGCAGATCGCAACCGTAAACACAGACAAGATGCGATATAATGTCGGGACATTGTTTACGCTGCAATTTCACACATGGCCCCACGCCCCTCCCCGAGACCAGCACCTAGTTACCATGTCAATAGAAGGGGGACGGTACTAACAGGTAAAAAAGAGAGGAAAAGGCAAGGTTTACTTTTGGTCTAATTAACCTAATTTAAAAAATCTCATTATTTGCCAGTGCTCAAATCTGAAAGTAACGATTCTAAGGTTTCTGTCAATGTTTTTGTCGCGTGTGTATGATAAAATCTTGCCACGTTAGAAATACTAATATACTTTTATTGCTGCTGGGATACGTGATCGGCTGGTAAACTAACTAGCCATGTTGATTTAAAATGAAAACCTGCTAGCTACCTAACGCGTCATCACCAGCCTTTCCACTGTGAAAAATTGTTAGCTATGTGTTAACTAGCAAGCTGCTAGTTAGCTAGCGTTTACTAGCTAACTATATTAGCTAGCGTGCTAGCTATGTGTTAACTAGCAAGCTGCTAGTTAGCTAGCGTTTACTAGCTAACTATATTAGCTAGCGTTAACTAGCAAGCTGCTAGTTAGCTAGTGTTTACTAGCTAACTATATTAGCTAGCGTGTTGGCTAGCATTAACTAGCAAGCTGCCTTCTGTCATCTGTAGGCTAGCAGTCAGGTTGCTAGCAAGAGTAAACATAAAATGGGTTGATATATAAAATCTTCAGGGTTTAAGGTGAGGTCCTAATTAGCTAGCGTTAACTAGCAAGCTAACCCTGCCTTCTGTCATCTGGGAGGGGGGGGGGGCGGTGTACACACCAAACCTATGCCCTTGTTTTCAGGTGAAGTCCGTCTTGCATGCTTAAGAGCTGATCTGGAACCTGAGATGACAAGTGGAAGTTCTTTGTGACGACAAGCCTACATAATTATAATGGACTAGTAGTACATGAGTGTCAAGAGTCAAGCATGTCTTCTACTACCGAAATTATGAACTGGGAACTCTGTTGTCTTTGTCAAACAGACAAACCTGAAGAAGCCTTGCAAACTCCTAAGGAGGAGGGACTTGTATCACTTGAGAGGGATCTCAAAGGCTTTAATTCTATCAATGCCAATGATCTTCCTTGTGGTATCAACATCACGATTAGTCAGTTGAATGATGGTTCAGGCATTGCAGCAACTCTTACATCGCATAAGGCTATGTATCACAAAATTTGCAGGAGTTATTGTAGTAGTTCTCAAGTTAAACGGGCGAGAGAGAAGCAAAACAAAGAAGCTGGCCCTCACAATACTCCCAAAAAACTCAGGTCATCCGGGGATTTTCAGCGTCTGGGCAATGTCAAGTGTTGTATAATCTGTGAGGGCGTGGACCAGGCTAACCTCCACAAGGTACTAACCAAAGTCGTAGATTCCAACCTAAAGAGTTAGGCGAAGACCAACAAAAACTTTCATTTACTTGGCCGACTAGTTGCCACAGCATCTGATGCGCATGCGGCTGATGCCTATTATCACCATCAGTGTTATGCACGTTTGCGAGAGGGTTTGGTGGGTCCCGCACCTCCGCCCTTCGATACCATCATCAGTGCTCAAATTATAGCCCTGATCGAACATTCGGACAACACTTTATTCAAGCTCTCAGAGCTACGCGAGATGTATCAAAAGCTTATGAGTGATCAAGGTCATCCATGCCGAGATAAAAAAGAGCCACACTCAACTCAATTCAAGGATCACCTTCTCAACTTCCTACCTGAATGGGTTGAGGTTTCCAAGGAAAATAAAGGCAGGAAGTATATTTACCTATCTCACAAATTGAAGGTGGCTGATGAGCTTGCCAAGACATATAGGTCACAAATTGGTCAAGAGGATGCACTTATGTTCATGCGGGCTGCCGTGATGATGCACAAGTTTTGTCTACAGAGTCAACAGCCTTTCGATGGCTCCTTCCCCCCTAACTGCCTCACGGCTCCAGTAAATGAGGAGATGAGGAGTTTCTTCAACATAGTGCTCCTGGGCCCATCAGTTCTTCATGGACGTGAGAAGATCAGTGAAGATGACAATCTGGATGCGAGGGAGAGGATTGCATGCAACATCTCACAACTGCTTATCTACAACACTAGTAAGGGTACCCACCATGCAGTCAAGACGGATGCAGTACACCACAACAAGGAGCGAGAAACCCCCTTCCCCCTGTATCATGGTCTTAAGCTGCATGGACAAGGACGGAACAAAAAACAGACCATGCACATGGTATCTCAGTATCGTACAAACGTGTCATGGAAGTTAAGAGAGGTATTGCACGTGCGGTGTGTGCTCGCCACGCTCAAGATGGAGTGGTGCTTCCAACCAACAGCCGTCTCAATGTCTTCACCACCCACGATGTGGATAATATAGACAACAAGGCTCAGGGCAACTTCTCACTTAATGAATTCCACGGATATGCCCATAGCGTGACCAACCATCTCTCGCACGAGAACCCTGGTGTGAAGCGTGCTCCAATTAAGCTTGACCCCTCAGACACGTCGACTCCGAAGCTACCAGACTCTTATGTGATCCAGCCCCCAGTCAAACTCACTCAAATGGATGTCTTTGCACCCAGACACGGCAACAGCGAAGTCAGACCAACCCTTGATGTGCGAGGTGCCAAGGTCAAGGATGAGGTATGGATGGCATACGTCAACATTGTACTGAAGCAAGGCACACTTTCAGAGGGTGACGTCATCACCTGGTCGGGATTCAACTCGATGCTAGCAAGCGACGTGTCAGTGAAGCCCCCAGCCGAGATCGGCGTCTAACCCCTGTTCCCAGACAAGGCCGCATCCGCATCTTCAATGAAGAACGCGATGGAGCTGACGATGCAGGGCACTGAGTTCCTCAACCCAGGCCAGACTAGCGTCCTCGGTGCAGATCAGCCACTGTATGCTATCATCAAACTGCTCCAATGGCAATACCCCGACACTTTGGGAGAAGACAAGCTGGTTGCTATGATGGGCGCACTGCACATCGAAGACAAGATGCATCTAATGATTGGGAAGCTGCTGCTCGACTCTGGGTGGTCCACCGTCCTGTCTAAGGCAGAGGTTCTGACATCCGGTCTCTGCGCTCAATGAGCATCACATCAAGCGCACAAGGTATGCCCATCAAGTCTCTCTCATCTCACTTTACATGCTCAAGCAGACCGCCTACTCAGAGTATTGTAAGAATATAATGGGCCCACCTGAGTCATTTGATATGTGGGATCAACATTCCCAAACGTATCCCCAGTTCAAGTTCTGGTCAACCATAATCGAGCTGGAGTTGCTGATGTGTCGCTTTGTGCGGTCCCTGCGGGAGGGGCACTTCCCACTATATGTGCAAGCATGTGACGAACTCTGTGGCTGGTTTCACGTCCTCGACCACACAAACTACGCGCGTTGGCTACCGGTCCATGTGCGTGACATGGTCGAGATAGCCGATAAACACCCTCAAGTACATGCTGAATTCATGAAGGGCAATTTTGTTGTGCAGAAATCAGCTAGAAAGTTCAGCCTCAGGCCAAGGACCAAGCCCATGAACAGTCCAACAAAAGCCTCCAGGCGCATGGCGGAGCGGTTGGACTCTATGAAAATCCTGAAGCACTGTTTATGCTGACTGGACCTGATTGCACACGGATAGTTGAGGAGTTCGAGGCCATCAATGACTCACCAACGTCATCCACCACTCATCACGAGGAAGGACACAGCCTGCAAGTAAAGTTTAGAAAGGATGTACTATCGTTCATCAAGGTGGTAGAGCAGCTGGGCAACCCTTTCCTTGCTACAAATCAGGAGCTTGTAGTACTCGATACACAAAATATCATGGAACAGGCAGTTGTTACTTCTTTATATCAAATCCATGAAGCTGGCCAAGCCCTTCACGCAGCATACGTCGTGGAAAGATTGGAAAAGGCTTCAGTACCAGTATCTGATGCCATCAAGCGGAACAACATGCTAACCTTCGCCAACCGAACTGGTCCCAAGAAAAAAGGTACGAAGGACAGTGGCATACAGAGGCATAATATGATTTTAATCACACAACTTTTCCTCTCACTCCAGTCGCGTCCCAATGCCAACATGACAGACTTCTTTCGGTTCGAAAATCAGAGAGAGCCACCGAGCCTGGCGGATCGAGGGTCTCTGCGATCTGGGACGAAGTCCAACATTCTTCAATGCCTCAATGCACCCACTGGCCGCACAGCTTCTGCCAAACAAGCCACAGTCGTGGTGTTGGATATGGCAGCAGTTATCCACATGGTGCGCCCCACAACAGCAAAGACATTCAGCGAGTATGTCTTGCTCAACATTATACCATTTCTGGAGGCCCAAATGACCGATAGTACCCAACGCATCGATGCTGTGTGGGATAATTACCCCGAGAAAAAAACCTCAAAGCGCTTACACAGCAACGACGTGGGAATGGCCCACGGACAAAAGTCGGCAATGGCAGCACTCCAATCCCAAAGCATGAATGGAACAGCGGCTTCCTAAAAAACGAGGAGAACAAAAAGGACCTCTTCTCATTCATCAGCACACAGATCTCCAAGACTGACATGGGCGGAAAGCTCCTTCTGACTACCCACTTCGAGACCGTGCTCTCCAACAAGCATTGTGATCTCACAAAACTTCAGCCGTGCAACCATTCCAAGGCAGACACCAGGATCCTCCTGCATCTGGCACATGCGGCAGAGCAGGGTCATACAACAGCCTATGTTTGCACAGTAGACAGCGATGTCGTAGTTTTGTCAATCCGGTTTTTCAAGATGCTTGGCCTATCGGAGCTCTGGGTAGGTTTCGGTAGTGGTAAAAAGTATCGTGACATACCAGTCCATACCATCTACTCTGATCTTGGCCCGTCAAAGTCCTTGGCACTACCCCTCTTCCACAGCCTAACAGGGTGTGACACGACTTCACAGTTTCTTGGATGTGGCAAGAAGACAGCTTGGGCAGCCTGGACAAGCATACCGGACCTCACCAACACACTAGTGGCTCTCACGCATAATCCTGACCTCTTCAGTCTTGAGTCTGTGCATATGCAGCGCATCGAACGCTTCGTCATACTCATGTACAGCAAGGGGTGTGGTGCAGCTGGTGTGAATGAGGCCAGACATCACTTCTTCACCACTGGAAGCAGATCGCTGGAAAGCATCCCACCTACCTAAGCCGCACTTTTCCAGCATGTAAAGCGAGCGCTATTACAGGCGAGTTTCTACTGGAGTCAGGCCACCTCGGTCAATTCCTGACTTCAGTGAGTGGGGCTGGCACAAAGATGGCACCGCATGGCAACCACTATGGACCACTCTCAGCGACGCTTCAGCAGCATGTGACATTCTCTTGCACTGCGGCTGCCTCAAGGCATGCACAGGAAGGTGCAAATGCAACCATACCGGTGTCCAATGCACGGTCCTCTGCAAATGCGAAGGCGGGTGCCTTAATAACGAAGGTGATAGCCAGTAAAACGTATTGCTGGCATCATAGAGCGCAAACCAGAATGTATTAGTAATTATTGGTATGCGTTGCTAAACAGATACTTGTATTTTATTTTTATCATTTAAATGCACACTGGCAGCATTTTGTCACTGCAGATATTATCTCTGAATTATTCTAATAAAAGTTGTTCCTGAATATAATCTTTACTGATTTGTTTAGTGACCTTGAGGGGTAAACGTCAAATAATGAGATGTCAAACTTGTGCGACATATTCATGTACAGCTTATAATGGGAAAATAAATTTTTGGGGGCAGAATCTGGGATGACGGACCAGAAACACTGGATTTGACCCCAAAATGACCTTTATGCTAACTTTGAGGGGTAAACCTGACCTCAAATCATTGAAATAACATCAGAATCAGATTACACGTCCCCCAAAACCCCTAAAAAGTGGTATCATTTATGATTCTAGCCCTTTTCGTTTTTTCTGGTGGCAGCCATATTGGATTTTGCCAATATGGCCACCCCGTGGGGCGCCCGTCTTTGCGCCCATCAAAAATGTATAAAGTATGGTATTGACAGCATCTGGGCCAAATTTTGTGCTTTTGGAAGAATCTGAACCAAAATATCCCTACCGCCCCCCACTAGGATGTATTTCTTGCTTAGGTCAGACGAGTGGTGACGTCTAAGTACAAGTGTGTTTCAAATGTAACGGATTTTAAGTGTTCTGCGTTCTTGCACTCTCGGTAGAGCATACTTTTGAGTGTACTTGTAAGTGCGTTTTTTTTATTTTATTTTTTAGATTTTATCCCATTTTCTCCCAATTTGGTAGCCAATTAGACCCGCTATTTTATGTCAATCCCCCCTAGTAATGTGAGTTCGCTGCTGTAGTCCTGCGACCAGTAGTGACGAAGGCGAAGTAACGCCTCCTCCGAGACGGCACTCGCCAAGCCGTCGACCGTAACCCGGCACTACAGGGCCACTCTTATGCGCAGCGAACGTCATGTCGGCTTCCCTCCCCCCTCCCTGGGGCGTACAGCCCCTGGTGGCACTCCCGGCCAGAGCCGACTCTGGCGAGACGGGGAATTGTGGCCGTGGCCAGTGTCGGACGGAAGTGCGTTCTTACAAGTACACGAGAACGCAGGACGCAGATATGCAATTTGGGACACAGACAATATCTTGGTTTTCATACTTGAACATTTATGAACATAACTAACCGAACATTTTAGCTGGCCGCAAGGGCCCCTGGGACATGTAATGACCTTTGACCTTTGGTGTTTGTGCCTGTGTGTGTTCGTGCATGTATGTGTGTGTGTGTGTGTGTGTGTGTGTGCGCGTGTATGTACTGTATGCAGTGGCGGACCGTGCCCTCTCACAATGGACCTTCAATAGCAGCGCCCCCAAAAAAAAAAAATCCGGCGCATCAGCTAGCCAACTCAACACTACCAATGGCAAGCCATCCGATCACACAACAGGCATATTTATTTTACAATTAGGCCTACATCCACAACTGAAATGAGTGTCATACTGTCAATTATAGAGCATAATAGAGCACATAAATCGTCTAATAATTTTGTACGCTTCGGTGAACGTGAGAAAAAAGCCGCCAATCCACTAATGTGAGCGAAAAAGATTTTGCCCTCCTTGATTTTTGCTGCTCCCTGAGACAATACAAGTTTCAAGGTGTGTGCATAACAATGCACAAACAGTGCCTGTGGAACTGATTCTTTAATTCGTGCTTGAACTCCATTTATTCCTGAAGCCATAACGGCAGCACCGTCATAGCACTGAGCAACTACTTTTGACTTGCTTTCGTAGCTATCTAAAAAATCTATAATACGTGGTGCAATGTACTGTGCACGTTTGTTTTCTGTGACATACTCAAATTTCAAAAAACGTTCTTTCAGACCACTGTCACTCACGTACCTTAGGACGAATGACATCTGAGTGGCATTTTTCCAATCTGTGGTCTCGTCCACCATGATTGCAACATACTTCGTTTTCTTGATCTCCTCTTTAATGGCATCATCCAGTACATTTCCAATTGCGTTAATGAGATCGTTTTGAATCTTTCCAGAGGTCCCAGTGAAAACAGTGGCCGTGGCCAGATGATGGCGCAGTTCGGCGTCATATTCCGATATCAGGGAAAGCAGTTCCAAGTAATTGCCCCGATTTAATGAATCCGTGCCTTCGTCGTGGCCTCTAAATGGCACTTCTTGTTGCCCCAAAAAAACGACACAATCAATGAGGCGCTTGAGTATTTCTCTGTTCTTGCGCACATTTTCATTGTGAAAAATTGTCGCTGTCCTCCTCTGTTCATCCAACTGTAAATCCACCCGTGTGCTGCCGAAGGTTTTCAAATGAACAGCAGCAATGATGTGCCGTTCAGATTCCTGATGCTTATTTGCAGCTTTGGTGAGAGAGCTCAAGTTGCTGTAGCCAGTGCTATTCCATGGCCCCTTGTCTGAATTGAATAGCAAACAGTCCCAGCAAAACAACCTGTTCAACTGTGCGCTAGCTGTTAGCCATTTGTAGCGGCTATAATTTGCCTCACTAAAGTGTCTTGTGCAGCCTTTCCCTGGCTGCTGAAGTCCAAGCTTTGGTTTCGGTCGACCCCTGTCAACTATTTCGTCGACTAAATGGCACGCTTAACAAGTCACTAACCAGATCGATCTCTATCTCGATACCTCCGCCACCAGTTGCCATTTTCCAAATTAGCCAACCCTTGCTGACGAAACATCACGTTTAATGGGCTAACGTTTATAATTGGCTAATATCACAGGACCTTCCATAGAACATCCTGAATACCCCGTGGCATTCCCGCCCACCATATAACGCATTTTGATTGGTTGGTTTTATTGTCACTCTGCATTATACTGTACAGCAAGGGTCTTCTACTATGGTCAGAGAATCCCCTGGGCTGAATGAGATCGCTGTAACTGCTATAATTACCATCATCCACCGGAGGGAGGCATAGTTTAGTCAAACAGTTCAAAAAATCTAGTGAAATAGCAATACAAAAATAATTTATATAAGGAATACTGTTTACAATAATCATAACTATTTTTATTATTAAAATTGCATTGACTTCTCTAATCTACCAGGGTATTCAGAGAATACCTTGAAGGCCCTGACGGACCACCACTGACTGTATGTGTGTGCGTGTGTGTTTCTGCATGTGTGTGTGCGTGTGTGTTTGTGCTTGTGCCTGTGTGTGTTTGATTAACCTGTGCCCTCTTTGTGTGTGTGTGTGTGTGCGTGTGTTTGTGTGTGTGTGTGTGTTTGATTAACCTGTGCCCTCCATAGGTGTGTCTCCTGTAATAACTGTGGTGCCACCTCCCCGGGCCCATGCTGTGAGTGGCAGAACAATTACACACAGTGTGCCCCCTGTGCTAGTCTGGCCATGTGTCCGGTCTGCCTCCGCAACTACCGGGAAGACCAGCTGATCGTGCAGTGCCAGCAGTGCTACAGGTAGGCCCCTCACCTTGCCCCGCCCATTACCAGTCCCAGCCCCGCCCTTCATCACCCGGCACAACTTCATGCCACAGAATACAATTTAATTAATTATTTAATGGCCAAGCATTTGAGAAATCTTGTCTCTTTGAATGTAGTGTTGCAGTTCTTCTGATTGGGAGTGTGTGTGTACAGTGGTGTGACCACACTATGGAACAGAGGGCTGTGATATATGATGGACCGCTATCGTGTATTCTGAAAGGCACATGACTATGGCCCATTGTTCAATTGGGATTTTATCCAGGAGACAGCTCCATTCTCACTGCAAATTTGTGTGTGTGCGTGCGCGTGCGCGTGTGTGTGCGTGTGCGTGTGCCTGTGCCTGTGTGTGTGTGTGTGTGTGCGCGTGTGCCTGTGTGTATGTACGTGCATGTGTGTGTGTGTGTGTTTGTGTGTGTGTGTGTGTGTGTGTGTGTGCGCGCTTGTCCCCCAGGTGGATCCATGCCTCCTGTGAAAAGTTGAACACTGATGAGGAGGTGGAGAAGGCGGCAGACAGCAGCTTTGACTGCACCATGTGCCTCACCCACATGTGCCCCGCGCAGGGTAAGGGTGTTGCCCATGTTTAAGGCTCCAGTGCTGCTACCTCTCTGCTTGATGCACCTCTCAGTCTCTTTAATGTGTCATGTGCACCTACCATGTATATTTTATTTGAAGGTGGTGTTTTTGGTGTGTGGGATTGTGTGTGTGAACATGTAGCCTTCTGGTGACAGATACTGTTCTCAAAATCATTGAATACAATAATGTTACAAACAAACAACAACAAAAATTGAAAACCCTCTTAGAAGTCATTATAATGTTTTAAATTAATGCCAGCATGTGGTTTCAAGCTTATGTGAAAAGTAAAAAGTCTAGTAAAAAGTCCCAGTAAAATGTAATGTGTGTAGTCAGAAGCAGAGTGATTCATCTGCTTAGTCAGCACACAGTAGGTGTGCATCGTTACACACTGCTCCTCCCTTCTACTAGGGGCAGTGTCAATCAATCAATCAATCTTTATTTTTGTATAGCGCCATTTACAAACAGGTTGTCACACAGCGCTTCACAATTGGCATTTTCCAGAGGGAATCAAAAAACCAGAAAACCATTGGAGCCAATGTAGGAAACTGGAAAATTATTCCCTGACCCCTTAAAAGGCGGTCGAGATGAACTCCTGGAAAATTGTGGGATACAGAGAAAAACAACACAAATAGTCCTTGAGGCTCATGTGGCTTAACAGACCACTGGAAGGGCATTCTAAGTGTAGGAGTGGGGTGGACCTCATCCCTCCAGATACCAGGGCAGGGCGGGGGATGGAACCAGCAGCTAGGGTCTGGGCCAGCGGCATCCGGCTAACACATGGCAGGGGTGGGGGGTTGACTCTGGGGCAGGTGAGCTCCGGGCAGGTGCCACGGCCGGGAGAAAAGAGGAAAGGTGCAATTATGACTATGATAATTATCACACCGGATCAGGGGAAGAGTAGTGATAACACTTTTGCACCAGCAGAAGTAATCTAGGGCAGCATAACTAATTAGGTGAGTGGCACAGGGAGCACGCAGCCATGAGGGCACTCAGAGACCATCCCACCACATCATCAGCAGTCCTGATAGGGGCGGATCATCACTTATGATTGGTGACAGTAAGGATAGCTCATTGCACCAGAAGGCTCTATTGCTACGCCCCCTCCACATCTGCACCTAATGACTATAAGAGAGACTAAAGAGATGCGTTTTTAACCTAGACTTGAAAGTTGAGACCGTGTCTGACTCCTTCACAGAGATGGGTAGACTGTTCCACAGTAAAGGAGCTGTGCATGCTTACCTCCACAAACCGCATGCCAGAATGTGGCAGTGCTGCGAAAACTTGACTTGTACCCAAAACATTTCAGGCTCAGATCCCAGATGGGAACTGCTGTTCTACCCTTGAGTGAAGATGCTAAACCTCAGTAGCCTCAGTAAATATCCAGCTGTGTAAATGGATTCTATATAAAGTATAAACTATGTAAGTTGCACTAGATAAAGTGATTTAATGGGCATATACAGTGCATCCGGAAAGTATTCACATCGCTTCACTTTTTCCACATTTTGTTATGTTACAGCTTTATTCCAAAATGGATTAAATTCATTCTACACACAATACCTCATAATGACAAAGTGAAAAAAGTTTTTTAGAAATTTTTGCAAATGTATTAAAAATAAAAAACGAAAATATCACATGTACATAAGTATTCACGCCGTTTGCTATGACACTCAAAATTGAGCTCAGGTGCATCCTGTTTCCACTGATCATCCTTGAGATGTTTCTAGAACTTCATTGGAGTCCACCTGTGGTAAATTCAATTGATTGGACATGATTTGGAAAGGCACACACCTGTCTATGTAAGGTCCCACAGTTGACAGTGCATGTCAGAGTAAAAACCAAGCCATGAAGTCCTAGGAACTCTCCATAGACCTCCGAGATAGAATTGTGTTGAGGGATAGATCTGGGGAAGGGTATAAAAACATTGCTAAAGCATTGAAAGCACCCAGGAGAACAGTGGGCTCCATCATTGTGAAATGGAATAAGTTTGGAACCACCACAACTCTTCTTAGAGCTGGCCGTCTGGCCAAACTAAGTAACCGGGCAAGAAGGGCCATGGTCAGGGAGGTGACCAAGAACCCAATGGCCACTCTAAGAGAGCTTCGGAGTTCCTCTGCAGCAATGGGAGAACCTGGTAGAAGGAGAAACATCTCTGCAGCACTCCATCAATCAGACCTTTATGGTAGTGGCTAGACGGAAGCTACTTCTGAGTGAAAGGCATATGACAGCCCACCTGGAGTTTGCCAAATGGTACTTAAAGGACTCTAAGAGCATCAGGAAAAAGATTATCTGGTCTGATGAGACACAAATTGAACTTTTTGGCCTGAATGCCAAGTGCTACCATATCAATTGAATTTACCACAGCTGGACTCCAATGAAGTTCTAGACACATCTCAAGGATGATCAGTGGAAACAGGATGCACCTGAGCTCAATTTGTGTCACAGCAAACGGCGTGAATACTTATGTACATGTGATATTTTCGTTTTTTATTTTTAATACATTTGCAAAAATGTCTAAAAAACCTTTTTCACTTTGTCATTATGGGGTATTGTGTGTAGAATTCTGAGAAAAAAAATGAATTTAATCCATTTTGGAATAAGGCTGTAACATAACAAAATGTGGAAAAAGTGAAGCGATGTGAATACTTTCCGGATGCACTGTAACTAATGTTGTAGTGTTTCTATGAGTTGAGCAAGCCGTAATCTCTGTGGAACTGACAGAAGTGCATTATTTGTTGTTGTGAATGAAGAATTGGTTTCTGGAAAAGTAAAAATTGACTAATTAAAGCTGTACTACCGCACTACTGAAAACTTTAACATGCTTTCATGGAAAGAAACAAACCTAATGCTTTTTGTGATTTTCAATTTGGAGGAAGAACCAGCAGCCCTTCTCTATCTTAATAGAAACCCACTTAAGGGATTTTAGGCTTTCCAGTGGAGGGCGGAACAGGTTTTTATTGAATTCCACATGCATACACATATGTGGAAGGCTTTAAGGTTCTGGATCACTGACTCTAGAAACACATGGTAACCATGCTTTATTCCTCTCAGGTATGGCAGCGGCAACAGCGGTAGTAACTGACAGCAACGACCCACCAATCATGGCACAGATTGTGACAAAAGTGAAAGAGCAAGGTAATTCTACCTTGTCTTATATACGCTGCTCAAAGAAATGAAGGGAACACTTAATCATCACAGTATAACACCAAGTCAATTAAACTTCAGGGATATCGATCTGTCCAGTTAGGAAGCATAAACGATTGTGAATCAATTTCACCTGCTTTGGTGCAAATGAAAGTGACGACAGGTGGACAGGAGAGGAAACAGCAAGTCAACCCCCAAAAAGTAAATGGTTTTGCAGGTGGTGGCCACAGACCATTTCTCTCTCCTTATCCTTCCTGACTGATTTTTCTCTAGTTTTGCATTTTGCTAGTGCCCTTGTCACTACTGGTAGCATGAGGCGGTACCTGCAGCCCATTCAGGTTGCACAGGTAGTCCAGCTCCTCCAGGATGGCACATCCATATGTGCCGTCGCAAGAAGGTTTGCTGTGTCTCCCAGCACAGTCTTAAGAGCGTGGAGGAGATACCAGGAGACGGGCCATTACACAAGGAGAGCTGGACAGCTGGGCTGTAGAAGGGCAACAATCCAGTGGCAGGACCTGTATCTGCTCCTTTGTGCGAGGAGGAACAGGAGGGGCACTGCCAGAGCCCTACAAAATGACCTCCAGCGGGCTACTTGTGTGCATGTTTCTGACCAAATTGTCAGAAACAGACTCCATGAGGGTGGCATGAGGGCCCGACGTCCTGTAGTGGGACCTGTGCTCACAGCCCAGCACCATGCAGCTCGATTAGCATTTGCCAGAGAACACCAGAATTGGCAGGTTTGCCATTGGCGCCCCGTTCTCTTCACAGATGAGAGCAGGTTCACACTGAGCACATGTGGCAGACGTGAAAGAGTCTGGAGATGCCGTGGCGAACGTTATGCGGCGGGGGGTCAGTGATGGTCTGGGGAGGCATTTCCTTGGAGGGCCGCACAAACCTCCACATGCTAGCTAACGGTACCCTGACTGCTGTTAGGTACCGGGATGAAACCAGACCTTACGCTGGTGCAGTGGGCCCTGGGTTCCTCCTGGTGCAGGACAATGCCCGGCCTCGTGACCAGAGTGTGTAGGCAGTTCCTGGATGACGAAGGCATTGATGCCATTGACTGGCCCTCACGTTCCCCAGACCTGAATCCAATTGAGCACGTCTGGGACGTTATGTATCGGTGCATCCGGCGCTGCCAAGTAGTGGCACAAACTGTCCAGGAGCTCACTGATGCCCTGATCCAGGCCTGGGAGGACATCCCCCAATACACCATCCGCCGTCTAATCAGGAGCATGCCCAGACATTGTCGGGAGTGCATACAGGCACGTGGGGGCCATACACACTATTGAGCCACATTATGAGTTGTCATGATGAAATTCACACAAGTTGGATCAGCCTGTGATCTCATTTTTTATCACTTTGATTTTCTGTGTGATTTTGAATCCAGCCCTCAATGGGTTAATGATTTTGGTTTCCATTGACCGTTCTTACGTCATTTTGTTCTTGATGAAGTACACAATGTAATCAATAGAGATTTTCAACTTGAATATTTTCCGCGATGTCTGATTTAAGTGTCCCCTTAATTTCTTTGAGCAGTGTATATATACGTATACATACAGCTCTGTAAAAAATTAAGAGACCACTTCAAATTTTTCTTAAATCAGCATCTCTACATGTATGTTACGGCTAATGTTTCAAAGTAATTTAACAAACGAATTTATCCTGCTGCCGGATAGCCGTACCCATAAACAAACCACAACTAGAACATGATCAAGTTGTTTATATTAGAATGCCCTTTAATAGAGGGATTCGTTTTACAATACTTCTTAATACAATTAATTAAATCAGACAAACAGCTGGCAGGGCAGAGGCGAGATGTACAAGAGGGGAACAAATCAAGTAGGTTTTTGCAGTTGTACAAAACACAAAAGAATCAGGGAGAAAACAAAACACAAACTCACCACCCTGCCAGGAAAACCAAAATAAACTTCAGAAGTGTCAATACCTATTTACCTCAAATATCTTATGTCCAAACAAGATGAAAAGAAAAGGGTAAATAAATATCAACCGCACAGGTTACAACTAAGCATAGTGTTTAGGCAGTGTCGAGAGGGCAACCTCATGCCTAAAGTCTTGAGCCTCTTTTAAAACTTGAGCGGCAGGTGCAACACATCAACAATCAACAGGTGGAAGCAGCACATCCCATGGCTCCGCCTCTGTTGGTACTCCACCTCATTGAAGCAGAAATGGGCAGGAGCGTAACAGGCAGCCATTCCATTCCAGTGTCTGTTGAATTCCAACACAAGCACACCTCATTCTACTTAATGAAGTACTGATTAGGTAATCACCTGAACCAAATCTTATTTAATGAGGAAAAGTATAAAAAACACTGCTGTGGTCATCACTATCCTCTTGCAATAGGACCAGCTGGATGGCAAAAAACAGTGCTAGTAGTACTTCAAAAGTAATTGGAATCAAAAAATAACTATTGACCATGCAAAAAGAGTTGAAAAGAAAAGTTTTGAGTGAGGGAAAGAAGGGTTCAATTCTGTCTTTACTGGCAGAGGGATACAGTGAGCGTAAGGTGCTTCTATCCTTCAAATTTCAAAGACAGCGGTTCATAAGAACAAGGTCAAGAGGCAGACATTGGGGACAACAAAGCTACAGACCAGCAGAGGGCGAAAATGACTCTCTACTGACCGGGATGACCGCCAACTAATTAGAATGTCACTCAACAACCGTAGGATGACATCAAGTGACCTACAAAAAGAATGGCAAACGGCAGCTGGGGTGAAGTGCACGGCGAGGACGGTTCGAAACAGGCTCCTAGGGGCAGGGCTGAAGTCATGCAAAGCTAGAAAAAAGCCCTTCATCAATGAGAAGCAAAGACGAGCCAGGCTGAGGTTTGCAAAAGACCACAAGGATTAGACCGCAGAGGACTGGAGTATGGTCATCTTCTCTGATGAGTCCAATTTTCAGCTTTGCCCAACACCTGGTCGTCTAATGGTTAGACGGAGACCTGGAGAGACCTACAAGCCACAGTGTGATTTTTATGTCCATTTGTGATAAACATACCCCTGTAAAGAAACTCAGGATCAGGGGAAGGGATAACATGGTTCTCAGATAACTTATCAAACCTAATCAGACCGAGAAATGTTGCTTGGGCCAAAGAAAGACAGTTTAATATACCTGCTGATTGGTCTTCTTTTAGAGCCTTGAGAAACAAGTGCACTGGAATGATCAGGAAATCAAAGTCAGATAGAGAAGAGAACCTTAATAATCCTTCCAAATTCTGGAAACTCATAAAATCAGTGTCAGGCTCCAATGTTTCCTCTGGCCTCCCTGACCATCTAGTCATTGATTCTGAGGAAGTCAAAGACAAAGCTGATATTGTTGAGATTTTTAACAGGAAATGTGTATTGGCTGGATCACTCTTTGATGCTGTGGATCCAGATGTTGCTTATGTAAACAATGTAAACTCTGTCACAGTGAGTTCTGAGTCAGCCTTGCAAGAGGTGGAGGATCGGTGATGATCTGGGGGTGCTTCACCAAGGCTGGAATCGGGCAGATTTGTCTTTGTGAAGGACGCATGAATCAAGCCACATACAAGGTTATCCTGGAAGAAAACTTGCTTCCTTCTGCTCTGACAATGTTCCCGAACTCTGAGGATTGTTTTTTCCAGCAGGACAATGCTCCATGCCACACAGCCAGGTCAATCAAGGTGTGGATGGAGGACCACCAGATCAAGACCCTGTCATGGCCATCCCAATCTCCAGACCTGAACCCCTCTGGAATGTGATCAAGAGGAAGATGGATGGTCACAAGCCATCAAACAAAGCTGAGCTGCTTGGATTTTTGCACCAGGAGTGGCATAAAGTCACCCAACAGCAATGTGAAAGACTGGTGGAGAGCATGCCAAGACGCATGAAAGCTGTGATTGCAAATCAGGGTTATTCCACCAAATATTGATTTCTGAACTCTTCCTAAGTTAAAACATTAGTATTGTGTTGTTTAAAAATGAATATGAACTTGTTTTCTTTGCATTATTAAAGGTCTGAAAACACTGCATCTTTTTTTGTTATTTTGACCAGTTGTCATTTTCTGCAAATAAATGCTCTAAATTACAATATTTTTATTTGGAATTTGGGAGCAATGTTTGTTGGGAGCAATAAAACAAAAATGTTCATTTTTACTCAAACACATACCTATAAATAGTAAAACCAGAAAAACTGATCATTTTGCAGTGGCAATTTTTTCCAGAGCTGTATATATATATATATATATAATGCTGTGCAATCCTGTTGGCATTTTCTCAGTTGATAAGTAATCTCATTACTGTCATTCAGTATTAAACCATTCCTCAACTGTGTCGTTTTGTGGACTCGTGCTCTAAACACACTTATGTCCTCTAAAGTGTCTTAGATCCTCACCATTCAAATTGTATTCCTTGTCCAAATTGATGTCCTTATCTACATTTTTATCATGTGTAAAATAACCATATCTTCCACAGATAATTGTATGAGTATTGTTGGTGCAGTCTTGTTTTACAGTCTACACATATTGACATGCAAGAATGATGAGATTATTAACCTGATGGCCCATTGAACCATTATCCCTGTTTCTAAATGCATGCTGATTGCCTTGTTTGTAGTTATCTGTTTCTATATGGTTTGCTGCTTCTTACTGCTGCTGTTTGAGCTTGAAGACAGGTGTCCATCTTTGGACATGTTGCCAATTTGTTTAGAACAATTTTCTCACTTACAGTATTCCCCTGCTCACCCAACTGGATACATAAAGATGAATAAATCAAATCATAAAAATGGTTTGTCCCGGCTCTGTCAGTTAACTATTGTTACCAGACAAAGACTTTCTCATAGTTTTTTGTACAGCAGTTTGTGGGTGTGCATTGCTATTTGTTGATTGTTAAACTCATTCCCCTCCCCCCCAGACCAGCAGAGGACGTACACTCAGGATGGGGTGTGTCTGACGGAGGTGGGCCTGTCCCGGCTGCAGAGCCTGGCCGCCCAGCGCAAACGGCCCAAACCCAAACTCAAGCTGAAGATCATCAACCAGAACAGCGTGGCCGTGCTGCAGCCTGAGCAGTCCCAACACGCCAACCTGGAGGAGAGCCCAGGTAGCAGCTCCCCCATACACACCCCCCTCCCCATACACATCCCCTCCCCCCTCCCCCATACGCACCTCTCCCCCCTCCCCCATCATCTCAGCACTGCTAACTTTTCACTCTTGCCAATCCTAGCACCATGCCTTAGACATGGCAAATACTTGGCAAATTATTGTTTTATGATATAATTCAATATATCATAAAACAATTATATAAAAACTATTTTTATTATTATTATTAATCCCCTCCCTGCCCGATCTCTCCAAACCCCTGCCCTCCCACCCTTTGATAAGGACCTAGAGCACTGCAGAGGTACTCCCTCACCCCCCATTCCCCCATAAACTTGCTCCCACATTACCTGGAAGCTTATAAATGCAAATGTTCTTTTTTAAATGGAATATCTCTTTTTGAAGAGAACCTGGCAGAATCACTGTAATGACTGTGACTTGGAGAGGGGAGGAAGCTGGCAGGTTATAACTGTCTGTGTTTCTGCCATGACAGGACTTGTAGGGTACTGGTGCTCTGGGGGTGACAGCAGGGAGTAATGTTGATCTCGCCAAATTGAGTTAACTCCTTCCTCACCACATCAGTCTGGCGTAATGGGATGAGGAAAAGCCCACCAGCGAAATCGCTCCCACACGGGGTGACGCTATGCCCGATAATCCCCCCCTCCCGCAGGGCTGCCAGTCAATGTGCCACTGTCACGGTTAGGACTCTGTAACGCTGCACCAGAACCCCCATCTCAGTAGGATGGGACACCTGCCTGCCACTCCTTGTGTGTGATTCCGAGGTCACAGGAATGTTTGGATTGCATTGATTTGTGTGTGAGCATGCCCAGCATTGCAGTTTTGCGCGTGAGCTCGAGGCGACTGTGTGAATTAGCCACTAGTGTTTAGTCTCCTCTACGCCATTAAGTGCATTTTAAATCAGGCGGGCCTTGGGGTTGGGCCTACACAAGGAGGACGTTCTCAGACAGCACATTAAGTTAATCTTTACCCTGCTCTCTGACGCACAGGCCCTGCTGATGTAGGCTTGTAAGGATCCTTTTGGTACGCCCCAAGTGGATGACCGCACTTAATTCCTTGCGTTAAGGTGATGTCGGAAAAGGGGGTGGCGGGTGGTCAGAGTGGGGCGATGTGCTCATGCAGCGTTACTCTCTCAGCTACAGACAGGGACCTTGTGGACTGTGAGGGGAGGTCGGAGTCCAGCCCCGAGCCACAGCCTGCGGATGAAGACTCATCGGACAGGGCCAAGAAGAGGAAGAGGAAGCCGTACCGCCCCGGTGAGGCAGGCCTGACCGCTCCACTGGGCTCTTCACATCGTAAACGTGCCCCACAGTCCCCCCGCTCTCAAAGCCGTGGATCCTGATAGGTCCAGGAAGAAAAAAAAATTAGCCTCTGCTTTGATGTATTTATCTTTTTTAAATCAGTTTTATTACTTCCTTGTTATTATTGTGAAGATGCCCCCCCCTTCCCCAGCAAGCTGACATGGCCTCTGCTTCCTGCCTTTACGAGTTTGCCGCCGTATCATTGTGGAGTTAAATAAATTCTCGCTCTTTTCACAATTTCTGCGAAGGTCTACAGAAATGAAGTGTTGGTTGCATGTCCCAATTGTAATGTATAATTCCATTCATACCATGTAAGTCCTGAAAGTACTTTCCTGAAAGTCTCTATTGACAATTCCCACGTAAACGTGTTTGATCAGAAAACAGGCCTTGTATTGTGAATCATAAATTAGCGGTTTTACCTGTAGCTGTTTTAGCGGGTGGAGCTCTGTGTTTATTGACATCCTGTCAACATTGTACAGAGAGAAACCTAATCCCCACAAGTATGATTAAATCTTTGGTATTGGAAGTAGCCGTAATGTACAGAAAGGCTAATTAGTCCGGCTCTCCAATCATTTAGTTGTAATGAGCAAGTAATTAAGGCATGAAGAATGCAAAGGGTACATAGCCCCGGAGAACCAGGAAACAGCCACTGGCTTTGAAGTCTGTCCACTGGCTTTTGCAGTCTGTCCACTGGCTTTGAAATCTGTCCACTGGCTTTGAAGACTCTCTTCTGCTTGTGCAACAGCTTGTGTTTGGGTTCCATGTGTCCTGCGCGTAGAATGGGCACAGTCGGCATACACACATGCACAGAGGGATGATGAAAACACACTCTTAAGGCGCGTTTCCACCAAAAATTGCCAGGAACTTTTTTCAAGGAATTAAAAGGTTCCTTCAATCCATTACGTCTGCGTTTCCACAGGGGTCTAAAGAACTGCGAAGATTATGCAAATTAGTCCGCTGACGCCAAACAATGCGATGGACTGACGTCATATTTGTGCATCACTGCAAAAACCTAGAACATAGTTTTGGTCATGTTTCCACCAAAAATTGCCTATATTTCACTAAATCTTTATTCAAAAATTTCACAAAATACATTTTTAGATTCAGTACGCCTTCAGATTCAGTAGCGATTTAACTAGGGTGGTCTTAATTAATTTAATACAAAATTTAAAGATCGCTAATTTTTACATTTTATTTAATTCGGTCGTGTTTCTAAAAACCTGCCTCCCAGAAAGGCATTTAGGATGAAAAACAAAGCAAACCAAAACATACAACACAACGCCATGTAATTCAGTCAATGCTGGAAAAGAGACGAACAGCCCCACCTCCAAAAGTTCCTGTAAATTCGAAAATACCTACCTCCTGACTAGGAACATTTTGGGGGGTAAATAAGTCCCCCGAGCGACATTTAGACGCTGGTCGCTGCTACTTCCGTTTCCTGATATGAAGATAATTACCATAAAGGTCCCTAGTTCCTGGGAAAAGTTCCTGCGGTGGAAACTCGCCTTTATACACACACATACATAGTACATAGTGTAGTCACCCTCTCTAGATTTGGGGGTAGTGTAGTCATCCGTGGGGTGCCCTGTCTTTCCCTTCGCCTCAGGTGAGAAGGGCAGCAGAGCGATAGGGTAAAACTCTCCTGTTTACCAGGTCCATGCCTCATCAGCTGGAGCGGGCAGTGTGTGAGATGGGCCTGCCTCAGCGGTGGCCACTCCTACCACATGTGGCTGTGAACGAGATAACATCTTTTCCACTTGAGCACAGTATGCAGCAGCAGGGAAATCACGCAGCACCGCTTAATGCTGTCCATTTTTTAGTCTTTTTCTCGTTATTCTTAATATTGTTGCTGTTGATTTTGCTCCTACTCCTTCCTGGTTTTATTGTTATTCAACATTTATATGAACATTAAAGGGAGATTTATAAAGTGCTTATTGTTAAGTAGATGATTGAGCTGGTGATATCCTCATATATTTGTTATTTATGATAGTGCTTTTTTTTTGCACATAGGCAAATCATAGCCTGATAAATTTTTTTGCTTTATTTTTTGCACGTGTAAGTGATATCCTGATCTTTGCTCTATGAACACTTTCGTTTTGTGCATTTTTTTATATTGCGCAGTGTCTGATTTGCCAATTTGAACAACATATATATTTTTTAAATACATAAAAATGGCAGTTTGAGAGACTGACTCAGTCTTTTTTTTTATTTAGAGGCACAAAGACTGAACACAGGCAGTGTGTTCTTACACAACCGACCTGGCACTCTGCGTCGAGCAAACGCCATCCACCATCTCTAGCGCTCATGAATATTCATGAGAAGACAGGCCAGGAAACCTATTTTGATTCTGAATGATTGGAAGCTACCAGGATGCTACATGTGTCAACAAGAACCCAGAATGCAAACCAAGGAAGCAGTGGTCTCGCAGCTCCTGAATATTCATGAGCACCTGGCGGAACCTCTTGGGTTGTGTGCGGGTGGGGGTGGAGGTGAGGGGCTGACACTGTGCTCGCCATCTCAGACACGGATAAACTGAATCGACTGTTTGAGACCAGGTGGAAGTCCTGATGAGGGCTGTGCTCCTGTAATGCTCAGTTTTAGGGTTAGAGGGGTTTGAAGCAATGAATCAGCTCTTTCCCCGAGGCGTGAAGCTCCCTCCTACATAAATGTGGAGCTCTGGCTCTGCGTTAAAAACACCCGGTACTGTCCTGTCCTGTCCTGTGTTAGTAACACCCTGTCCTGTTCTGTGTTAGTAACACCCTGTCCTGAGTTAATGTGCCTCCACCTCCTCACTCTGCTCTCCCGGGGCCCCTCCTCAGGCATCGGAGGGTTCATGGTTCGTCAGCGGAACCGGACAGAACAAGGCAAGGCCAATCGCTCCCTCTCCCGGAAACCCTCCTCTGGATCTGTGTGTGAGACCATCCTGGGGAAGGAGGAAGGAGGTAGATTGCTGAGTTTGTTTCAAAACCTGCCCAGGATTTTGGGTGCATTGTCAGACATTGTTTCCCTTTGTCATCACAGCATTGCAGTTTAGACGTGTGGGCTTTGATTTCTGAGACTTCTACATGGAGCTCGCTCACAACTTTCAATTTGTCAAAATGGCATCAATGTTGTGAATGTTAGTGCTGAAGCTTTTGTTGCTGTAAGACTGCATGAGCCCTTGTCTGTAAATGAGGTTCACCCTTTGCTCTCCACAGGGTGGAGCGAGATGGTGCCCCACGCCATGGAGGATGCCCCTACGGGACTGGGGACCCTGGACAAAGTGAAAAAACGGTACAGGAAGAAGAAGACTCAACTGGAAGAGGCGTTCCCCTCGTACTTACAGGTGTGCATCTGTCCCACATAGGGTTCAACCCCACTGCACCCAGGGGCCCCTGTCCCACCCCCCACACAGGGGCAGCTTTTAGGGAACCAGCCTGCAACAGGACGGTGACAGGATTCGTAACACTTAATATGACCGGGCATGGGGTCCGCCCATGCAAGCATCCATTATCCAATCCTCACTCAGCACTGCAGCCTGTCAGGTGACCCACAGAAGGCAAGGTTAATTTAGTCGCCATGGTGATGACCACCTAACATTAGACATACTAACATTTCTCATGTACCGTTTTTATGCACAATACTGGGAAAATGTGTGTTTTGGTTCTTTGAAATGGCCTTCCTTGGTAGTAAGAACAGCTGGTTTACGGACAGTCTTGTTTCATCATTTCCTGTATCTGGCTCCAACCATCACGTCCTCATCCATACGCACACACACACACACACACACACACACACACACACACACACACACACACACACACACACTCACACACACTCACACTCACACTCACACTCACACTCACACTCACACTCACATACACACACACTCACTCTCACACACACTCACACACACACATATACATGCACACATACACGCACACGCACACACACACACACACACACACACACACACACGTGCAGCCGTGCAGTGCATCACTTCTCTGCCTCCAGCTGTTTCTTTTGAAAGCAGGAACCTTTCATTCACCCATCAGATGGTGCTGGTCTTCAGCTAATCTCTTTATTTTTCACAGTTTTTTACTCTGTGCGCCCGCCTCTCTTGATTGGCTCACCCTGTCTGCGATGGGGGGGGCGTGTGACAGGCACTAGCGATGGGCGTTTAACAGCAGTGGGGCAGAGAGCTCAGCTGTCACTGTGGGCTTTCTCATACAGTAAAGTTTCAAATCAAATGTAAAGATCCTTACTAGAGGAATTAATTTAATGAATTCTTTAAATCACAATGCATTGGGCTTTTAATGTTTTAACACAGCAGGGAGCAGCCGTGGCCATCACTGGAACTGGTACTGTAGTTATGCTGAATTACTCCCAACTTACTTACACAAGCATCAGGCTGCCAGCCTGTGTGTGTGTGTGTGTGTATGTGTGTGTGTGTTTTCTGTGGGTTTAGTTGTGTGTGTGTTTGGGGGGTTGTGTGTGTGTGTGTGTGTGTGGGTGGGTAGGTGTGTGTGTGTGTGTGTGTGTGTGTGAATGAGTGCATTTATAAACGTTGGCATGTAAGTGCGCGTGCATGCGTGCATATGTGTGTGCGTGTGCAAGCGTGCGTATGTGTGTGCATGTGCAAGCGTCCATACATATCTGAGTGTGTATGCTATGCTTGTTCCTGTCATATCTGCTGGTTCCAGTTGGGCATGCTGGCTTGGTGTCTTAATGAAGCCTTTGCCTGGAGCAACGTTCTGATGTTCAGGAGATCCTGGACTCACCGGAGAGCCTGGGGGGAGGGTTGACTCCTCTGCCTCAGTCCTCAGTCTCCAGAGCACATCCTGAAGGCCCAATCTAAAGCAGTGCTCCATCAGGGAGGGCTAATGAAGCTCACCTCACAGAGAGTGATATCACATGACCTCAGAGACACACTGCTGTGCTCTTATCACATGACCTCAGAGAAACACTGCTGTGTTATCACATGATCTCAGTGACACACTGCTGTGCCTGTGTTGGCTATTCGTTTTGGCGTGGTACTGCAGAAAGTCAACACGCAATGTGTGACCATGAAGAGGTTGTCTGTCCCTTCGTCATTTCTCTGGGGACGTTCTGTACTCCTGTCCTGGGGTTTATGGGTGGAAAGGGGAAAATGCTGGTGGTTTGAAAAGCGGGTCCATCAGTCTGGTCGCCCACCGCAGGAGGCGTTCTTTGGGAAGGAGCTGCTGGGCAGGAGCAAGCAGGTTCGGCACACTCTGGAGATGGGCCTGTCCGATGACGACCACAAGCCCCCCAGCACCGCAACCAGCTTTCTGGACCCCTCATCTGACCCTCTGCTCAGCTCTGCCACCACGCCCATCTCAACCAGAGCAGGGCCACTGGGTAATCTCTCTCTCTCTCTCTCTCTCTCTCTGTCTCGTTCTCTTTCTCTGTCTCTCTCTCTCTCTCTCTCTCTGTCTTGTTTTCGCTCCCTGTCCTCCTTTCTCTCTCTGTCTCTCTCTCTCTCCCTCTCTCTCTGTTTCTGTCTCTCTCTCTCTCTCTCTCTCTCTCTCTCTGTCTGTCTCTGTCTCTGTCTCCACCTCTTTACGTGTACAGAATGAACACAACCTTTCCTGTCTGGGCAGCCAGGTCTACCGGGGTCTGTCAGTCTCGACGGCCAGGCTGTGCTCACTAACTTACACCTAAAGGCCCCTTTCCATTGCACAAAAAAAAGAAAGAACTGGACCTAACTAGCGCTAGTTCCGGTTCTAGTTACCATTCTTGTTTCCACCGACTTCAGAGGAAACAGTTACGCTTTGCACTAATTCAGAGCAAACATCATTGTGGTTCATTGTTCATTGTTCTGCTGGACTTGAGCGCTGCCTTTGATACTCTTGATCACGGTATACTACTGAATCGACTGGAAAACTGGGTTGGTTTATCCGATTGTGCTCTAAATTGGTTTCGAACGTATCTCACACAAAGAAAATGTTATGTTAGTCTTGGAGCTCACACATCAGAGATATACGACATGGCTTTTGGGGTTGCACAAGGAAGCTGTCTTGGCCCTCTGCTTTTTTCATTGTGCATGTTACCGTTAGGTCACATAATTAGAGATCATAACGTCGATTTTCACAGTTACGCTGATGACACACAATTATACATTGCAATGGAGCCAAATGACTCAGTTGCTTTGTGCTCCTTGACTGCCTGTCTGTCTGCCGGAGAACAATGGATGAGCAAAAACTTTTTAAAACTTAATGAGGACAAAACGGAAGTTTTATTACTTGGCCCAAAAGACAAAAGGGAAGTAGTTTT
This sequence comes from Aldrovandia affinis, assembly GCA_029706075.1. Classification (NCBI taxonomy): domain Eukaryota; kingdom Metazoa; phylum Chordata; class Actinopteri; order Notacanthiformes; family Halosauridae; genus Aldrovandia; species Aldrovandia affinis. Next base: position 3,187,238 of record JAINUG010000103.1, read on the forward strand.
TAATAACTTGCGTAGCAATACGCTGCCTAGTTCTCTGGGGAAATTGACTTCTTGGATCAAACCTGAAGTCACAAGTCTTGGTGTTGTCCTAGACTCAGATTTAAGTTTCAAGTCCCAAATCAATAAGGTGACGAAAACATCATTTTTCCATCTTAAAAATATAGCAAAAGTTCTACAATTTATTAAACAACAAGATGCTGAAAAATTGATTCACGCCTTTGTTTCGTCAAGGTTGGACTATTGTAACTCTGTCTATTCTGGTTGCCCAAAAAACGCTTTAAGGAGCCTCCAGCTTGTTCAAAATGCAGCAGCCAGAATTCTCACTAGAACGAGACGCACCGAGCACATTACCCCTATTTTATTTACTCTGCATTGGCTTCCTATTGAGGCTAGAATTGATTTTAAAATGTTATTTTTAACTTTTAAAGCCCTACACGGACTGGCGCCGGGGTATTTGTCCGATGTGCTTCGGCCATATATTCCGGTGCGTGCCCTCCGGTCGCGGGATGCGGGGTTATTAGTTGTCCCGCCCGTGGCCAAAAAAACGGTTGGAGGTAGGGCATTCTATTTTAGAGCTCCTTTTCTATGGAATAGCCTCCCCATTTCTATTAGGGAGGCTGATTCCGCTAATGTTTTTAAATCCAGACTCAAAACATACTTATTCACTACATTTTATGACTGAGTTTGGCGTGCATATGTGCACGCACACACATACAGTGCATCCGGAAAGTATTCACATCGCTTCACTTTTTTCCGATGGGAGAGCGATGGGAGAACCTGGTAGAAGGACAAACATCTCTGCAGCACTCCATCAATCAGACCTTTATGGTAGCACTTGGCATTCAGGCCAAAAAGTTCAATTTGTGTCTCATCAGACCGGATAATCTTTTTCCTGATGCTCATAGAGTCCCTTTAAGTGCCATTTGGCAAACTCCAGGTGGGCTGTCATATGCCTTTCACTCAGAAGTAGCTTCCGTCTAGCCACTACCATAAAGGTCTGATTGATGGAGTGCTGCAGAGATGTTTCTCCTTCTACCAGGTTCTCCCATCGCTGCAGAGGAACTCTGAAGCTCCCTTAGAGTGGCCATTGGGTTCTTGGTCACCTCCCTGACCATGGCCCTTCTTGCCCGGTTACTTAGTTTGGCCAGACGGCCAGCTCTAAGAAGAGTTGTGGTGGTTCCAAACTTATTCCATTTCACAATGATGGAGCCCACTGTTCTCCTGGGTGCTTTCAATGCTTTAGCAATGTTTTTATACCCTTCCCCAGATCTATGCCTCAACACAATTCTATCTCGGAGGTCTATGGAGAGTTCCTAGGACTTCATGGCTTGGTTTTTACTCTGACATGCACTTTCAACTGTGGGACCTTATATGGACAGGTGTGTGCCTTTCCAAATAATGTCCAATCAATTGAATTTACCACAGGTGGACTCCAAGTTCTAGAAACATCTCAAGGATGATCAGTGGAAACAGGATGCACCTGAGCTCAATTTGTCACAGAGTGTCACAGCAAACGGCGTGAATACTTATGTACATGTGATATTTTCGTTTTTTATTTTTAATACATTTGCAAAAATGTCTAAAAACCCTTTTTCACTTTGTCATTTGTCACTTTTAAAGCCCTACACGGACTGGCGTGTAGGGCTTTAAAACTTTTAACATGCTTTCATGGAAAGAAACAAACCTAATGCTTTTTGTGATTTTCAATTTGGAGGAAGAACCAGCAGCCCTTCTCTATCTTAATAGAAACCCACTTAAGGGATTTTAGGCTTTCCAGTGGAGGGCGGAACAGGTTTTTATTGAATTCCACATGCATACACATATGTGGAAGGCTTTAAGGTTCTGGATCACTGACTCTAGAAACACATGGTAACCATGCTTTATTCCTCTCAGGTATGGCAGCGGCAACAGCGGTAGTAACTAACAGCAACGACCCACCAATCATGGCACAGATTGTGACAAAAGTGAAAGAGCAAGGTAATTCTACCTTGTCTTATATACGCTGCTCAAAGAAATGAAGGGAACACTTAATCAATTTTGAGTCTCATAGCAAACGGCGTGAATACTTATGTACATGTGATATTTTCGTTTTTTATTTTTAATACATTTGCAAAAATGTATAAAAAACTTTTTTCACTTTGTCATTATGTGGTATTGTGTGTAGAATTCTGAGGAAAAAAAAGAATTTAATCCATTTTGGAATAAAGCTGTAACATAACAAAATGTGGAAAAAGTGAAGCGATGTGAATACTTTCCGGATGCACTGTACATACACATACACAGTTTTTCAAATTATATTAATTTGAATAAATTTAAGCTTTGCTTTGTTTTCAGTTTTTCTTTTCTTTTTCTTTTCTGTTAAGCACTTTGAGACCGCTTTGCAATAAAAAGTGCTATATAAATGAGGGTTATTATTATTATTATTATTATTGTGGTTAAGTTGCCATATGAAAAAACATATCACATGATAGCAAGCTATAGCAGGATTAAACTTTAACTTTTTTTCCTCTCTTGCCCTACCAGAAATCTACTTGCCAGAACTGCCCTCATATGGTGTAATTTAACTGGAACATAATCGCATAAAAACAGACACTGCGCTTCTGTAACAACATTAGGCTACACTTTATTTTTAATGAGAACTGCACTTGTTTCATGGTCCTGTGGTTTTCTCCATGGTTTTCTACATTATGCTGATATTCCTTCTTCAACAAATGCTAACAACAGTGCTGTTAGTCGTGTTCCCAGGGTCTTGTTTGGTACGGTAAGTACATTTTGAACAGGCACCAAAAATCAACTATGAGAACTATGCGGAACTGGAACCGTGGCGAATTGAAAACCCAAAGTTCCCGTTTTCGAGTGCCAAAAAAGTACCAAAAGTTATGGTTCTTGTTTTTTTTGTGCAATGGAAAAGGGCCCTAGGTCAATGTTTTCCTTTCCTTATAATCTTTCACCCCAGGTCAGATAGTCTGCCATGGTGCTTTCTCTTTTTAGGGCCAGATAACATTCTATTTTGCTTTGCTTTGTGTTTTTGTCCCAATAAGTAATGTCATTTTCTTTGTGTTGTATTATAATTTGGTTGGCTGATTTGCTGTGGTGTTATTGCGCTGTCCTAAGGCCGCTTATTGCAGGCGGATGTTAGGGCAAGTCAGCCTCAGCACCAGCTGGCTGAGGGAGCTCTTTTCAGGGCTCATCTCATGGCACTGCAGGGCTTTATAATCATAGGAGTGGGCGTTGATATGTTTTAAATGGATACAGAATGTTATTGCCCTTTTTTGGATGTCAATCAAGAGTGGGCTCTGAGTACCTCTCTCTCTCTCAAACAGGCTCCCTCTAGTTATGTATTGTACTGCCAGATTTCTCTTTCTTTCTCAATCTTTCTCTTACTCTCTCTCTTACTCTCACACTTTCTCATACATGTGCACTCTCGTCTTTTTTCTCACTCGCACACACACACACACACACACCCACACACACACACACACACACACACACACACACACACACACACACACACATACACATGCACACACACACACACAGTACACACAGTACACACACACACACACACGCACACACACCGCAGACACATACACACACACACAGTACACACGCAGACACACACAACTGTCTCTCATGCTGTGCCTGGTAGCTACATATTTTACTGACAAATTTCTCTCTGTCTCAATCTTTCTCACTTTTTTTCTTTCTCGCTCTTTCACATATGTGTATGCACGCACATGCACGCTCACACACAAACACACACAGACACACACAGTACACACACACACATGCACAGGCACGCTGACACACAGCATTCCTCCATCTTCCCCTTTTGGCTCCAGTGTTGCAGGAGTGTAAATGAAGGGAAGACTGACTCAGGGGCCCTGTGATGTGCTGCTTGCACTGTTCCTCAGTTCCGGAAGAGAAAGCATGCTACTACTGTTTCTGCCTTTAATTGGTTTGATGTTGATGAACGCAGGTTATGAGACATGTATTTGAGACTTCAGAGCGAGTGTTTTGATTTCACCACTCATTCTTTGCCTTGTTTGCACATCCTGAGTTCTGTCAACCTTCATTCATAGTGTGCCGAATAACATCCATTCGCTTTTCTAGCCTTTCTGTTTCAAATAAAACATGGGACAATGGAAGCAACAGCATTTTTTTATGCCGTTTTGCAAAAGTGGTCACTCACCACTTTGGATTTCTGAGGTGAATATCCTTGTGTTTTTCTGATGCCTATCAGCTTTAAGGGCCTCTTCCAAGTCTGTCATCTATCATTTTGTTGTAGAACACTATTTTCTTTGCCACATTTGAGTGTACGTTCGAATAGCCTGGCACCTTTAGTGCATCTGCCTCTTATGATTATTATTATTCTTTTTTCTTACTTTAATAATAAGTAGTTAAAAAATGAGCCAGGTCTGTTATAACAGCCACATCATGCGTTTCTGTGCAATAGCAGTGATTGTTGTTTGAGCAGTCCGCTGTGCCCTATATTGACTTGGGGGTGTAGTGTAGTAGACAGTGAGGTAGAAGCGTATAGGTTCATCAGCAATAATCCAAGGTAATCCTTTAGTAAGGTCATAGGAAAAATGCCTTCACTAGTCTGGCATGTCTGCGTAGGAGGTGATATGGAAAGGCGTGTTCTCTCGATCTCCAGCCCACTCAGAAGACCCCTTAGTGGACTTGTCGGAGGTGCTGAACACGGACGAGGACATCCTGGGCTTGCTGTCCGATGACCTGGTGAAACCAGGCGATGATTCAGGTAGACGGGCGACCTGGTGCACAGTGCTCTGTCCAAAATCTGTCGGTAAAAAGCGTAAAACGCTGCATAAAGTCAGCTCTCTGTGTCCGCTCTCTGTCTCCTCTGTCTGTGCTTAACAGCGTGCTGTCAGACAGCCTTCCAAAAGCCTCAAGGCCAGCTTCACTTCTTAATTTCTTTCCAAGGTATTTTCTTTCTTTCTCTAATTTTTTTTCATTTTGCCCTCATTTCATTTATAATCTCTACTTCTTTGCACTCTCATTACTAGTTACTGCATTCTGAATTTTCTCTTTTTTTAAGCAGAAAACCTTTTGTCTTATTTTTTGGGGGTGTGGGCTTTTGTTTTTAAATGTTTGCTTGGTTTTGTTCTCATGTGGTTGTGGTCACTCATTTTTATCTGGTTTTGGGTTCCTGTAGGTCTGGGTTTTTGCCCATTTCGGGAGATCTCCCCCTCTCCGTTTGGTAAGAGACGAGTCTGTGGTCTGATGATGGCTCTTGTAGTTCTGTCCTAGTGTGGGCCTCTCCTGCCCCCTCCCCGCTACTCAGTGAACCTGTGACACGTGCGCATACTCTCTGTGCCCCCCACCCCCTCACTCACTCCGTCTCACTCTCCTAGCCTCTTTGTGCTGCTTATTTATGAATTACAATCTAACCACACCGATAAACCTACATCTATTTTTAAAATCAGGTTTTGATCTATATGCCATATAACCTGTCATAAGCCAGACATAACATCAGTCATGACAATTGCAAAGAAACCTGGCGTAATGTAGGCAGGGCATTTTCCAACAGATTCAACATATTGGATTCAAATTTATGATAGTTATGGTATTTTTAACAAGCTGTAATATGACTGGCTATTACAGGCGATATACCCCCTGCGGTGCGCTGGTTAAAAGGTGGGGTGGCACTCTGAACCTACCAAGTGAGCCCAGGGACCTTGGCTTCTTCTTGAAAATGACACACACTTCTCACCACATTGGAAAAGTTAATCAATCAAGTTCATCAATAATCCAAGTTTAATCAAAGTTAAACTTTAATCAATATTTTTGAAAGATGGGTTGCTGAAGCAGATTCAAATTTTGAGATGCAGTAGATTTATTACTTCTCTACTGTGTGGTTAAACATGGCCATGACTTTTTATATTTAGGTCAATAAGCAAGGCCGCAGAGCTTCTGTGATACTGTTGTGACCCTCACCTGTAATTCACAGAATGGGGAAGGCAAGGCAATCCACTGTTTGGATCATGGGAAATATGTAGTTCTGATTGATTTAGTTTGCTGTTTTGTGAGATCGGCCCCGCACCCCTTTACTTACTATGGAGAGTTTATCATATGCAGGTCACATCCTGGGGTACCGTCCGTACAGCAGATAAGAGAAAGCTATTACCTGCTGATGTATACAGAAGTCATTTTGGAAATGACAATGTTGTTGAGAGCTTTTTTTTCACTGACTAAGTCCTCTGTCTACTTAGATGCATCTGGAAGCTAGATTGCAAAATGGTGGCCAGATTTTTTTGAAGGGATGCAGTTTTCATGCATGGGTTGGCAGGCAGCACAAATTAAGTTCTCATTATTCTCTGAAAATTGAACCATGTGCTTTTTTCACTGGGTGACATGATGATGAGCTTGCTATTCTTCTGAAGCTGCCCAGATGGGCAGCAGATTTGAGTGATTCTACATCAGCTCTGATCTGCTCTTGTCCAATGATGGGAGAGTGAGGTTTCATACTACCCATAATGGTTGGAGCTAAGGTGAGCTATCAATCACAGAATTTTTGGAACCAAGCAAAGGAATTTGTACTTCATAGGAAAATACAGTTGTTGGTCCCCATCAGGGAACGTGTGATGTGTGTGTGTATGTGTGTGTGATGTGTGTGTGTGTAATGTCTGTGTAAGTATGTGTGTGATGTGTGTGTAAGTATGTGTGTGTGTGTGTGTGTGTGTGTGTGTGTGTGTGTGTGTGTGTGTGTGTGTGTGTGTGTGTGTGTGTGTGTGTGTGTGTGTGTGTGTGTGTGTGTGTGTGTGTGTGTGTGTGTGTGTGTGATGAATGGGTGATGTTTGTGTGATGTGTCTAAGTGTGTGTTGTGTGATGTGTATGTGTGAGTGTGTATGTATGTATGTGTGTGTGGGTGTGTGTGTGTGTGTGTGTGTGTGTGTGTGTGTGTGATGTGTGTGTATCTGTGTGTGTGTGTGTATGTATGTGTGTGTGTGTGTGTGTGTTAGTTGTGTGGGTAAGTTGTGTGGGTAATGTGTGTGTAATGTGTGTGGGTATATGATGAACGGGTGATGTGTGTGTTTGTGTGTGTGTAATGTGTGTGTGTATGTATGTGTGAGTGTGTGAGTGTGTATGTATGTATGTGTGTGTGTGTGTGCGTCTGTGTGTTTGTGTCTGTGTGTGTGTGTTTGTGCCTGTGTATGTGTATGTGATGAACAGGTGTGTGTGACTGAGTACAAAGTCTCTCTCTCTGTCACAGCTCACCTCTGTCATTATCTCGCTTCATCTTAGAACTTAAAACCACTACATTCACATGGCTTTTAAGCTAGCCGTTTGGAGTACCATATTGTTTTGTTTTAACTTGTGCAGATTTGCATGTCAGCAGATGTCTTCCCTAATAAAGTCTAATGCCTCTTCTTTATTTACAGACTTTTAAAAATAAAAAATCCTCACCAATGTGGTATTGAAATAGTTCCAAATGGCAGCCAATCAGGATGTGTGTATCCATTGTTGTTTATAGTTAATAGAAGACATTCTTTCAAGTTGCAAGTTTTTCTTCAGTCAGTTGAATGTCCCTCATCTAAAGAGAAGATAAAGAGTGAGCAGGCAAGAAAATACAGAAAATCTTTGACCAAGTACTGGTCAAGTAGATCCAAAATAATGTCATATAATATTGAGTAATTTAGAAGTCTGTTGTTAAAATGAAGTGTGGAAGTATAAGTTCTTAAATGTCTGCTGTTGACACCCAAAGAGTGGTTTTTATTCCCTTCTGTAAACATTCGTCTTTCCAACATGTTTGCTCAGTGTTGTTACATTTACATTTTTACATTTTAAGCATTTAGCAGATGCTCTTATCCAGAGCGACTTACAAGATGTGCATCAATACATGGTAGGAACAATCACAGTTAGCGCACGAGATCAGTGCAGGAATACAGCAATAGACATCATTGCAGGCATCTGTGTACCATACCTGTAACACCTTGAAGGAAAAGGTATTTTAAATGTAATTTTTTTTTTTTTTTTTTTTTTTTTTTTTTATAAAGAGTATAGTGTTGAACAAGTAAACAGTGGTGAAGACAATTTAGCTAGATGGACAGAGATCAGGGGTAGTGGAGTCTGAACAGCTGAACTTTTTCTCCTCATGTCAAAAACAATGTTTTGTGGTAACCGTTGATGTGTAACCAAAGTCATTTTGGTTTAAAATTTGTTTGTATGCATTTTGCAGACCTAAATTTGGCAGTTTATTTATTTATCTATCTTTAAAGAAGTATGCAGAGTCCCGTTAGAAAAGGCTGTATTTACATGAAGCAAATGAAAGTGTTTTATGTGTAAAATGTGTCTTTGATCTCTTTCCAATTTTTAGGTGCAATTCTCAGTAAACTGTACAAAATACCAGGTGTGTGTTTCCCTCTTAATTCCTCTTAAACACTTTTTGGACACGTACCAAAGTGATGCAGTTTTACAAGTAGTGGCTAATACTGCTGTCGCCCCCTGCAGAGTTGGAGGGGAAGGACGTGGAAGATCTGTTCACGGCGGTCCTGAGTCCCAGCACTACCCAGGCCCCACAGCTGTCACAACCCCTGCCTACCACTGCCCAAGGCCCCCCCATGCCTCTGCCAAACCCAGGTACGTCCCACATCAATGTTGGTGGTTCACAATGTTTTTCCCAACAAGACCTTTATTTTTTCTTTATTTTGTTTGTCAGGTCAGTTTAGAAGTAGAGTGAATCAGGGCCTCCCCCGTGGTCCAGTGGTTACAACGTTTGACACTGGCCACGGAAAGTCGGCTCTGGCTGGGAGTGCCACCAGGGGGCGGTGATTGGCTGTCCGCCCCAGGGAGGGGGGAGGGAAGCCGACAGGATGTTCACTGCGCATAAGAGTGGCCCTGTACTACCGAGTTACGGTCGACGGCCTGGTGAGTGGCGTCTCGGAGGAGACGTTACTTCGCCTTCGTCACTACCAGTCACAGGACTATGGCAGCAAACTCACATTACTAGGGGGGATTGACATAAAATAGCGGGTCTAATTGGCTACTAAATTGGGAGAAAATCAGAAACAAAATCGTAATAAAGAAAAGAAAAAAAGAAGTAGAATGAATCAAGCATTGATTCTGTAGCCCTGGTAAAATGTTATGGATATGCACGCTGATTGTGTTGTATTGTATTGTGTTGCATCACAGGAGATGGCATGTTTCCACGGATGCCAGTGGTGAATGGGCTGATGGGACAGAGCCCCCACTTCCCTCCGACTCCACTGGTCCCTGGGAGGGTGGGACGCTGTGTCCCCAACAACTTCTCTCCCATCCAGCGCACGCCTTTCCCTGACAACATGAGGTACAACCACCCCTCCCCCACACTGCACCCCTCCCCCACGCTGCATCCCACCCCCACGCTACACCCCTCCCCTCATGCTGCACCCCACCCGCATGCTGCACCCCTCTACCCATGCTGCACCACACCCCCACGCTGCACCCTTCCACCCACACCCCCACACCACACCCCTCCACCCACACCGCACCCCTCCACCCACACTGTACCCCTCCGCCCACACTGCACCCCTCCACCCATACGCTGCACCCTTCCCCCCACACTGCACCCCTCCCCCCATGCTGCACCCCTCCACCCATGCTGCACCCCTCCACCCACGGAGAAAAATGAATGAACGCTCTTAAAGTGTTTAAGGCTGGAGTCAACAGAGCTTATATGAGAAGAGAGCAAGTGATAATATGAGGTCTTTAACACCCCCTCCCTGCCCAGGGAGGAGAATTTCAACCAGATGGAGAGTGAGGTGGGATGCCCCTGGACCGCGCTGGCCCCTGCCCCTCTCCTCACCCCCTTGCCAGAGGGGGAGACAGACACCATGTCGAATGCCCAGCGGAGCACGCTCAAATGGGAGAAGGAGGAGACCCTGGGAGAGATGGCCACCGTGGCCCCTGTCCTCTATACTAACGTCAACTTCCCCAACCTCAGGGAGGACTTCCCAGGTGAGCCGCCCCCTTTCCCACTACTGGCTGCTTGTGACACCTTTGTTATTAAAAATTTGTTTCAGATTTGTATCCCATTTTCTCCCAATTTGGTAGCCAATTAGACCCGCTATTTTTTATGTCAATCCCCCCCTAGTAATGTGAGTTCGCTGCCGTAGTCCTGCGACCGGTAGTGACGAAGGCGAAGTGACGCCTCTTCCGAGACGTCACTCGCCGAGCCGTCGACCGTAACCCCGGTACTACAGGGCCACTCTTATACGCAGCGAACGTCACGTCGGCTTCCCTCCCCCCTCCCTGGGGCGGACAGCCAATCGCCGCCCCCTGGTGGCACTCCCGGTCAGAGCCGACACTTGGCGAGACGGGGAATTGAACCCCGATCTCCGTGGCCAGCGTCGGACGTTGTAACCACTGGACCACGCGGGAGGCCGCGACGCCTTTTTTAAATGTATGTGTGAAACTGCACACCATGTGTGGTATGTGTACACAACAGCTAGCAATGATGGCAACTGCCGTAAGGATGACAGTGATTTATATACTTAAATAATTAGTAGGAGTAAAAATCATAATAAAGAATAAAATACATCTTTACATACATCGTTACCCAGAATGGGACCATTAGCTGTGGTAGTAGTAGACTGGGAGCATTAGCTGTGGTAGTAGTAGTAAGAATTGAAAAAATCATAATTAATTATTTTTGTTGTTGTTGTTTTTTTAGACTGGACTACAAGGGTTAAACAAATTGCTAAGCTGTGGAGAAAGGCCAGCTCCCAGGAGAGAGCCCCATATGTGGTGAGCCACCCCCTAAAAGTTCCTGTGAAGCCTCCAATTTAAGTGCCCAATGCAATTTGTGAACTTTTCCTTTTTTTTAATAAATAGTATGAATATTAAATTAATTTCAATTTATTTTATTTGATTTGATTATGATTTACATTTGGCTGGAATTTGCGCTCAGTCTACACTCAATTTACAGGGGTGATATTCAAGTCCTTTCACTCAAAAGTATCTCTGCTAAATAAATCATTATTACAGTACTAAAATTACAACTGATTGCATTCAACATTCATAGCACATTGGAAATGGCAACTCCTGATTTTATAAAAAAACATGGGCTTCCTCTATCTTTGTCTTTGAGCTTTTAACACGCAATGGTGCACATTTTAAATATTGCCTATAACGATAGTATGGTTTCACTTAAAACAATATACTTTGTGTGGCTCAGTAGGTAGAGCATGGCGTTGACAACGCTTAGGTTGTGGGTTCAATTCCCACTGGGACCACATATACTGAAAAAAATGTATGCATTCATTACTGTAAGTTGCTTTGGATAAAAGTGTCTACTAAATGGCATATATACATATACTTTGGATAAATTTGTAGATATCAGTCTAGATATCATGCTAAATCAATGCCCGGTCATGTTCCCCAATGTCTACATCAGGAGTTTCCAATCTTATCTGAGGAGGACCAATTGTTCTAGCTCTGCACTAAAACACCTGATTCAATTAATCAACTAATCCAATAGTCATCAAGACCTTGATTAATTGAATTAATTGAATTGGGTGTTTTAGTGCTGGCCTTGAACAAATGTCTGATACACTGTTAATGTCACATTTGACGGTCACTAATTTTGGCTGTACCATCAAACTCAAGTCAAACTCAAATGAATCAACATGCTTCTCTCTGTAATGTGAGTTCATCACGCAGTTTGATATTCAGGCACACAAAGAAAGCCGTTGATCATAAATGCATAAATTGCAGTTCCTAGTGTGATTAAGTAACTTTTATCCAGCTGGTCCTGACTGCTAGTAGACATCTACTTAAAAGGTTAGTGATTAAGAAAAGTCCTGGAATTTATCTACATGCGGAGATAATCACCTTTTCGCTGTGAGTGAAATTATTATTCTTTTTTGTTTGTTATTTAATTCCCCCACCTCCTTGCAGCAAAAGGCCCGAGATAACAGGGCAGCGTTGCGCATAAACAAGGTCCAAATGTCAAACGAGTCGATGAAGAGGCAGCAGCCGCCCGACCCGTTCGACCCCAGCATCCCCCTGGACTCAGAGCTCCTGTTCAAAAACCAGCTGAAGCCCAAGGAGTCCGAGCACGAGCGGGAGTGGAAGTTCAGACAGGTGAGGGAACGGAGTGTCCATTGCGCGGGTGTAAAGATGTGGGGGGGGACTGCTTTGCAATGGACTGCTTTGTGTGCATGCACGTGTGTGTGTGTGTGTGTGTGTGTGTGTGTGTGTGTGTGTGTGTGTGTGTGCGTGTGTGTGTCTGTGTGTGTACGTGAACCAACGGGGAGTTTGGGGGATGGGGGATGGGGTGTGGGGTGTGAGGTGTGAGATTGATTGTAACCTGAGAGCAATGTGATTAACAAGGCTTGATTTTTTATTTTTTATTTCTTCTTCTTTTTTTTCTTCCCCCTGTGCATGGATGGTCATTTTTATGTGCTTGCCACTGTACGGGGCACTAATTCTTAATTTGCATTGAAAAGGGAGAGTTAATTCAGATGTGGGGACCCAGTAAGAAGCAACGGGAAAAGGTCCCAAAAACCAAAGCCATAAAATCATCAAATAAAGAAGTCCTTTTTGGACATTCCAGCCAGGCAACTATAGCTGCAGGATGGGGAAAAAATTCTCTGGTAAGATCCCAGGCAAGGCGCAGTTCTGGCATCTATCTGCCGAGAACCCATAAAACAAGTTTACAAGGTGTAAGAAGAGAAACAGTAAGTAGAGCTTAAGGGACAAAAGTGTCTAACTGCTAAATCAGTTCCTTTGTCTACAAAAACACAAATTAACTCCACTAAATTGTATTTCATCACTGTATTTCACATTCAGTGTCATATCACTGGAAATCAATTGTTTCCTCTGCATGGCGTTAACAACAAACATTAGATGTTGTTACTTAGAGTTTTTGCTTGTAGCAAAGTGAGGAAAGTGCAAGTCTCAGCAACATGTCATCACTAAATTTACTAATTCAATGTGCAGAAAAACAGCCCCACAAAAATATGTTTTCTTATTTTTTTTCGTTTCCATGACAGCAAATGAGACAAAAAAGCAAACAGCAGGCTAAGATTGAAGCGACTCAGAAGCTGGAGCAGGTTAAAAATGAACAGCAGCAGCTGCAGCTGCAGTTTGGGAAGCAGTCAGGGGCTGCCCCCCCCTCCAGCGGGAGCCAGAGTCCTGCGATGCCCCAACAGAGTAATGAAAAAGCACCCCCGCTGCAGCCCATGACTCCCAAAGAGGGATTCCCCAGGCCCCAACTCCCCGGGACCCCCACGTCTGTCCCCTCTGAGGATGTGTTTGCGCGACCCCAGCCCCCGCCTCCCAACGCCGCCCGGAACTTAGCCCCCAATGCCTGCTTCCAGGGACAGCTGACGCATGCTCCATACCCACAGATGTTCTCCCCCGGCTCCTCTGCCTCTCGCCCATCATCCCCATGGGACCCTTATGCAGAAATGGTGGGGACCCCCAGGCCCCCGCCTGCGGGGTCGAGCATGCCCCGGAAGAGCCCCACAGGGTCGACCTCCCCCGCCCATGAGCCTTTTGGTTCGCCCACGTCTGTGAGCAGCGACCCCTACGCCAAGCCGCCCGACACCCCCAGACCCACCATGCCCACTGACCCGTTTGTGAAGTACATGAGACCCCCCAGGGTGGGCGCCACTCCTGAGCCTCAGGGGAGGAGCACAGCGGGGGACTCGTTTGCCCACCCGGCGCTCCGAGCTGAGGTCTACCAGCGCATGTCCCACAGCCGGATGATCCTCTCCGACCCCTACTCAAGGCCCCTGCTGACCCCCATCCCTGGCAGCAATGAGTCTGGCTCCATGCCCCTGTTCAAAGCCCCTATGCCCCCACCCCAGTCCCAGGACCTTTTCAAGTCCATGCCTTCTGCCCCACGACGCTCACCTGTTGACCCCTACGAGAAACCTGATTTCTCCCAGAACAAGCAAGGTGCCCCATACACGCACCCTCCCCTCACTTCCCTGCCCGTCCATAAATGATAGCTTCCCCAACCCTCCAAGGATGATTAGACATCCCCAGGGTATCCCGTTCTCTGCGCCCCTGCCCATGGGCCGACACCCCTCCAGAGATCCATTCGCACAAGCCCCTTCTACCCCCACGCCAAACTATTCCCAGGAGTCCTCTGACCCTTATGCTCAGCCTCCCGGCACCCCTCAACCATCCCAGGACCCCTACGCTCTGCCCCCTGGCACCCTAAGGCCCAGTTTGGGGACTTACTCTCAGCAGCCCTGCACCCCTCGGTCAGCCGCTGTGGATCAATATCCTCAGCAGCAGCCCAATCACAAACTGTCCCCCTCCCACTCAGTAGACCCTTACACCCACATGCAGGGGACCCCTAGACCCACAAAGAGTGGCCCATACGCCCAGCCACCTGGTGCCCCAAGACCGGTGCTGAATGACCCCTATGCACAGCCACCAGGCACACCTCGCCCTGGAGTGTCACACCAGGACCCGTTCACTCAGCCGCCAGCTCCCAGCTCTCAGACGCCCAAGCACTCCGGCATGGCAGATGACGGCTTTACCCAGCCGCAACCCAACCAACCCAGCCAGACTCCACAACCCAACCAACCCAGCCAGACTCTGGGTCATGACCCCTTAGACCAGGCACCGTCAGGTGAGCGGCTCACCCACAACATCAAAGACCAGCCTGGGATGGGGCAAGAGGGTGGAGCGAAGTACCCAAACCTCCCTCAGTCCACCAGGAATGCTCCCCCTGAGAGCAGCGGGGTGCAGCCACTTCTGGTAGACAAGGAAGAGAAGCTTAGACAGGTACGTGGATGTTTGGGTCAAGAGACAGCTATTTCTTGCTTTGAAGACCATATTTGAGGAGCTCTGAATTCAAGATGGGAGCAAGTGTCTTAGCATGTCAGATTTTAGTTGGACATAAAATATTTGGGGCTGCTGGGTGACTCATCCCGTGTGTGGATTCACCCCGTGGTTTGGTGTGGAATCCTGACCGTAGCAGTGCCGACTTTAGCCAGCAGCCCCACAGAGTGATCTCCTAAATCTAAGGATGTTGCAGTGACAAGGCCTAAAATTATTTACATTCCAAATTGGTAAAATAAATGCATTCAATATTTCTTAAATTAAATTTAAAAATATTTTTTTTTATAAATAAAAGCATTTATTTCATAAAATTGTATTTTGCATACTGGTATAATGTGGCTCATGTATGTGACACAAGTGTTTTTGTAACGTTTCCCTAGCTCATGTCCCTCCTCTTGTCTCTGTTCAGCGGCAGCATCTGCATCGGGAGCTGATCCTCAGGCAGCAGCAGCAGAAGAGCATGATTCGCCAGGAAAAGGGCCTTCAGGAGCTGCCCATGACCCGGGCAGGGCCCGGACTCGAACACTGGTCGCAGGAGGACCCTGGAACCCAGAACGAGCTGTTCAGCAGACCCCCTCCCCCATACCCGGGTACAATGAGAGGACCCCTAATAGTCCCTGGGGGTCAGAGGTTCCCTGGGCCCTCCCCCCCTGATGGCCACTTTGCCAGACTGCAGTTTCCGGGGGACATCGCTAACATGGCCGTGAGGCTGCATGGCACAAGGTAGGCTTCAGTGGGTAAAGTAGCATATTCGGTTGTCAATAAAGTTCTCATGGAAACAGTATCATCAGGTAAATTATTTTTTGCATTTAATTCCAACTCACATTCTCTCTGTTGCCATTGAACGAACCCAAAATCAGTGAGTGGACGTAAAAAGAAAATTCTTGTGTGAAAACATTCTGCCAGTACTATGTGCTAGTAAAGGGAAACATAATTTTATATGGAGGTTTAACATGTAGTTATAAACCTGGTGTAGGAAAGAGGGGTATAGGTTTATGGGACATTGGAACTCTATTTGGGACAGGGGTGACCTGTACAAGTGGGACGGGCTACACATGAACTAGAGGGGTTCAGCTGCATTGGGCCAGTGTGTGCTTAGAATAGCGGAGGGATATTTAAACTAGGGACTGGGGGGCCCTTTATGTGCATTAAAGTCTTAATGTGCAGGAAATTCCAGGAATTAACTCTTTCATTCCTTGTGAGGTCATCTGGATTAGATTACTGGGAGATAATGAGAAGGGCCTTAATATAGGAGTATGCTATATACCACCAGCTTCAGATAACAACATGAATACTGTGCTCCATGGTAACATAAAACAAACCTGTGCTGAAGGAGAGACATTAATGATGGGCGACTTCAATTACCCCTCTATCAATTGTGAAATAGTGTCAGGTCAGGGTAAATGTGAAGAGTTTTTAGATGTGGTTAATGACTGCTTTTTGGTACAGTCTGTTACTCAGCCTACGAGACGGAAATATAGATTGGGTAAAACTTCTAGATTGCAGAACTGTGAATGAAAATTGAATAAATTGTAGAGTAAATTCATCCCAAAAGTAAAGAAAAATAAGATGAAAACAGTGGATGACTAAATTTTTACAGGAGATTTTGAGGCAAAACGAAACCATATAGAGTATATAAAGAACAGCTCAGAGAGAAACAAGGTATATTATTGTAATATGCGGACTAAGGCTAAAAAAGAAACAAAGGCAGCTAAAATTCACTTTGAAATTAAAATTTCCCAAGGAAGTAATCCTAAGAAGTTTTTTTCAATATTGCAGTAGAAAAATGGAAGCTAATGATGAGGTTAGTGCATTAAGAATAAGGAAGGAACTTTGCTTTATAATAATAAGGATGTTGCTAACACACTCAACTTTACTGAGAGCTTTACCAAAGAAGATGTTATAAATATGCCTAAGACAATAGCCAATGTACAGAATGTTTCAGAGGACATTGAGATAAGGGACCTAGAAGTACTACAAAAACTTAAGACAAATAATGCAGCTGGCCCTGGTGTTGTAAATATCCTTGAATGATAGTAGTATTTTAAGGGATAGCCAGAAAGTCTAACAAACTTTCTGGAATTCTTGGAGGAGGCTAGAAAGTGTTTTAACTTGAACCAGTCATGATATTATATATTGACTGGAGTTATTTCAGAGTGGGCTCAATACAAAGAGTAACAGTAGGTGGGGTCGACTCTGGCCTAGGTGCTGTGGGCAGTGGAGTCCTGCAGGGATCAGTGCTGGGACCTCTGCTCTTCCTTATTTACATAAATTATCTTGATAGGGATGTTAGTAGCTATTAGGATGTTATATTCTGAGTTTATGTTTCTGTCATTTTTGTACTTCGTGTATTTATTATCTGTCATGTCTCTTTATTCTGTTGTCAGCTTTGCGTTTCTCATTGTTCTGTCACGTTCTGCTCTCCCGTCTGTTATCGTTCCTGTTCCGTTTATTTCTAGATCCACTCCTTGTCTTGTCATGCACTTCGGGTGTTTAGAATTTACGGGTTTCCTCCGCCTTCGCTTATTCTCTCGTTTTCTTCTTTCCTACTTTCGTGATCGCACTTTGTATATATTAGTTAGATGTGTACAGTACTAACTAACTAATCTACTAACGTTAGGGATTTAGATTTAGTTACTAACACTACTAATCACTAATTATCTCACGCTTCCTACTACCGGCATTTCTCTCTCTCATTATCCTATCCCTGCTTAGTTTTCCGTTCTCTCCTCATACGCACGCAACGTTTCTCCTTGCGTACCTCCCCTTTACTATGCACGTGTCTGCCTGTTCTCCCAGGTCGTTTATTGTCTATATGTTTGTATGGTTCAGTGTCCGTGTCTTACGTTTCCCTCTTGTTATGTAATTATCTCTTCCCTGTGTTCCAGCCTCTCTCTCCTCGTTGTCTCACCTGATTTCTATTATGTCTCCCTGTATATATGTTCAGTGTTTTCATTTCTCCGTGTCAGTACGTTGATTCTATTTCCCTGAGCCTACCTTTCCGAAGCCAGAGTAATTAGCATTTCCCGAGACTACCCTTTGATTACGACCCCGAGCCTGCCCAGCGATTTTGTCCTTTTGCCCTTCTGATTCCTGAGTATCGACCTTTTGACTGCCCTATTACTACTTCTCTCTGCCTCGCGATTTTGTACCTCTGATTCCCTGATTCTTGGTTTTGACCCCTGCCTGTGAATAAACAACTCTTTTGCCTAATCCCTGATCTGCGTCTGGGTCCTTACCGCGGTCGTCACAGGACGTACTGACCAAGATGGACCCAGCAGATCCAGACCAGCTCCGCTTCGCCCTCGAGCAGCAAGGTGCCATGCTCGGACGGCACCAGGACCATCTGGAGCGCGTGTGACTGAACACCTGCAGTCTCTCACCTCCGGTTTGGCTGAGCTTACCCTCACGCTGCGAGCTCCGGTCATTAACCCCGCACCCCAGCATGCCGCGGCGCCACTTCAACCCGAGCCTTCCTCCGCGCCGGTGCGCGAACCACGTCTGCCTCCTCCTGAGAGATACGCAGGTGAACCGGGAGGTTGCCGTGCGTTCCTGACGCAGTGCCAGTTGATCTTCCAACTGCAGCCATCCACGTTTCCCAGCGAATTATCCCGGGTCGCCTACGCTATCACCCAACTGACCGGTCGTGCCAAGTCCTGGGCTACCACCGCGTGGGAGGGCTCTCTTCCCTGCTGTCAGAGCTTTGACCGGTTTTCCGAGGAGATGAGGAGGGTCTTCGACCGGTCTAAGCAGGGTCACGACGCGGCTCGGGAGATGCTCTACCTACGCCAGGAGGGAGGGTCGGTGTCGGATTACGCCATTCGTTTCCAGACCTTGGCTAACGCCTGTGGCTGGGGAAGGAAGGCGCTGTACGACGCCTTCATCTGTGGACTCTCCGAACATCTTAAGGACGAGATCCTGACTCGTGACCTGCCAGAGTCCTTCGATGACCTTGTCAGCCTTGCCATCCGCGTGGACTCCCGGCTTCAGGAGCGTCGTCGCTGGCGTAGTTCCGGAGGTTTTCCCGGGTCTGGGAGGACCGGGGTCAGGTCACCGATCGGTGCCTACAACCACCCTAGAGCAGCTCCATCTACTACCCCGGAGCCTGAACCCATGCAGCTGGATCGGACCCGCCTTTCTCGTCAGGAGCGTGACCGCAGGATGGCCAACCGATCCTGTCTCTACTGCGGTGAGTCTGGGCACTTCATTTCCGGCTGTCCAGTAAAAGCCAACACCCACTAGTTAGGAGAGGAGCACTAGTGGGTGTCATTCCAATCGAACACTCCTCTAAACAACGGACCTGCCTGCAGACCATCGAGTGGGAGGGTCAGAGGCGAGAGACCACCGCGCTCATTGACTCGGGGGCTGAGGAGAGTTTCCTGGATGCCGGTGCGGTCGCGAAGTGGGGGATTCCAGTTTCCAGTCTGTCTCACCCCCTCATTGCCAACACACTCAACGGTCAGAGACTGGCCCAAGTTACCCAGATCAGTTCCCCTCTTACGTTGCGTTCTTCGGCAACCACCAGGAGAAGATAAGGTTGCACATTATTGACTCCCCTCACTCACCTATTGTCCTTGGCCACCCGTGGCTGGTGAAGCATAATCCGTCCGTGGAATGGAGCAGTCACAGGATTGTGGGTTGGAGCCCACAATGCCTTTCCCAATGCCTGCAGCAAGCCCATTCATCTGTTCCGAGTCCCCTGTCTTCTGTCCCGAGTCCCCTTTCTTCCGAGATGAGTCTTGACCTGTCGGTCTTTCCTTCCGAGTACCTGGACCTCAAGGAGGTCTTCTCCAAGTCCCGAGCCACCTGCCTGCCCCCCCACCGTCCCTATGATTGCGCCATTGAGCTCCTGTCTGGCGCTACCCCTCCTAGGGGGCGTCTTTTCTCCTTGTCCCGTCCCGAGACGGAGGCCATGAACACTTACCTTCAGGAGTCCTTGACCGCTGGCATCATTCGGCCATCCTCATCACCCGCTGGAGCGGGGTTCTTCTTCGTGGGGAAGAAGGACGGTTCTCTTCGTCCCCTGTATTGACTACCGTTCGCTCAACGACATCACCGTCAAGAATCGCTACCCTCTCCCCCTCATGACGTCCGCATTTGAACAACTTCAGGGAGCTACCGTCTTCACGGTTGGACCTGCGCAACGCCTACCACCTGGTGCGCATTCGTGAGGGGGATGAGTGGAAGACGGCGTTCAATACTCCGACAGGTCACTGGGAGTACCTGGTAATGCCCTTTGGGTTAACCAATGCCCCTGCCGTTTTCCAGGCGTTGATCAACGATGTCCTCAGGGATTTCATTAATCAGTTTTGTTTTGTCTACCTGGACGATATCCTTATTTTTCCAAAACTATGGAGGAACATGTCACCCAGGTCCGCAGAGTTCTACAGCGTCTCCTTGAGAACAGGCTCTATGTGAAGCCAGAGAAATGTGACTTCCATTGTCACACCACCACCTTCCTGGGCTTCGTCATCTCGGCGGGGAGCATCCAAATGGATCCACGCGAAATCAAGGCTGTCTTGGACTGGCCCCAGCCAGAGTCCCGGAAGGAGTTACAGCGCTTTTTGGGCTTCGCCAACTTCTACAGAAGGTTCATCAGGAACTACAGCACCATTGCTGCTCCACTCACCGCCCTCACCTCCATCAAGATCCGGTTTCACTGGAATCCTCAAGCTGAACTAGCTTTCCGGTCACTTAAACAACGCTTCACTTCAGACCCCATTCTCATTCACCCTGATCCCACCGCCCAGTTTATCGTCGAGGTCGACGCTTCCAACATTGGGGCAGGTGCCATCCTTTCCCAACGCTCCGCCAAGGACAGGAAGGTTCATCCCTGCGCCTTCTATTCCCATCGCCTCAGCCCTACGGAGCAGAACTACGACATTGGCAACAGGGAACTGCTCGCAGTCAAGCTCACCTTGGAGGAGTGGAGGCACTGGCTGGAGGGGGCTGAAGTTCCTTTTCTGGTCTGGACAGACCACAAGAACCTGGAGTACCTGCAGACTGCCAAGAGACTCAATTCCCGCCAGGCTCGTTGGTCGCTCTTCTTTTCGAGATTCAATTTTGTTCTCTCTTATCGACCTGGATCCAAAAATACTAAGCCTGATGCCCTTTCTCGAACCCATATCCAGGGTTTCCGTTCCGGACACCATCCTGCCTCAATGCGCTATCAACAGCGTTCAACTTCGCATTGAGGCAACAGTGCGCTCCGCCTTGGAGGGTGAGTCGCTGTCCCTCCTCGAACCGCCTCTTCGTGCCCAGTTCTGTCCGATCCCAGGTGCTTCAGTGGGGTCACTCCTCTCGCCTGTCATGTCACCCTGGCATAAACAGGACTATGTCTTTTATCCAGAGACGTTTTTGGTGGCCTGCCATGGTCCAGGACGTTAGGAGTTTTATTTATGCCTGCTCTGTCTGTGCCCAGAATAAGGTTTCCCATCAGCATCCCTCTGGTTTGTTACAGCCCCTACCCATCCCTCACCGCCCTTGGTCCCACATAGCTCTGGATTTTGTTACGGGTTTACCCTCCTCCAACAGCAACACCACCATTATGACGGTTATTGATCGTTTTTCTAAGGCTGTTCATTTTGTCCCCTTACCCAAGCTTCCCTCCGCCAAGGAGACAGCCACCCTCATTATCCAACACGTTTTTCGTTTACATGGCATCCCCAGTAATATTGTTTCTGACAGAGGTCCCCAGTTTATCGCCAGGTTTTGGAAGGCTTTTTGTTTACTCCTTGGTTCTTCCGTCAGTCTTTCCTCAGGTTTCCATCCCCAATCTAATGGCCAGACAGAGCGGGCTAATCAGGTTATTGAAACCGTTCTGTGGTGCTTGTGCTCTCGGAACCCGTCCTCTTGGAGCCAACATCTTCCCTGGGCAGAGTATGCCATCAACTCCCAAACCTCTTCCTCATCCCGTATGTCCCCCTTTGAATGCTGCCTTGGTTACCAACCACCCTTATTCCCTAGCCAGGAGAGGGAGGTGGGTGTCCCCTCTGCCGAGGCGTTCATCCGTAGATGCCGACGTACCTGGAACCTCACACGCCGCAACCTCCTCCGAGCCAGCGCCCGCATGAAGGAGACGGCGGACAAGGGACGCTCAAGGCTCCCCGTTACCGGGTTGGGCAGCGGGTCTGGTTGACCACCAGGGACATTCCCCTCAGAATGGACCACCGCAAACTCGCACCCGTTTTATTGGTCCCTTCCCATTTCCAGAATTATCAGTCCCACTGCTGTTGTTTTGAAGTTACCCCACACCATGCGTCGTATTCACCCCACCTTCCATGTTTCCCGCCTCAAGCCCCTTGTAACCCACCCTTTGTGTCCCGCCCCTGAGCCACCCCCACCCCCCCGCCTTATTGATGGTGGAGATGCCTACACGTCCGTAAGATTTTGGACGTTCGCCGCAGGGGCCGTGGTCGCCAATACCTGGTGGACTGGGAGGGCTACGGTCCCGAGGAACGTATCTGGGTCCCATCCCGGTTCATATTGGACAAATCCCTTATCAGAGACTTTGATTGTTCCCGAGCTGTCTAATATTTTGCCATGTGTTTTACCCTGCCTGTCTGAGATTCTGCCCCGTGCCTTTACCCTGCCTGTCTGAGATTCTGCCATGTGTTTTGACCCTGCCTGTCTGAGATTCTATCCCGTGCCTTTACCTGCCTGTCTGAGATCCTGCCTTGTGTTTTTGACCCTGCCTGTTCTGAGATCCCGCCACGTGCTTTGCCCCCGTTCTGCCTGGCTTTCCCTGCGTCTTGTTTGTTTATCTGTTTTTGTTGTTCCTCCTGTTAAACGCCAAGAGGCGTTTCTTAGGGGGGGGGTCCTGTTATATTCTGAGTTTATGTTTCTGTCATTTTTGTACTTCGTGTATTTATTATCTGTCATGTCTCTTTATTCTGTTGTCAGCTTTGCGTTTCTCATTGTTCTGTCACGTTCTGCTCTCCCGTCTGTTATCGTTCCTGTTCCGTTTATTTCTAGATCCACTCCTTGTCTTGTCATGCACTTCGGGTGTTTAGAATTTACGGGTTTCCTCCGCCTTCGCTTATTCTCTCGTTTTCTTCTTTCCTACTTTCGTGATCGCACTTTGTATATATTAGTTAGATGTGTACAGTACTAACTAACTAATCTACTAACGTTAGGGATTTAGATTTAGTTACTAACACTACTAATCACTAATTATCTCACGCTTCCTACTACCGGCATTTCTCTCTCTCATTATCCTATCCCTGCTTAGTTTTCCGTTCTCTCCTCATACGCACGCAACGTTTCTCCTTGCGTACCTCCCCTTGTACTATGCACGTGTCTGCCTGTTCTCCCAGGTCGTTTATTGTCTATATGTTTGTATGGTTCAGTGTCCGTGTCTTACGTTTCCCTCTTGTTATGTAATTATCTCTTCCCTGTGTTCCAGCCTCTCTCTCCTCGTTGTCTCACCTGATTTCTATTATGTCTCCCTGTATATATGTTCAGTGTTTTCATTTCTCCGTGTCAGTACGTTGATTCTATTTCCCTGAGCCTACCTTTCCGAAGCCAGAGTAATTTCCCGAGACTACCCTTTGATTACGACCCCGAGCCTGCCCAGCGATTTTGTCCTTTTGCCCTTCTGATTCCTGAGTATCGACCTTTTGGCTAGATGTAGTACATAGTGTGGTATAATGGTTAGGGAACTGGGCTTGTAACGTTAAGGTTGCAGGTTCAATCCCCAGGTGGGACACTGCCGTTGTACCCTTGAGCAAGGTACTTAACCAGCTGTATGAATGGATTGTAAAGAAATGTAAACTGTAAGTCGCTCTGGATAAGAGCGTCTGCTAAATGCCGGTAATGTAATGTAATGTAATGTAATGTACTAGATACTCTTTAGATTAGGACATGACAAGCCTAGATGGGCCTAATGACCCGTTCTCATCATTGTATTTGTTCTCATCATGTATTCTTATGTCCTTAAAACAACATTGAGGTTGCAGCTGTTTATGTTAATGTTGTCTCTCACAACACAATAAAAATCTATTTGAACAATTCCTGAATTCATTGGAGTAAATAATAATCCCCCCCTCTCCAAGGTTTGGATCCCCCCAGTGAGCAAGGACCTCTGGGAGGCCAGGAGCACTTTCTCCACGCCCCCCATCCCATGCAGGGTCCGATGATAGACGTCCCCCAGCAGATGAGGAGGTCCCTATCGGAGGACCTGACCCGGTTCATGGGGGGCAACCCAGCGGGGAACTCCCAGCACTTCCCCCCCAGGGGTCTGCAGATGCAGCAGCACAACATCATGGGCCAGCCCTTCATTGAGCTCAGACACCGGGCCCCTGAGAGCCGGCTGCGGCTCCCCTTTGGACCCCCTGACCACCCTCCGCGACCGCCAGGGTTCGGGGATGGGGCGGGACCAGAGATGGGGTCCGCCAGCATGAGGATGGGGGGGCACCCCATGGCATCAGGCCCATCTCTTGGCATGAATGCCCACCTGCCGATGTCATCCAGTCTGGAGAACCTGCACCAGCATCGTGTGCCAACGGGAACCAGCCCCCAGCACCCTCCTCTAATGAGGTCCTTGAGCCACCCAGCTAACTCTTTCGGCATGGCTCTGCCAACCGCGCAGCCGGACCAGATGCTGATGGGTGGGGAGGAGAAGATAGATGCAGACGATTCAGCCGTAAAGGACCTGGAAGATGTGGAGGTGAAGGACCTGGACGATGATGACCTGGAGAACCTCAACCTGGATGCGGATGATGGGAAGGGCCTGGACCTGGAGGCTAACGACCTGCACCTGGATGACCTGCTGAGGTCCGGGAAGTTTGACATCATCGCCTACACGGACCCTGAGCTTGACCTGGAGGACAAGAAGGACATGTTCAATGAGGAGCTGGACCTCAGCGACCCCATTGACGAGCACAGCGAGGCCTCCGACCTACAAAAGGCCCTGTCGGAGAAGAGGAATGCCTGCTCGGGTGGGGTTGGGCCAGCACCACGCATGGTGCCCGCCAGGGGGAAATCGGTTACCACGCGGGAGCAGGGTCATATCAAATGGGAAACCATCACTGCTGACACTACTCCATTGCACACTGAGCTAACCATAAAAACTGAAGTCAAAGAGGGTCTGAGTCACACCCAGCTGTCCTCCTGCTGTGGAGGTCAGACCTGTGAAAGGTCCGAAAATAACCAGGAAGGCCTAGAGGCTGGCCAGCCTTTTGCCACCGCCCAGCCCACCCCAGTGCTGTCCAGTCTGCTGGTCCAAGAGAAGCTGGAGGATGCTGAGCCGGTGCCAATGTCCTCCCCTAACTTGCTCAACCAGATGGCTCAGGCTAATCCGGTCAACAGCCTGCAGCAGAACCATAGCCTGCCGATGATGGACCACCAGATGAATCCGAACATGACAGACCCTTCCTTCGTTCAGGGGGCTGCGCTGGGGAACTTCCCCCACGGGCCGCCACCCTGCCAGAACTTCAGAGTCGCAGCCCAGCAGACTGAGCAGGACCCCCAGCCCTTGGGCCCCCCCAGCCCGCAGAACAGGCCCCTGCTCCTGGATGAGCAGCCCCTCCTCCTACAGGACCTCCTGGACCAGGAGAGGCAGGAGCAGCAGCAGCAGAGACAGATGCAGGCCATCATTCGCCAGCGCTCCAGCGACTCCTTCTTCCCCAACATTGGTGAGGCCTCGCCCACTCATGCTAACTCTTTCCATCTCACGGGAGTAGAAATGCGTTTGAATAATTCCTGATTACAATGTAAAAGGATTACAAGTATGTTCCTTGAAAGTAAGGCAATTGTGGCAGCAGAAGCAAAAAGAACGAATAAAAACATTGTTTATTGAACAAATCTGCAGGATGTATAGTAACTTCATTCATACTTTTTCAGTGAATGTTAACTTTTGTGGCATTGTGTCTTGCAAACCTGTAGACTTTGATGCCATCACGGACCCAATCATGAAGGCAAAGATGGTGGCCCTGAAAGGGATCAACAAGGTGATGGTGCAAAACAGCATAGGAATAACCCCCATAGTCATGAACAGGTATGAGCCCAATTCACCCAATTTCTTAAAAAAGCTTTTCCTTTTGTTGTTTTTTGGCATCTTAACTGAATGGAACTTCCTTCCCGTGGCAGGGGTCAGTTGGGCAGTCAGCAGGTTCCAGGAGCTCACTGTCCTGATGGTGACACTGTTCCACAGCATGCTGTCGGACAGGTACCAACCATTTCTGTCCACTTTGGGCTTAGTACTGATGAATGCTGCCAAAAGCAGCATCTCACCTTGTTTATTGTCTGCCTCTAAAAATGTGTTGCAGGATGGCAAGTTGACACAACATTTGGCGAGGTCCAACCCTCCAAATTTTGGCCCTGGATATCTGAGTATGTACACTCACTCTTTGTTGGTGACGGTTCTTTAAAAAAAAAAGAAGATATTTATGTGTGTATTATTGATACTTTCCCTTGTTTGAAAGCAATTTTAAATGTCTAAATATCTAGAAAATAGATCTGATGTAAATAAAAATAATCTACTTTCTGATATTGAAAATGAATAAATGAATAAAAGTGGGCCTCCCAAGTGGTGCAGTTTTTTCATCTCAAATGCCATTTAAAAAGCGTTTGAGTGTTTTGTGGCTCAGCTGTCCAGGGACAGATGAAAATGTGGTCTCTTTCAGATGACAGTCAGAAGGAGCAGTACGAGGGCTGGCTGAAGGAGACACAGCAGCTGCTCCAGATGCAGCAGAAGTTTCTGGAAGAGCAGATTGGGGCCCACAGGAAATCCAAAAAGGCCCTTTCAGCCAAGCAGCGCACAGCCAAGAAAGCGGGCCGCAAGTTCCTCGAGGAGGACCTGGAGCAGCTGAGGCATGTGACCGAGCAGCAGGGCGTGGTGCAGAAGCAGCTGGAGCAGGTTCGTCAGGACTCCTATCAGAGGCGGCCCGTCACACAGGCCCTGCCCCCACCACACATATGATTATATGATAATAGCAGTCTGACATTTGATATCTGTGGTCATTTGTTTGAGGTAGAGAGAGTCTCTGGAGTACGATGGAGTCTCACTTTTTTGAGACTTATATTTGCTGTAAATCCAATTTTCCCTCCAAATATAGCTATACAGACAGTACCGGTATATATTGTTTCATAAACCACATGCTTAATTTTGGGAATTTTCTAAATGTGGCTATAATTAGGATGTCTAATTAATTTTACTATAATTAGCCATTTACATGCTCCAGTTTATGTATAAGTAGATTTTAATATAAATTGATTTTGCACATCATCCAACTTGCCCCCCTTTTAACTATAGTTTAATTGTGTTTTTGGATATGCCTTCTGCCTAATCATCAATTGTGGCATGGAGATATATTTGGTGACAGCACATTCCTTAGCCACTTTGGCACATCAGACATGTGCATTGAGGCCATGAACTATGGGAGGCATGCTACGATAACGGTAACTGTTCACTTAATTTGCTTAATTAGAAAGCGTGTAAATCCTCTAAATAATCCGTTAGCGAGTAATCGCAGTTTTCTCTTAATTGTCTTCTCTGTCTCTTCATGCAGTTAGAGAAGGTAGATGGCTAAAAGCCAAAACCAAGTTAAATTCAGTAATACAAATCAATCGTTTCAAAGAATAGGCTACCCTTAAAAGAGCTAAAACCTTCCATTAACTATGTTCAGCTTTGTACTCAAAGCTGACAAACAAGTTTCAGAAAGTCAGTGTTCTTTCCTGATCAGTTGAACGTTTTTTTAACGTTGTCAATATTCCTTGAATTCCGGCATGGAGAATGAAGTGTGATTATGTCATGTGAATAGAAGGCAGATTTCCAGCAAGATTTCACTTTACATTATTGCCGGAAACCACATGCCAAGGTGTAAAAGTGTCCCATATCTCTTGTACACTACCTCCTGACACCGCCACGCTATGCCAGACACTACTGTGTGGAATTGATATGATACCAGAGCAAGATTCAGCTGAGCCTTACACAACCGAGAACAATGAGAAAAGAGCAGGGATCAGAGCACAGAGGTCCTGTGTTGGGGAGATATACAATGGTCTTCATCCTGCACTAGCATGCGTGATGGGCTCAAAAGAACACAATTACTGTACATATTACTGAAGGGAGTATGGAGCCCTTACAGGAAGTTCAGTGCTGCCAATATGTGCTCATGTTTTAATTTAGTTTTTTTCGGTGATATAATTCCATCCTTTATTTTGACTGGGAAGGCCTCACTGAGACTAGGTGTCTTTTACAGGAGAGCCTTGTTAACAAGCGTATAAAAAACAACAAACAATATAAAATACAATAAAATACAAAATAAAATAAAATAAAATGTAAGGGGAGAAAAGGTTAATTCAGTTAAAAACAAGCAGATTCCTTTATGACATAGTCCTCCAACAACTATTTGAATATTTGCAAGGACACAACTGTGTCAAGTCTAAGGAAACCTTACATTTCATTCCACAGGTATGGTGCAAAGAAGCTAAAAGCCTTTTTTCCTAAATCAGATGTTGTAAAAGGAACCTCTAACATTACCCAGTCCGCAAACTGGGTGGAATATGATATTTTTCTAATACTTAAAACAGATGTTAAATGAAATGGTAATTTATTTAAAAGCCCTTTGTAGATGAATAAGAGGTGTTTTTTTCTTCGGGTAGCAAGGGACGGCCAAACAACATTTTGATATAGGTTGCAATGTGCTAAAATGATCTCCTGAAGCATAGGGCACTGTGATAAACTGCATTTAATGGTTTTAAAGTTGAAGCAGAAGCATGCATGTAGATGACATCCCCACAATCTAAAACTGATAAAAATGTGGATTGGAGAATTATTTTTGCTGTTAAAAGTAAAATATTATTTATTTCTATAAATATCTAGTTTTGTTCTTAATTTCTTTGTAAGTTCGGCTATGTGAGTTTTAAAAGCTTGTTTTTAATTCAACCAAATACCAAGATATTTATATGAAGTCACTTGTTCAATTTGAAGGTAATCTAGGGTAAGTATTTCATGATCAGTAGGACAATTTCTGTGACCTCCTGAGAATATAATAAACTTGGTCTTATTAGAATTTAGCACATGTTTGAGGTTAAAAAGTGGATCTTGTATTGTATTAAAAGCTTGCTGAAGGTTGGAGATGGCCTGTGTCATAGAGGAGGCAGTAGCATACATCACCGTATCATCTGCATAGATATAGATTTTACAGTTGCTTACATTAAAACCAATATAATTTATATACACTGTAAACAGTATTGGACCTAGAATAGACCCCCACAGTAGTCCTTTAGTTATTTCAGTACATTTTGACTGGATACCATCAGCTGAATTTCACTGGGATTTATCTGTAAGGTAGTTATTGAACCAATTACCTGCATTCTGGTCTAATCCAATAACAGATAGCTTTCGTATTGACAAAGGATGATCCACAGTGTCAAATGCTTTTGAAAGATCTATAAATAAGGCGACACAATGTTGTTTTTTATCAAATGTGGTGGTGCTGTGTCTTGGTCTAAAACCAGACTGATATGTGTTGAGAATGCAATTACTTGACTAAAAGGAGCATAGTTGTGTGTTAATTAAGGATTATAAAATTTTACTTAGGCAAGAAAGTTTGGAGATTGGCCGATAATTATTGAAGTCACTAGTGTCTCCTGCTGTATGTAAAGGGAGAGCATGTGCTGCTTTCCAAACCTTAGTACAGATATCCTTTTTGTCAATAACTAAACCTGTAGTAGACATGATTTTTTTGTGGGATAGAGGGGGCAGAGTTCTGTTTCATGCATTTAACTATTTTCCAGAATTTAGCAGAATTCCCACCACGATCATTGCTAAGCCACAATTTCTTAGTTGTCTGAAAGACAGCCAATCAGAGGTGGAGTATGTCATTCTTGCTTTAGCCCAAGCCATATTTCTTTTGTGCAAAAGATCAGATAACTCCCGAGAGAACCATGGATTTGATCTATCTTTAACCCTTTGTTTTTTAAAAGGAGCATGCTTGTCGGCCATGAGATTAAAATCATTTGCCAACTCTGGGTCGGGGATGGAGAACACGCCTGACAGGTCACAGTGATATAGATCATATAAAAAGGCTTGCACTACAAAATATCTCAAATGTATTTTAGTGATAATACGTGGGCATATTAGCAAAAATGGAAGTTACTGGATACTTATGACATCTGTTAGTCAGTATGATATCTCAGATCTAAGTAGATTTTACTCAATTTCTTCTATTGGGACGAGTTGGCTTAGTTATTAACTGTGTTAGATTAAAATCATTGTACATTTATATTACCTTATGAGAATTTGGTCCTAACCAATCAATGTTGGCATCACCAATAATTATTAGTTCTGATGGTACATACTTAGACAACAGATCAAATATGTTTCCAAGAGCATTTGTGTTTGCACAAGGGGGGCGATAAATTCCTACCAGCGCAAAACTGGAATTGCCGTCAAGATGTATAGCTAGGGCTAGGTATTCAAATTCCCCTGGTGCAGATAAAGACAGTAAGGCAGATGCAGCAAGGCAACTTTTCACATAGCTATCTACACCACCCCCTCTAACACCTCTGTCCATTCTGACGATGTTATAACCATCCAGGGCTACATCGCTGACTGGTATTGATTTCTTTAACCATGATTGACTAATAATAAAAATGTCTATTAGTTTGACAAGCCCACATCTTGATAAAATCCATCTTCAAGATCAGACTCCTAGCATTTATATGCAAAAATCCAATACCCCATTACGAGATTTGAAACTAAATCGGCGTCTCAAAGTTCAGTAGCCATCATAGTAAAAAATTTTAAAAGCACAGAAGTGATGGAAAAATTAAATCCAAAGATTCCAGGTAAATGGTAAAAAATAAGTTTGAAAAATAAATAAGAAAGCACAAAAAAGCAATGTAAAGCTTCAAAAAGTCAGTCTCTAAATGATTCCATTCCATAAATGAAATCGGCGTGTAGTAGAATCAGAAAAACAGTAAAACATGAAACGAAGTTAACTATTTAACTCACTCTGATAGGTTAGCTGATCGACCTATCAGGTAGCTTAATGTCATGAGCAAGCCGGTGGGATATGTCCAAAGTCCAAACACACAAGTAACTTGTCAGCTACTTGTTTTAGCTATTTGATTATTTTTAATCACTTTCCTTCGCCGCTGGTTTAATAATCTGCATCGGCTACACTTTTACTGCAATCGCAAGCACAAGCACATACTGGTCTCGATGGTATTTTGTGTAGACCTGCCCGACATGAACACACAGAGTAGAGGGAGCCGCCAAGCACTAGCTAGCCATCTAACAACACAGCAGTTTGTCAACAACACAGTTAGGAAAGTGGAGACTTACCTTCAGGATTACGACAGTAACTCAAGCACGCCGAGCAGGGTGAGACCTACCCGGGGCTAGGGCTCATAGAGCCAGGTGAAAGAAGGTCGACAATGGCAATTGAGACAAGAACTGGACCGGGAGCCGGATGGCAGACAGGCAGTAGCGACCATGCACGATGGAGTACGATAAGTAAATGTGCTCATATTTTTTGTTTTTTTAGATTCGGAAGCAGCAGAAGGAACACGCTGAGCTGATAGATGAATATCGGGTCAAGCAGCAGGAGCAGCAGCAGTGTGCCATGATGCCCGGGGCACTGTCCCAAGGACCCATGATGAGTCACATGATGCAGATGCAGCAGCACCGCTTCAGCCAGCCTGCCCCGCCTCGCATGCCTGGGGTCCCTGGCTGGCAGCCTGGTGCGCCCACCCCCATGGGGGCCCCCAGAATGCCCCCACATCTGCCCTCACAGATGCCCCAAGTCAATCCCAGTGCTAAGCCTGTCCAAAACCCCCTGCCCGTGCTAGGAAGCAAACCCCCGGCAGCGGCAGCCAACGGTGCAAGCAGCAGAAGAGTTGGCGGCACCCCTCACGTGAAGTTTGACGACAACAACCCATTCAGCGAGGGCTTCCAGGAGCGCGAGCGCAGAGAGCGTCTGCGGGAGCAGCAGGAGAGGCAGCGCGTCCAGCTCATGCAGGAGGTGGAGCGACAGCGTGCCCTGCAGCAGCGTCTGGAGCAGGGCATGCTGGGAGCTGACGCCCAGGCCAACCGCCCAGCCTTCTACAGCGCAGACCCGCCCCGTGACTTCACGCAGCCGCAGAGACCCTCAGTGTTCCCCCAGCAGCAGGGCGTGCAGTTAGGGTTCATGGGCTCGCCCTCTGGCCCCCCTTTCATTCAAGGAGGGGAACGCCATCCCACACTGGGAAACAGACCCTTCTGCGCTGAGAAGGGACCCAATTTCCAATCAAAACACCCCATACTGCCTGGGTTTGGGTTTGAGGGACCCGGAGTGATGCCCCAGGGTGCCGGCAACGGGCTGTCCTACGGTGTGGAACCAGCCACGCCCCTGCCCCCAAACTACCCGGGATCAGGACAGTCCCTGATTCAGCTCTACTCCAACATCATCCCAGAGGAGAAGAAGAAGAAGAGGAGCTGCAGGAAGAAGAAGGACGAGGATGGTGCGTCCACCCCTCAGTCGGACCTGACTGCCCCGCTCACCTGCATCTCCCACACCTTGTCCACCCCCACCAGGAGCGTTGCGCATCCAGGGTTGCCCGACTCGTCCCCCTCCGCCCAGGGAGCTGAGTTAGAGCAGCAGCTGTCAGTGGGGAACGGCGGTGGAGCGGGCCCATCGGACCAGCCCCAGCGCACACTCAGCGAGGTCAAGCTGGAAAGGGCGGAGCCCGGCGAGGGCCCCGCCCCCAAGGAGTCCATGGAGGAAGGGCCGGCCGAGGCGGTGAAGATGGAGGCCTCTGGCAAGAGCCCCATGCACAGCGCCAAGGGGGAGTCTGGCAACGAGCTGCTGAAGCACCTACTGAAGAACAAGAGCCTGCCTCCCGTCCTGCCCTCGCCAAGGCCCGCTGACGGCCCACGCTCTGAGGACCAACGATCCACGGACAGCAGGGCCCCACGGACGCATGCACCCACAGATGCCACCGCGGTGAGAGGATGATTCACTCCCACTCCGTACATCGCACACTGATTCTTCTCCTCCCGTTTAAACTCGCAACTGAAAGTATGATTCATCCTAAGAGCAGGTTGTGCCGTCAGAGCCAGTTTATCATTTGTTCTCTATTAGTGTAGGTAAGATTGTGTATTGTGTTTTGTTTTTTTGTTTTTTTGTTTTCATTTACAGTTTAAAAACATTGTCTTCATTGTCTTCAAAAAAATGTACATTAATTTAATGTAACAAAAGGGCAACCAATACATTTTCCACAAAGAGAGTAACATTCAACATTCCACACAATCAGACATGGTTACATGGGAATTTCAAAAAGCTAAACAAGTGAGGAACCAAAAAAGGTATCAAAGAAGAAACATTTTAAATTCAAAGTAAAAAATAAGGAAAGAAATCACACCCAAACAGGTTGGAAACCCAGGCTTGCAGGAGTGCGCCCTCACTGTTGAGTGCACATTTGTTTTAGAAAAATCTTCCCTGTTCAGTAAAGACTTATTTACAGCATAGGATAATACTGCTGATGTCAGATATTGGTGATATCAGGTAGTCACATACTCCCGTGTGTGGAGTGTGAGCTCTAACGCTCTGTCCGTGTGTTACCCAGGGGGTCACCGGCACCCAGCTGGTGAGAAAGCTCGATCTAGCGGGTCCAGTGCTACCCGAGCAGGGCAAGAAGAAGCAGTGCAACAGGAGGGCGCCCAAGACCACGGACAAGCCTACATCCCGCTACAAGAAGAGGAGGAAAGAGGAGGAGGTCTACCCCAGCACAGACACATTAATGACCCCTCTCAAACAGGTACGACACACCTCCCATCAGAGCAAACAGCACAGACACGGTTTCAACGGTCAATGGTGGTGCGGCAGGAGCTGAGTGATTGAATCTTCACCGAGTGGAGAGCCTCAGTGACCGTGAGCAGAGCAGTTTCAGTAGAGTGACCTGGCTTCAAGCCTGATTAGTTGGGATCAAGCAAGTCATTCTGTAGGAGCTAGAGAGAGACCGTTGATTATATACAGCCCCTTCTACAGTCTTGGACAGGAATGAGAGGAGAGAGACAGGTCGATAGTTGGAAATGTCAGCAGGATTCAGAGAGGGTTTCTTGAGGAGGTGGATGACATGGGCCCATTTGAGAGCAGAGGGGACAGAACCAGAGGAAAGAGAGGAGTTATTAGTAATTATTGACAATATATGTAAATTACAGTGTTGGTAAGAATAATTTGTTACAATTATTTTAATAGAGGTTCTCGATGGCATACATTTGGATCTAAATGAATAATTCAACATGATTATATCAAAATAAATTACAAAGGAAGGTTTGAGCAAAGCAACAAGAAGTAACTGTTTGTTCAACAGGTCTGTTGACTGGGTTTTTTTAGTTCGTTTTTTTACCAAACTCGAAGGGGTCAGAATGTCTCCACATCCACTGGTTTGTTATTAGATATCTGGATGAAATTAAACTGTGCCCCGCAAGAAGGTTTGTTGAAAATGTAATTTTTTTGTTTTGTAATGTATAGAAACACCGGGGTGCAGTCAGTAATAAGAACTACTTCAAGCATTATTTTTTGGAGGGGCAGACTAGTATTGGCTGTGTGTTTTGTGCATAGTCTGCCCTCCTTCCAGTATCTGTCCCCAGCAGTAACAGTGCAGTTTCTTCTCCCTGTCCTCTCCCCATGCACCCCTTTTCCCTGTCCTCTCCCCATCCACCCCTTCCACCATAGCAGCTGTCCCTCCTGCCCCTGATGGAGCCCATGATCGGGGTCAGCTTTGCCCACTTTCCCCCCCATGGCAGTGGCCAGCTGAATGGGGAGAGCCGTCTTTCCGGGACCTTCGGCAGCGCTTCTCTGGACGGCATGTCAGACTACTACTCCCAGCTCATCTACAAGGTAAAGAGTTTCCGGCTGCCAGCCTCTGAGCCGCAATGGTCGAAAGGCCTCAGAGAGAGAGAGGTATGAACAGGGTTTGGTTAGAATCGTTGTTGTAGGGTCAGTTCCCAGGTTTGGGCACTGCATTCTACTCTCGTGAAAGAAAATAAAACCGAGCTAGTGCACTAAAGACATTCAGTGTATTTTTTCCACAATGTTGAAAGGATGACACCGTATTACCCTGTTAAACATTCAGCCATGTAAATGGATAATGTGTGGTGGGAGATGTGGTTTTCTAATATTTCCTATGGCGGGTTTGTGTTCAATGTTGCACACCTTCTGTGATGTGCCTTTTGCAACAGAACAACCTAAGTAACCCCCCACCCCTCCGGCCTCCCTGCCCCCCACTCCGCCCCCTGTGCCTCGACAGAAGATGGTGAATGGGTTCGCCACCACCGAGGAACTGGCCAGGAAAGCGATGGTCATGGGCGGATATGATGGTAGGGCCACTGCCCCCACATAATGTCCACATTAACTATATAAACAAGGTATGAATTGTATAAGTTGAAATGTGAAATATTGCAGGAGTGTGTTCATTTCTTTCTCCACATCTCCCTCAGTGACCAAAAGCCTCATACCAAAGCTGCTCCAGACGCCATTCAGGACTGAAGACTTGTTGGCACGAGCGATTGCACAGGGGCCCAAAACTGTGGACGTGCCCGCTTCCCTGCCCACACCCCCTCACAATAACCAGGAGGAGATTAGGTGGGTCAATATTGTTCAAACCCCCCTCACATGGATCACGGCACTGAGTGGGAAACGTCTCTGTGACTCTTTCACAAAGTGATGCTCTCTTCCTCTCTCTGTGGGATTCTCTGGCTCTCCCTAACCCAAATACTAATTTATTACCATTAAGACCAAAAAGGTGTCGCATTGCCAAAGCACTAGTACACAGCATAATATGAATGAATGAATAATTAAATGTATAAAAGTTATAATAATGGTGATGGCAATGTTTCTCACACACACAAACACCACACGCACACACACGCACACACTCACACACACACACCCCCACACCCACACCCACACACTCACACACCCACACCCACACACTCGCACACACACACACACACACACACACAGGGGGCAGGAACACTGTGAGGACCGGGAAGACCCTGACGGCTTCATCCCCTCCTCGTCTCCCGAAAGTGTGGTCGGAATGGAGATCAGCCGCTACCCGGACCTGTCCCTGGTGAAAGAGGAGCCGCCCTCCCCCGCTCCTTCCCCCGCCCCCTCTCCGGTCATCCCCCTGCTCCCCTGCTCCAGTGGGAAGGGTGAGTGTCATGACATCACTCCCAGCTGAGGCCTGTTGTCTGGGGCGACCTGCTGTCTGAATAATGCGCTGACTGCAGCCACGGTCCCCAAGCATTCCGTTCATTGAGATCAACAGGGGCTCATTTATGTATGCGCTCGCTGATTACGATAGCCTTATTCCGCAGCCAGTTTCACATTCTGTGGATTCCTGATATAAAAACTTCAAAATATCATCCAGTCATGTATAAAATATGCAGTTTTCTGAAGGTGTTCTTGCCCCCAGGGTCTGAAGCCAGGCAGCGGGAGGTCAAGATAGAGCCGCAGAGCTTGTTCTTTGGGTCACAGTTCGGTCAGCCCCTTAACTTCTCCAAAACAGGACTGGTATCCATAGCGATCACCCTGAACCCAGCTGCAACGGAGGTGAGTGGCTTTAATGGTTAGATAGATTAAGGTGGGGGTGTTTATTTTTGTTTACATGATTTTTTTTAAATGTCTTTAAAAAAAGCATATGACCTTATCCAGTGTGAATTACACAGATTCATACTCTACCCATTCACAGCTGGATATGTACTAAAGCCATTCGGGATAAGTGCCTTGTTCAAGGGTAAAAAATGAATGCCCCTCCTTGGAATTTGAGTCAAAAGAGCAGTTCCCTAACCATTAGAATACGTTGTATTAGCCCAGCTCTAAGACTGAATCTGACTCAATTATTCATGGTCTGAATCCTGTGTTTTAGGGCTGGGTTAGAACAAAAGCCAGCACCCACCCTTACACCCTCACACCCACACCGACCTACACACCCTTACACCCACACCGGCCCTTACACCCACACACCCTTACACCCACACCGGCCCTTACACCCACATCGACCCACACACCCACATACCCTTACACCCACACCGGCCGTTACACCCAGACACCCTTACACCCACACCGAACCTTACACCCATACACCCACACTGGCCCACATACCCACACACCCACACCGGCCCTTACACCCACACACCTACACTGGCCCTTACACCCACACTGGCCCTTACACCCACACACCCTTACACCCTTACACCCGCACACCCACACTGGCCCTTACACCCACACACCCACACTGGCCCACAGACCCACACACCCACACACCCACACTGGCCCTTACACCCACACACCCACACTGGCCCACAGACCCACACACCCTCACACCCACACCGGCCCTTACATCCACACACCCACACACCCACACCGGCCCACACACCCACACATCCACACACCCACACTGGCCCTTACATCCTCACACTCACACTGGCCTTTACACCCACACACCCACACTGGCCCTTACACCCACACACCCACATTGGCCCACAGACCCACACCGCCCTTATACCCACGCTGGCCCACAGACCCACACACCCTCACACCCACACACCCACACACCCACACACCCCTTCTTGGATAAGATTGCATGTCTCTGCCTTAGGGGAGGTGAGGGGGAAACATGGGATGGGGATGAGGTCAAACGTTGTTTGGGCCGTTGCGTTTCAGAACATTCCGGGGGTGGTGGCGGCAGTAGCGGGCCTGCTGTGCGTGAAGATCCCCAGCAGCTACGAGGTTAGCAGCGGACTCAAAGTGCCCCCTCCTGGGTACGCCCCCCAGAGCCCAGCGGCCTTCCAGGGGCCTGGTGTTGGCCCTCACGTGGTCATGAGGTTCCTGACACCCCCAGGGTCATACCCGCCTCAGCTCCTCATTCCTACCACCCGCGCCGGTAAGCGCATCACCCTGCATGCCCAACACGCCTGTCATCCGTGCGCTGTGTGTGTCCAAAGGAAGCAGTGGAATGCTGGGAGAAATAATTTTGGCGTCATGGGATTTGGAGTCATCTTTCATGGGAAGCGCTTTTTTGTTTTTATTTTTCTTCACTTCAACTCTAAATGTGACATTTTTAATTGAATGATTTTTCCAGTTCCGCGGGACCTGGATTAGCTAGCCCTCTTCTTGTGTATAATTTTCTTCATTATTATTGAGTGGCCGGACCTCCTTCTGCCTGGATCAAGTCTCTGCTGATGATGTGCATCATTACTGAGCATGGCCAAGATTGTAGTTATGAATGTAACCAAGTAATGGTTTCAGAGCAAGCTTGTTAGTGCAACATCTCGCTTTGGAGTATTTTCTGTCTGATCTCCACTAATGAACGAAGCCAATGAGCTTCATTGCCCAGACGAGTTTGGGGAGCTGTTTGTATGCTTTGAAATAATCGTGCTTAATTGCCTTGATTACTAATCCAAATCATTTTCGCTTTCATATGCAACAGACCTAAGAGCATAGTTTTAAGTCTGTAAAATGTATGAAATGTCAACATTTTATTTAATAATAACAGTAAGCAGGCCCTAACTACCTAAGGCCCTTGTTAGGCCACACTTGGAATATTGTGTTTAGTTCTGGGGACCGCATTACAAAAAAGATATAGATGCGCTGGAAAAGGTCCAAAGACGGGCAACCAGACTGATTCCAGGCATAAAAGACAAGTTTTATGAGGAAAGGCTAGAGATGCTTGGACTGTTCAAGCTTAGTAAAAGGAGACTTAGGGGAGATTTGATTGAGGCTTTTAAATGTATTAAAGGAATTAACAAAGTGAATTTCAGGAAATTATTCAAGTTGAGTTCGGTTAGCAGAACGAGGGGGCATAAATGGAAACTGACAAAGGGTAAATTTCACACGGACACTAGGAAATATTTTTTCACACAGAGAGTGATCAATGCGTGGAATAGCTTGCCTGGACATGTAGGGGTATTCAAGGCCAGGCTCGATCCAGTGTTAGACACTCTAGCCTTTGGGTAAACTAAGCATTGTGAGCAGATTAGTGGTAGGAATGGACGAGCAGTGTTGGGTTGAATGGCCTGTTCTCGTCTTCCCTTTATGTTATGTTATGTTACCAAAGAGATACAAATATAATAAACCTCCTTTTGAAGAGGTTCCCAAGACAAAACAAAACAAACAAAAACATGGAGAACATTGTCTTGTGAAGCCTGTGCTAGACGCTCTGTTTTCAGCAGTGCTTTGTTGATGTATTTATGAGGGTCTGACATCCTAAAGACCCAGAGCCCAGGTCCCAGCAGCCTTGCCACCACAAAGAGAAGCTCATATCCGGGGGGTTTCCAGCCTCCTCTGCGGGTGATGGAGGGTGACAGTCACACCTCTGCTGCGGTGGCTGATTGACGGGTCTGTGTTTCAGGTCTGGCAGCAGTCAGGGGCGACCACGCGATGGGGAACGGAGACCCAGAGCTCAAATCACAGTGGTGCTGTCACTGCAAAGTGGTGGTTCTAGGAAACGGAGTGCGGAAGTCCAGCAGTGCCCTGCGCTGCAGTGCCCAGGTACGACCCGGCCTCCTCTCCTCTGCTGCTCCACGGGGTTCACACGCATGTCCTTTATTTACCAAGCACAAGCTCCTGTCCACACTGTCTTAGAGTAAGGTGGGATGAACACCTGAATAGATCTAAAAATTGAGTATTGCACAACTGAAACAGAAGTGTCATTATAAAAGCTATAGTATAATAAACATTTTGTTTGGCATAAGTGGCATACTGAAGGGGTGCATTATGTTTGGAACCACGGAATTCAGAACCATTGACTGTCTTAAATCCATAACGGTCAGGAATAGTCAAGCGGTTAATTACAGTAACGAGACAAAGTCAATAAAACCGATATACGGGAGCCCTTAAATGCCCAGAGACTGCTGGCTGTTTCACATGCCTGCTCTTGCTAGCCAATGTTTCCCAAATATGACCCTGGCCAGTCCTGCTTTGCTTGACCAGACAACCACATTGACAGAATTTTCTGCCACATGATGATAAGACTCACAAAGCTGATTTGTTTCTCTCTCCAACCAACTGGATGCCTGAACACACCGTTGCATACATGGAGGTGGTAACAGAGCGGACAAACAGAAAAGATAAACATAATCTGCTTACATCAAAGGAAGTTGCGTGGTGGGAAACACAAGACCTGCCACTTAAATCAGGAAGAAGCAAATTCCCTCCTTTGTCTATAGCAAAAGAGCTGTAGCATTATTTACAGATAGCAGCAGCAGTAGTATAGATGTGGCTGAAGACTTTCGGGTGGTACTAGGAGAGGGAGGTGAGTGTGAGCTGATGGACGTTAAGATTCAAGTGAAGAGATGGGTAATCAGTCTTCATAGAGGCCACTGTGGAGTCGAGAAGGCAGGTCCCCTTATCTTGATGGACTTGGTGTACAGAGCTTCCATTTTTACACATTAAACATAAGAACATAAGAACATAAGAACATAAGAATACATAATGATGAGAACGGGCCGTTCGGCCCATCTTGGCTCATCATGTCCTAATCTAAAGAACATCTAGTACTACATCTAGCCTGGCCTTGAATAGCCCGAGCGTTTCTGCCTACTACCTGACCTGGCAAGCTGTTCCAGGCATTGACAACTCTCTGTGTAAAGAAAAACTTCCTAATATCTGTGCGGAATTTGCCTTTAACTAATTTCCACCTGTGGCCTCTTGTTCTGCTGACCCCACTTATCTTAAAAAATCTTTGGTATTTTACTTTGTTAATCCCTTTTAGGAATTTAAAAACCTCAATCAAATCCCCCCTAAGTCTCCGTTTGCTAAGTTTAAATAGATTGAGTGCCTTAAGTCTATCATCATAACTTTTACCTTTCATACCAGCTATCAGTTTAGTTGCCCTTCTTTGGACTTTTTCAAGAGCTTCAATATCTTTCTTGTAGTGCGGTGCCCAGAACTGCACACTTAACATTAATATAACCTCCTTTGATTTATACTCAATACTTTTTGCTATGTATCCCAGCATCCTGTTGGCTTTTTTCACTGCTGTAGCACACTGCTTTGATGCAGATAGGCTTTGATCAACTACAACTCCTAAATCCTTTTCAAATTGAACACCTACTAACATTTCTCCTCCCATAAAATACTCCTGTCTAATGTTTTTATTTCCCACATGCATAACTTTACATTTAGCAATATTGAACGTCATCTGCCATGTATCTGCCCATTTTTGGATTTTGTTTAAATCATCTTGGATTACTTTAGTCGATTCCAAACTGTTTGCCAAATCCCCAAGTTTAGTATCATTTGCAAATTTAACTATTTTGCTACTAATGTCCATATCCAGATCATTTATGTAAATAAGGAAGAGCAGAGGTCCCAGCACCGATCCCTGCGGGACACCACTGCCCACAGCACCGAGGTCAGATTCAGCCCCACCTACTGTTACTCTTTGTATTCGCCCTTGCAGCCAATTTTTAACCCACTCTGAAACTACTCCTACAATTCCTACTGATTTCATTTTAGCAATGAGCCTCTCATGTGGTACCTTGTGAAATGCTTTCTGAAAGTTTATATGTAATTTCCCCAAGTTCTTTGAGTACTCTGGGATATATGCCATCCGGGCCTGCTGCCTTATTTGTCTTAAGTTTTTGTAGTTTTTGTAGTACTTCTACATCCCTTATCTCAAAGTCCTCCAAAACATTCCGTACCTTGTCTATACATTTAGGCATATTTATAACCTCTTCTCTAGTAAAGCTCTCCACAAAGTAACTGTTTAGTGTGTATGCAATGTCCTTATTATTATAAACCAAAGTTCCTTCCTTATTCTTAATGCACTTAACCTCATCCTTAACTTTCCTTTTTCTACTACAATATTGAAAAAACTTCTTAGGGTAACTTTTAGCATCTTGGGAAATTTTTATTTCAAACCGCCTTTTAGCTGATCTTATTTCCTTTTTAGCCTTAGCCCGCATATTACAATAATCTAACTTGTTTCTCTCGGAGTTATCCTTTTTATATACTCTATACCAGGGGTGGCCAACCAGTCAGAGACTAAGAGCCAAATTTTTTACTGTGTTACCGCAAAGAGCCAGGGGGGTGGTAAGAGGAAACAGGTTGGGGACCGCTGCCCTAACTGTGTTTTTTTTCGTCTTCTGAAACTTTGCGAGCGGTGCGCGTTTGACGAAAATACCGTATTGAACTCAAGCGAAGCGAACACGCACATTAAAAACAACAAAAACACAAACTTCGATATGAACGTAAGAGCCGCATGAAACCAGGCAAAGAGCCGCATGCGGCTCGGGAGCCGCGGGTTGGCCACCCCTGCTCTATACAGTCGTTTCTTTTGCCTCAAAATCACCCGTAAAGATTTAGTCATCCACTGCGGAGACTGTTTTTTCATCCTATTTTTCCTTACTTTGGGGATGAATTT
Organism: Aldrovandia affinis; assembly: GCA_029706075.1. NCBI lineage: Eukaryota > Metazoa > Chordata > Actinopteri > Notacanthiformes > Halosauridae > Aldrovandia > Aldrovandia affinis. Next base: position 3,229,403 of record JAINUG010000103.1, read on the forward strand.
ACACTGTACATCTACAATAACCCTTTTAAATATAGTCCATTTTTCATTCACAGTTCTGCAATCTAGAAGTTTTACCCAATCTATATTACTTAAATTCTCTCTCATTTTATTAAAGTCAGCTCGTCTAAAATAAAAAATTCGAGAGTTAGAGGAGGCTGTCTTAACTTGCCAAAAAATATCAACAATAACTGCACTGTGGTCACTTGCCCCTATTGGTTCTCCTACCTCTGTGCTGCAAATTCTATCAGGAGGGATCATGTAGTGAAGTCCAGGTGTGGCAGTATGGTTGTGTCCTCAATCAAGGCACTTGCTGAAAATAAGCTGTGTAAATGAATGGTTGTTTTTTTATTTGACATTATGGAGTATGTTGTGTTGATCAGTGACAAATCCCAATTAAATCCATTTCGATTCAATTCCATTTGATTCCATTCCAGTAAGAAAAGAAAATGTGAAAAATGCCAAGGGGCAGTTTGTGAGCAGTTTATCTCTATCTTGTGATGGAAGAACATGGACAGAGCCATCATGTGAAATCAGTCACTCTGTGACTTAAACCAGTTGAGGTGCTTTGCTACAGAGAGCAAAGCCATTTGATTGGTTCACACAAACCAGCATTGCCCCTTGTGGGGGGGGGGTTAATGAAGCCTCGCTCTCCATCCCCAGGGGTATGTGGTGTGAGAGACTGCTGACTGGGTGCAGACTCCGAGAGCATGGCTCCGTCATTATGCAAATCCTGTCCCGCTGTGCTGTTCCAGAGCAGTTATGGGGGTTAGGAGCAGGGGGCTGGGGGCTCGGATACATTTTACATTTTACATTTTAAGCATTTAGCAGACGCTCTTATCCAGAGCGACTTACAAGATGTGCATCAATACATGGTAGGAACAATCACAGTTAGCGCACGAGATCAGTGCAGGAATACAGCAATAGACATCATTGCAGGCATCTGCGTACCATACCTGTAACACCGGGAAGGAAAAGGTATTTTTAATTTTAATATATATATATATATTTTTTTTTTTTTTTTTTTTTTTATTTATTTTTTATAAAAGAGTATAGTGTAAAACAAGTAAACAGTGGTGAAGACAATTTAGCTAGATGGACAGAGATCAGGGGTAGTGGAGTCTGAAGAGGTGGGTTTTGAGTCTCTTGCGGAAGATTGGAAGTGATTCCGCAGTCCTGACCGACATGGAGGTCGTTCCACCAACGAGGGACCAGGACAGAGAAGAGGCGAGACCGCGAGGAGCGGCTGCCAGGCGCCCGGAGGGATGGGGCAGTCAGTCTGCCAGCGGAGGCGGAGCGGAGGGGTCTGGATGGGGTGTAGGGCGTGATGAGTGACTGGAGGTATGGGGGAGCAGTACCTCTGGCCGCTTGAAAAGCAAGCACCAGTGACTTGAATCTGATGCATGCTGCGATGGGGAGCCAGTGCAGAGTGGAGAGTAGAGGGGTGACGTGGGTGAACTTCGGCTGGTTGAACACCAGGGGAGCAGCAGCGTTCTGGACTAGTTGCAGTGGCTTGATGGCACAGGCCGGAAGGCCTGCCAGCAAGGAATTGCAGTAGTCCAGACGTGAGATCACCAGGGCCTGGACCAGGAGTTGAGTGGCCTCTTGGGTGAGGAACGGTCGGATCCTCCGGATGTTGTGGAGGGAGAAACGGCAGGTCCGAGTGATCGCTACAATATGGCTCGAGAAGCACAGCTGGTTGTCCAGGGTTACCCCAAGACTCCTGGCAGACTGGGACGGAGACACTATGGAGCCTTCCACGGTGATTGACGCATCAATCATCGGGGAGCCCTTCGCTGGGAGGAAGAGCAGCTCTGTCTTCCCCAGGTTCAGCTTCAGGTGGTGGGTGGACATCCATGCGGAGATGTCAGCCAGGCATGCAGAGATCCGTGCCGGGACCTGGGTATCAGATGGAGGGAAGGAGAGAAACAGTTGAGTGTCATCAGCATAACAGTGATAGGAAAAACCATGAGCAGAAATAACAGAGCCAAGTGACTTGGTGTACAGAGAAAATAGGACAGGGCCTAGCACCGAGCCCTGCGGGACACCGGTAGAGAGGGTGCGGGGGAGAGGAGAGGATCCTCTCCAGGCCACCTGGTAGGACCGGTCAGCCAGGTAGGACTCAAACCATGTCAACACAGATCCAGAGATTCCCATCTCGACGAGAGATGAGAGCAGGATCCGGTGGTCCACGGTGTCGAATGCCGCCGACAGGTCGAGGAGGAGGAGGACGGAGCTAAGGGATCGGGACTTAGCGACGTGAAGAGCCTCTGTGACCGCAAGGAGAGCAGTCTCTGTGGAGTGGCCTGCTCTGAACCCAGATTGGTTGGATCAAGCAGGTCGTTCTGTGAGAGATGAGCAGACAGTTGATTATAGACAGCCCGCTCTAATGTTTTGGAGAGGAAAGGGAGGAGAGAGACAGGTCGGTAGTTAGAGATGACAGCAGGATTCAGAGAGGGTTTTTTGAGGAGGGGGACAACCTGAGCGCATTTGAGGGAGGAGGGGACAGAGCCAGAGGAAAGAGAGGAGTTAATGACATTAGAGACAAAGGGGAGGATGTCCATAGCAATGGACTGGAAGAGGGGGGAAGGAATGGGATCAAGAGGGCAGGTGGTGGGACGGTGGGAGAGAACAAGTTGAAGGATGTCCGAGTCAGGGAGGGGTGAGAAGGAGGACAGAGGAGTGGGAGGTTTAGGTAGCGGGATGGGAGAGGGAGAGGTTGGGGGGAAGGAGTTGCGAATGACCTCAACCTTCTCGTGAAAGAAGGATGAGAAGTCATCGGCGGTTATAGAGGAGGGGGGTGGGGGAGGAGGAGGGGTGAGGAGAGAGGAAAACGTAGCATAGAGTTTACGTGGGTTGGAAACAGAAGATTGAATCTTAGAAAGGAAAAATGCAGACTTAGCAGAGGAGAGGTTAGCAGAGAAGGAAGCCAGGAGTGTGTGGAAGTCAGACAGAGCTACAGGGGATTTGGATTTTCTCCATTTCCTTTCTGCCGCACGCAGTTTCAGTCGGTTAGCCCGAATGGAATCGGTTAGCCGGGGGAGACGAGCGGGTTTAGCGGATAGAGGACAGAGTAAGTCAAAGGAGGAGGAGAGAGAGGAAAGTAGGGTGGATGATGCTACTTCAGCAAGGACTCTCTCTCTGTGTGTCTCTCTCTCTCTCTCTCTCTCTCTCTCTCTCTCTCTCTCTCTCTCTCTCTCTCTTCTCAAGCACACAGCTACTCTCCTGGTATCATACTCACACACAAACATTCTCCTGCTCACAGTTCTCTTTCAGGCTCACGTATATCCCTTTTTTGCTTCCTTCTCACACATTCTCTCACTCTTTCTCACCTTCCCACCCCTCTCTTCCCCCTACTTCCTCTCTCTTCCTGATGTTTAACATAAACGGCAGTCTCATACTTGCACATTGTTTCTCGCTGTCTCTCAGATACACACATGCGTGCGCACACACACACCAGCGTGCACACACACACACACACATGCACACACATGCACACACATACACACACTGTCTCTTGGTCTCAGCGCGCATGTCTGTGTTTAACTGCAGGACTCGGGTGATGGCCAGGGAAAGGTGAAGGGGAGCCTGTTCTTCTGCAGCCAGAGCTGCTTCCTCCTGTACTCTGCCTCCGTGCAGCCCAGGGTCTCTGAAACCCAGGTACAGAGCCTTCCACTAGCACCCACAACCAGTACCCACAACCAGCGCCCTCAACACACTCCACCAGCGCCCTCAACACACTCCACCAGCACCCTCAACCAGCGCCCTCAACACACTCCACCAGCGCCCTCAACACACTTCACCAGCGCCCTCAACACACTCCACTAGCACCCTCAACACACTCCACCAGTGCCCCTCCCTCTCAATAATCAGAAACTAGCAACGGTAGTGTATAATGGTTAGGGAACTGGGCTTCCCAGGTTAGGCACTGCCGTTGTACCCTTGAATTGCTTCAGTAAATATCCAGCTGTATTTATTTATAGATTTTCTGTAATTTGCCATTGAGATTGCAATACCTTGTGTGAAACGGCAGGCCGAAAAAGCGGCAGATCGAAAAAAATCCTGAATTGTTGTCAGTTGAACCAACAATTAACCTCTTTTCTCCCTGATGTGACAGCATGCTGTGAGTGTCTCCCCCGACTCCACGCTCAACGAGAGCCCTGTAAGAATCCAGCACCAGTACAGCAACAACACGTCTGCGCTGGACATCCACTGCCTGGCCCAGCTCCAGCCCAAACAGTCCCCACCCTCCACCCCGCCCACCTCCATCCCGCCAGCTTGCCCCCATCCCGCCAAGGTGGAGCCCCAGCCTGATGCGCTGAAAATGAGGCTGAAGCTGAAGCCCCGCGCCCGGGCGCTCCACAGGGGTACGGACGATTTGTCGGCGTGGCCCGGGCATGCCCACAGGAAGCGTTGGAAGGGCCTGCGCTGGAGGAGGTGGAGTGTCCACATTGCCCTCCCCCGTGGCCACTCCCACCTGCCGGGCGAGGACGAGGTGGACGTGCTCCTGCGCGAGCTGGGCGCATCGCTGCGTCCGGAGCCTCTCCCCCAGGACCTGCGCAGGTGCTGCTTCTGCCACGAGGAGGGCGACGGGCTGACGGACGGCCCTGCCCGCCTCCTCAACCTGGACCTGGACCTGTGGGTGCACCTGAACTGTGCGTTGTGGTCCAGCGAGGTGTACGAGACGCAGGCGGGCGCGCTCATCAACGTGGAGCTGGCGCTGAGGCGCGGCCTGGCTCTGCACTGCGTCTACTGCCGGCGCACGGGCGCCACCAGCGGCTGCCACCGCCTCCGCTGCGCCAACATCTACCACTTCACCTGCGCCTTGCGCGCCCACTGCACCTTCCTCAAGGACAAGACCATGCTGTGCCACCAGCACCGGCCAAGTGGGGGCAACCTCGAGCAGGAGCTGCGCTGCCTGGCTGTGTTCCGCCGTGTGTATGTGCAGCGCGATGAGGCGCAGCAGCTGGCCAGCATGGTGCAGCGCGGGGAGAGGGAGCACACGTTTCGCGTGGGCAGCCTGATCTTCCACGCCGTGGGCCAGCTGCTGCCCCAGCACATGCAGGCCTTCCACCTGAGCACCGCCATCTTCCCCGTGGGGTACGAGGCCAGCCGGATCTACTGGAGCACCCGACACGGCAACCGCCGCTGCCGCTACCTGTGCTCCATCGACGAGAGGGACAACCGGCCGCAGTTCTCCATCCGCGTGGTGGAGCAGGGTTCTCCATCACACCCAAAGGTACCACGTGGTGGAGCAGGGTTATAAAACTCTCTGACCTGGTAAACACCATTTCAAAACCTGACATCACACCCAAATGGAATTGATAAGGGATGCAAAAAAATGAAGGCCACAATGAATATCATAAAAATGTAGAGAAGGAATGGCAAACCGCTGGTTTTTAAAGACATGACTGTAATTACATCAATAGGGTCACTGTCACTGCAAGCCTGTCCTTCTGAATGCTTTCTGTGAGCCAGGTTTGTCCTTCATGTCTTGTTCCCGTGTCTCGTAGGAGTCTGGGACAAGGTTTTGGAGCCAGTAGCAGAGCGGAGGTCAGAGTTTGGCACGCTGAAGCTGTTCCCAGCCTACCTCAAAGGAGAGGACCTGTTTGGCCTCACGGTCTCTGCCGTCACCAGGATCATCGAATCGGTACTATTGGCCTTTTTCCAACTCTTTCTGCTAACCATTCTGTTCTGCAGGAAGTGACATACTTGTTAAAGTCTACAGCCAATCTGTCTTTTGCCAGCCAGATCCTGAGAATGGTCATTTATATCGGTCACTGTGATTGATTTGCTCTAATCTTTCAATATGCTTTTCAGGTTACGGCAGGAAATATTTTATGTCTAGCATTGAAAGGGCAGAATTAATCTCCTGTGTCACTGTGGAAGGGACAATGCCAGGCTGTCATTTACATCAGCATTTTGAATAAGAGTGATCTTATTTCTCAAATAAATCTTTAGTTTAGTTAGTAGGTGAATGCAAATGCATGGAGCACAGCTTCGCAGCGATGGTACAGTTGATGCAGCTCACTCTTAACTGGCTGTGCTTAACTGGGAGGAAGGCTTCAGGGGCCTGGAAGGCAGGAAGGGGTCTAGTATTGACTGTAGTGAAAAGGGGGAAATGCATGTCCAAATTGGGACATACTTTGATTTATTCATTAATTTATATATTCATTTATCAGCAACAGTGTACACTTGAAAATATTCCTGACAATCTTGTGATCCATTGTGCCCATGTTAGCCAATAGGCTACTTTTCATTGATATTTTCTGAGTAGATGGATTATATAGTCATTGCACATAAAAAAAACCAAGCCAAAAACAAAATGCAAGTAAGTAAATCAAAGCATTTTGGATAAGACAGAAAGCCAAGTGCATCAGTTATGTATTACAAATGTAGTTCTAAAACGCAAATGGAAGTTATGGCTGTGGTGAGGCTTGCTAAACTGGGTTTGGAATGGAAAGGACCGGTGCATTGTGTGAACGTTTCTCTGTCCCTCCAGCTCCCAGGGGTGGAGGCCTGTGTGAGATACACCTTCCGCTATGGCCGGAACCCCCTGATGGAGCTGCCTCTGGCCGTCGACCCCAGCGGCTGCGCCCGCTCTCAGACCAAGGCCAACTCCCAGATCAAGAGGTTTGTGTTAAGGTATTTTGTATGATTTTAAACATATTTTTCCCCGTAATGCTTTTAGAGTCATAAGAACATAAGAATACATAATGACGAGAACGGGCCGTCCGGCCCATCTAGGCTCATCATGTCCTAATCTAAAGAGTGTCTAGTACTGCATCTAGCCTGGAATAGCCCAAGTGTTTTTGCCTCTACTACCCGACCTGGCAAGCTGTTCCAAGCATTGACAACTCTCTGTGTAAAGAAAAACGTCCTAATATCTGTGCGGAATTTGCCTTTAACTAATTTCCACCTGTGGCCTCTTGTTCTGCTGACCCCACTTATCTAAAAAAATTATTGTAGTGCGGTGCCCAGAACTGCACACAGAATTCTAAGTGAGATCTGACAAAGGCATTATATAACATTAATATAACCTCCTTTGATTTATACCAAATACTTTTTGGATTTTGTTTAAATCATCTTGGATTACTTTAGTCGATTCCAAACTGTTTGCCAAACCCCCAAGTTTAGTATCATCTGCAAATTTAACTATTTTGCTACTAACGTCCATATCAAGATCGTTTATGTAAATAAGGAAGAGCAGAGGTCCCAGCACCAATCCTTGTGGGATACCACGACCTACAGCAGATACGAGGTCAGATACGGCCCCACCTAGTGTTACTCTTTGTATTCACCTTTGCAGCCAATTATGAACCCACTCTGAAACTACTCCTGCAATTCCTACTGAATTCATTTTAGCAATGAGCCTCTCATGCTCAAATGCTTTCTGAAAGTCCAAATATATAATATCATAAGCCAGGTTCAGATCAACACACTTTGTAGCCTCTTCAAAAAAGTCCAGGAGGTTTGTTAGGCATGACCTCCCTTTGAGAAAACCATGTTGCCTCTCCCTTAAAATACTATTATTTTTCAAGAATGATTCCAACTTATCCCTAATAATACATTCCAGCATTTTACATGCGATGCAAGTTAAACTGACAGGCCTATTGTTCCCTGGGTCAGTACGGTCCCCCTTCTTATATATTGGAATTATACTGCCCTGCTTCCAGTCATCTGGTATTTCTCCAGTGATTATGGATTGAATGAAAATATCTGTCAACTTCTTAGGATTACTTTTTGCATCTTGGGAAATTTTAATTTCAAACCGCCTTTTAGCTGATCTTATTTCCTTTTTAGCCTTAGCTTGCATATTACAATATTCTAACTTGTTTCTCTCCGAGTTATCGTTTTTATATACTCTGTACAGTCACTTCTTTTCCCTCAAAATCTCCCGTAAAGATTTAGTCATCCACCCTGGAGACTGTTTTTTCATCCTATTTTTCCTTACTTTTGGGATGAATTTACACTGTACATCTACAATAACCCTTTTAAATATAGTCAATTTTTCATTCACAGTTCTGCAATCTATAAGTTTTACCCAATCTATATTACTTAAATTTTCTCTCATTTTATTAAAGTCAGCTCGTCTAATATTAAAAATTCTAGAATTAGAGGAGGCTGTCTTAATTTGCCAAAAAATATCAAAAATAACTGCACTGTGGTCACTTGCCCCTAGTGGTTCTCCTACCTCTGTGTTGCAAATTCTATCAGGATTGTTACAGCTCCTCCCCCTTTTTTGGTCTCTGTCAGAGCACAGTGGTGTAGCTTTGCATTTCAGGGTGACAACTCTGAGGTTTTAGCTCAATGAAGGGTTCCTAGTGTGTTTCATATCACTTTCGATTCATAGCAATAATTCATAAATCCTGTGTTTGTGCAGTATGCCTGAAATCAAAACAGATTTAAAGATGGAAATGAATGAACCTTAATGAATGAATAGCTTCCTCCAGTCAGTGCTCACCCAGGAAGAATCAAATGGAAAGAAGAAAGTAGTAGAAAGTATGAGCAGATGTTGTGCAACGAATTCAACTCCCCCAAGTAAAGATATGTTTAACCCACTAACAAGTTATTTCCTGTATATATTGTAGTTAACAGGTAACACGTGAGTGTTTGAAAACAAGAATATTTGTATTAATTTGATGCGTCCTGATCAAGTGGGAATGCTTGAAGGAAGCATCTTGTCTCAAATGGTAAAAAATATGGCTCTGGACCAAAAGTGCATACTTCCTGGATAAGTGTAAAACCTGAATGAGTGGTTCAGGGTTAACACTCTAGGAGCACTTTTAAGAGCGTCACTGCCTGCCAGAATATCATTCTGGCCTTGAGGCTCCCTGCTGCTGAGTATCCCCACCTCCTTGGTTCCGCCTTGCCCACTTGAACAGATGGGATGTGTGGATCTCTGTACGATGTAAACAAAGCTTCAGTATGTTTCTCTCTGCTGTTTTCTGGTCCCTTCTTGTCACGTAGACCTCACACCCTGACCAGCGCCAGGCCCTTGCAGAGCTCTGTCGCAGGGGAGATCAGCGCCCCCTACAGCAAGCACTTTATCCACTCCAAGTCCTCTCAGTATCGCAAGATGAAGGCCGAGTGGAAGATCAATGTGTACCTGGCCCACTCCCGCATCCAGGTGAGCAGAATCCAGTTTATCGGTGAAGCACAGTACTGTTTGTGAGCCTATCAGTGAAGCGCGGTACTGTTTGCGTTGGTTGGTCCAGCCTATCGGTGAAGCGCGGTACTGTTTGTTGGTTGTTCACCCTGTCTGTCTTCCAGGTGGGAGGGCAAGTGTACGAGTTTGTGCTACAAAGATCGCACATTCACTTTCGAATGGGGTTGCTGTGCTGTGCCGTTGTAAGAACATAAGAGTGTTCGATGCCAAGAACAGGGAATTCAGCCCATCTAGTCTCATCATTCTGCCTGCTGTCTAGACCAGTGGACCCAACCTCGGTCCTGGAGACCCACTGTGTATCCTGGTTTTTGTTACAAACAATTTCTGGATTAATTAAGGTTGTTGAAAGCATGCGTTTGCCAATTGCTCTGTCATTGAACTCTCCATTTTCCACAAATGGTTTACTTTCAGTGAGCAGCTGTCCACACTTTCAACAGTTAGGACCCCACTGATTTCACCTGTTGAAAACCTCTTTCTAAAGGAATCATTTGTCATATACTGTATCATATTACAGAAAATGAAAGCATTTATTTATCTGACTGATTAAGTCTGGGAGGTGAATATGAGACATTTGTTCTTAATGGTATGCGCACATATTATGTTTGACATAATATGACCTTAAGTGGGTAAATAATCCTTCAATAGACATTAAAGTGTTATTAATTAAGAACAATGAACACCTAATTACAATTCAGTTATGGTTTGAATGAAAACCAGCATCCACAGTGGGTCCCCAGGACCGAGTTTGGGTCCACTGGTCTCGAGAGTATCCAGCACTGTGCCGAGCCCTAACAGCTCAGGGTTAGGGTTAGGGTTAGGGTTAGGCAAAGCTGTTCCATGTGTTAACAACTGTATGGGGACACATAAAGTTCCTGATACCAATGTGAAATGCACTCTTAACTCATTTCCACCCTTAAATGTAATTGTGTCAGTACATTTACAGCATGTAAAGGGGGTAGAGCATGCTATGTGAGTTGCCCTAGAATGTATCTGCCAAGAAAATGCATTGGAGGGATTGTTTGACTTCATAGTTCCCCACAGCATTGAAGAAGATTAATCGTACACCATTGCATATTTGAGGACCAGTATCAACAGCTCAGTGTATATGCACTTTTCTTTATAAGAAAAGTTATGGCTGGTTACACCCCCACCCTCAGCAGGGTTAGGTGAATGACGCCCATCTCTGGTTTTCCTGATGCTGACAGCCCAGTTTAGTGTGCCCTCTGGTGAGGAGAGATTTCAGCTCTCACCTCAGGACAGCAGTGTGCCATTGAGGTCTGGTCACAACCAGCACATTGCAGATTCAGAGCCTGGTGTGTTGTTACTGATTTACCCTTGAGCAAGGTTGAGCATGGTTAACGAGGTCACCTTGTATAAAGGCCACTGCTTAACGATGGCTCCAAATCCAGCTGCTGGTGACTCACTATGCAATTTTTTTTTATTTTCCTCAGCAAAGAAAGTGATCTAATTAAACACTGATCTTTAAATGAACACTGATCTTGATCAGTTGTCATTCACAAGATGTCTGTAAACACACTTGTTAAATATTATTTTTGCCTTTTATATTGATGAATATTATTTGTGCCTCCACTCATAGAACCTAAAGCAAATGATGTAACAATCAAATACGCTTTAAGACTGATATTTATAGTAGCAATCTACTACTTATAAGATAAAAAGAATAAGCTGAAGAAAAGCCTTTACGTTTCCTTTTTTAATCCAATGTTTTGTGTACACCTATGCCAGACAACTTGTGACAAATGTGAAAAATGCCAATGGGGTGAATACTTTTTACGCCCTGTGTGTGTGTGTGTGTGTGTGTGTGTGTGTGTGTGTGTGTATATATATATATATATATATATATATATTTATATACTGTTACTTAACTAATTTCCATGTCTAAATTCCATTCCATACAGTGGAGTTCTAACTGCTCATTGTATTTTCCCTTGCAGGGTTTGGGACTGTACGCTGCCAAGGACATTGAAAAGTACACCATGGTCATCGAGTACACCGGAACCATCATCCGCAATGAAGTAGCCAACAGGAGGGAGAAGATGTACCAGGCCCAGGTAAGGTGACAAACAATCATCTCACACCTTTCAGACACAATTTATGTGTCGTCCTTCAGGACATTTCCACTGAAGCAGGCATTTTTAATTTCAGGTATTGAAAAGGACACAACGTGCAGCTTGCTTATTTTAATAACCAATTTCTGACCAAAATGTCAGTTGGAGCCCTCATTTTCTAAGTTCTCGAGTTTTAAAACTGTGCACCGTATACATATAGGGTGTCTGACATAGTTTCTTGTTGTCACAGAACCGTGGGGTGTACATGTTCCGGATTGACAGTGAACACGTCATTGATGCAACCATTACAGGAGGTGCAGCAAGGTACTGAAGGATTGGCTGTGGCCAGTATGGGCATGCTTAGTGGGTCTGTGAGACAGACCATACGTTACATTAGCATAGCCAAGTAACAACTAGGCCCAATATTATCCTGCTGTTTCTCTTATTGAAACTCATTGTAAATGGGTAAACTGGAATATATTCTCTTGAAAAGTGGTATGGTATCATTTTTATGTGCTGGTGCAAGCCCTCACACTAACAAGAAACATGATGGTGCGACCTAGCAAGACAAACAGGTCAGGCTGTGATTCGTTCAGTACAAAAAGGGCTAATGCAATACACATAAAGCCCAGCCCCTTCATTATTGACACAAAGAACCAACAAGTTGAACAGTCCAGTTCCTGACTCTTAAGTGACTGCTCCTCTCTAAATCCTCAATTCCAGAGTTTAATATCCTATTTGTGCTGTAACGGATGAAACACTCTAAACGTTTGAAAAATGTATTTATTTAGAACCCCTGCTCAACAGGTTTCTCAAATTGTTATTTTTTTCCCTCCCGAGTGATGACGTAATAACACAGGTCATTGTAATCAACCAATGACCATCTGTCTACATTTGTAATTCCCCTCTATCCTGAAGGCACACCCACAGTCAGCTACAAGGCCACAGTCGCTGCATGCATGTAATTTTATAACATTCTACATTTTTTCTGAAAGCTGATTTCATGGATAAGAAAGCGATTGTTTACCCACCTATATGAGTGTAAGGCCTGTACATTAGTGTATATTTAAATGTATGTAGTTGGTAAGAAAAGTAATGGTTAGTTAGGAATTAACCTTAACTTGCTCTAAGAGCTACAGTTAATTTGGTCAACCCCATGTTTTATATGCGTATATAGTATAACCTGCCCTGATTAAGAAATTGAAGGTTGTTTAGCTTTTTAAAAAACAGAAATATTTTTAACTAAGTATTCCAATGTAAGCCAGTTGTTTTCCTTCCTTTTGGGGCAGTATTGATGTGAAGTACTTCACTTTCCAAAGGGACAGTTGTGCTGCCAGTGGTCCAAAACTAAGATTGTCTTCTTTTTTAACAGGTATATCAACCATTCCTGTGCACCAAACTGTATAGCTGAAGTGGTGACATTTGAAAGAGGCCATAAAATCATCATTAGCTCAAGTTTCAGGATTCAGAGAGGAGAAGAGGTTGGATATTTTTCCCTTACTGTGTATAACATGTAAAACTCTGAAAACATGAAAAGTCTGCTTTTATACCATAAACCTTGATTGCCTGAACTGCAAAATATTATTTTCATAATCGCTTTCATATTAATTGAGTGTAATTGTTATTTTAAATAGTATATTATATCCTTACAATCCATCTGTAGCATTTCATAAGCATACTTAATAAATCTATCACTACTTATTAAAAGCTAAATATTTTGTTCATTGCACCCAGTGAAGTTAAATGTTTTTTCTTTTTTTCCCCAGCTGTGCTACGACTACAAGTTTGACCTGGAGGACAACCAGCGTAAGATCCCCTGTCACTGTGGGGCAGTCAACTGCCGAAAATGGATGAACTAAACAAACAGAAAAAAGGAAGAAAACCACTGCATACCTTCTATTTATTTATTTTTGCAAGGGGCCCGTTTGTGGAAGAATTGTTCTAGCCTAAGGCCCTAGCCCCACCCCCACTGATGGGTTGGCTGGGTGACCTCGAGATGAGGAGTGGGGTGGGGTCCAGGATTGGGGTCCAGAATTGTCAAAGGCACAATGACACGGCTCCTACTAGGGGTGGGGGTGGCACAAATTGAGCAATTCACTGGGAGAGAGACGTGTTTTATTCATTGTCTTCTCTCAAACAAGGCAGGTCATGTGGCTTAAGTGTACGTGCGTGGGTTACGGAATGGGAAGGGGAGCGCGGCATTTTGGGTCATGGGGTCTTATATGGGAAGGTTGTTCAGCGCTGGCCACTGTCTTATTTGACTTAAGGGGCAGGCCCTCTACTTTAAAGAAATGAATATATATATATATATAAATACAGAAATGTAGACACCACTGAACAAGGAATGTACTTAGGGATGAAGCTAAGGGAAGATTAACTTGCACTAAAAAATACATTAAAATACTTGATTCCATGAGTTTTTCTTTTTTTTTCTTTTTTGATTTCTGTAAGATAAGATACACATTTTTTTATTTATTAAGTGAATGAAGATATTTTTAAAATAATGGCCGGAATTTGTACAAAGTGTAAATATTTTTGGAAAAAATCTTCTAAAGAAAAATAGAATTGACCAAATGCTACCTTCACAGTGGTTTGGGTGATTTTTAATTTCATAGGAAAAGATTCATTTAAGGATGTTCTGCCATTCTGAGAGTACGCTGTATAAATATGTGCAGAACGTTGAAAACGAGTATTTTTGTTGTATTTGTTGTAATACAGTATTGTCGTTGTGATCTGAAATGTTTTCTGACCACTTTAAATCTTTTTTAGATTTTTTCCTTAATTTCCTTGTTTTGGTTTTGTCCTTATTTGTGCGGCTGATGCAAAATCAGATGTAAAATGAATGTGACATCCTTACACTGAAACATTGCATTCCAACACTTTTGCCAGCGGTCTGTTCCCAAAAGAAATGTTTGCTTCAAACATAGAAGTGAAGTGGGACATTCGCCAGATGGTTTAATGTTCGATGTTTAAATACAGCACAGATCACTGCCCGTTTGCCTGTCTGAATGCACCTCAGTTTTGACCTTAGTGAATAACTGTGAATTTATTTTCTTTAAACCACTCAAACTGTAAGCTTCTTAATCTTAAGTAGGCACAAATATTCCCCCGTAATGCTTAGAGCATGTAGACTTCAGAACTCTTAACCAGGTGTTTGGTTGCAAGCATTTTGCTTGCAATATGCTGGAGCCTAGAAAATGTGGTTTGGAGTAACAAAAAGAAAGAAAAAATAATTTGTATGGTTTGTTTGTTTATTATTTTTTTGGCTCCTCAATGAAAAAAAAAAAAAGTCTCAGATATATTAGCATTTTATTTGACTTAAATGAGAAATCAATCTGGTAGTGACACTTCGTAGTCTGGTAGTGAAAACCAGTTCGTTTTAAATTAAGTTTGTGTGCACAATTTCAGAGGACTGTGCAATTGTTGATTTATTCAGACAGTCTTGAACATGTAATGTGTATGGCATGATGTATTTTTTAACTTTCAGAAAAATCTATTATATATATATTTTTCTGTTCTGTATAGTAATATGTTTTAAAAAAAGAAGTTTTTTTGAATTCTGCAGAGTGTTATGGCTTTTGGGAGTTTGTGGGAGACAGGAGCATTTACAAAAATGCATCTTTAATGTGGTTGTTTTTCCACCATTTAATACTGGTGTAAGCATTACAATTCACTCCACAGAAATCAATAGTAAAAAGCAGCACTTCTGGACAAATCACGCATGCAATGAAGTCACCAGTCCTGCAGATTTTAATACTTCACTGCAGATTCTTGAATAATTAGAAGACCATACAGAAGAAAAGGCTCATTAGAAAGGAACCCAGTCTAATCCAGATTGACACATCTCCCTACAACTGTGTCCCAGATGAAGCTACACACCTGAATACGACCAAAAATGGTCATCATGTGACCGTTAATTACCACCACCTTGAGCTAAATTGCTTGTTTACGGGACGCAACTATCCCTTCGAGGCCATGGTGACGCAGGCTAGGTTGTGTTCTGGAGCTGTCCATGTGGCAGATACTGCTAACCAAACTAGCCACAATCATAATACACCTTTTACACAGAAGGCAAGCAGTTAGAGGTTTAGGTTCCATTCTGACTCTTGATTGCAAGAACAGATGAGTTGTTACACAAATACAAGTTGGATTGTTAGTACCTCCAGAATGTGGGCTGTAGGACTGTCTCTCTGACGCTGATAGGAACAGGCTCCTTTGGGCAGTGGCTACCTCCCTCCGTCCTGGTACGCATGCATGGCAGTGACACACTGCTTTTAGTGCCAAACATAATTGCAATCTCTGCATTGTAACTAGTTAATTGTTCTTAGACAGAATTTCTATTAAAAGCACGATTTACTCTCTTAAGGCCATAATGTCAGAACTAGCCATGCAACAATATTCACATCCTAGGACTTTTCTGTGCTATATGACACGATTCCTTTAGAAAGAGGTTAACTTTTTTAACAGATTCAATTATAGACTGGCAGGTGAAATCAGTGGGGGCCTAATTGTGAAACTAAACCGTTTGGGGAAAAATATTATTTAAATGACAAAAAAATAGGTAACGAGCCAAAACTGGATTGTGTTCAAATAAGTATAAGGAAAAAAATACTGGTTGAAAAGCAGCACACAGTGGGTCCCCAGCACTGCGTTAGAAGGTGGTGCGATCTCCAACCCTCCTAACTGAAATGTGCTGACAGGGACAGGACAGGCCGCTGGCCCACATATCCATGCACCCTTATTAGGGAAAATCAATGACCGCTGGGAATTAAAACATCTTTATTCAGTGGCATGATCCACAAAAAAATAAAACACTGCATATTCAAAATTTTTAAAACCTGTTACATTCACATAAAGCAGAGTCCATGTGTATTTGTGTATTTCCATTTGTGTAACACGAGTGGGCCTGGCTGGAGTCCTTTTCACTGCACACACTGCTGCTCCCAACAACGCCTCAACTCTGAACACAACCTCTCACAACACTAACTGCTATTGACCCATAGCACTGACGAACACGCTCTATGTTCTAGCTGCAGTGAAAAGCCATGAATTATGAAAAGCAAGCAATTTCCAGTGATCAAAACGTTTAAAAAAACTATCAAGGGCATTTGCATCTGAGGGCATTCTTCATATTTGGATTTTTTTTTAAATGCTTTGCCTTTTCAAGTATTTCTGTAGCAATCATCTACTTCGATTATTATAAATCAGAGAAAAAATTCAGCAACTTATTCTTTTTTTAATTGGGGGGTCTCATACTGTCAAATGGTACTTTTCTGTAAACATATTTTGGAATGCTGTGCCAAAATAAAGAGAGAAGTTATCCTTGCTGTGCAAGACAAATGTGATAAAATGAGTAGGAGAGTTTAAAACTGATTACAAATTATAAATAACACTTTGCAATAAAACATTATAACTGCGGTACAAGATGAGATATTTTCTAAAAACCATAAAAAGAAAATACATTTCCAGGGAAAAAATTAAATAATTACAAACAGCACATGATAGCAGTTGGAGCTGCGGCGGTGTTTGGGCCACAGAGCTGTGGACCAGCTGATGAGAGGAAGCCTGCTCTCCGCCCTCCTGTGCCCAGGCTCACATGGTAATGTTGGCAGGGGGGCTGGGGGCTGGGGAGGTGGAGGCCCAGGCCAGAGATGAGGGTTTATGCATGATGTACCCCCCACCCCTGGGGGATCATTCCTCCAGCTGCCACTGCTGAGACTGAGATCCGTCACATATCGCCATGGCGACGTACCCTTTGTGGCTGAGCGGGTCCGTAACCGCCAAACACTGGCCGACAGACACCTGGTACAGGCGGTTACTCTTCTGGAAGGGAACAGGAGATGGGACAGGAGTGAGAAGGAGAGAAGGAGAGAAATCCAGAAGAGCAGCATCCAGCACGGCCTCCAGTGTGTGGCGATACTTTTAACAGAAATGCGCTGCAGCACAATGTCAAACTGACCTCCAGCTCAAATACTGTTTTGGACCCTGAACCAGATGTGGCAACAATAAGATGACAACACAATTTCCTTTCCCAAAACTGGACTCAGGGTGGACATTTATGTTTAATCTGAACATGACAATCTTCAATGAATTGTGAATAATGTAATATTTTATCATTACAAACAGTGCCATATGGATTAGCAGTGCAAAGTGAAATGATCCTGAACAAGCCCCAGTGGACAGTGATTCACAGAGTGGACTCCTCCTGAATCTCACCCCCAGGGTCCACTGCTGCGACCCCCCTGATCCGTGGCACTTCATGAGCCGGGGCGGGTCAGACGAGCGGATTTCAGACATGTCCAGGCACAGCAGGCCCGCAAGGATCAACTCATACTCCTCATCATATGCCCACTCCTGGAGGGGGGGAGGGAGAGGGAGAGGGAGGTAAGTGAAATAAAACAAAATCAAACAATAAATTAGACATCTACCAGACTCTAAACAGAGACTACTCCCTGGGAGAATACCTTGTCAGAATAAAAGACCCCAAAGAAAGGCACACATTGACAATGTACAGACTCAGTGACCACAGTCTTGGCTTCGAAACAGGCCGCCACAAAAAGACCTGGCTGGCTAAAGGCTGTGTGATCACTGCAACCTGGCAGAGGTGGAGACTGAGGTGAAAGCCCAAAGTACCTCCCCAGATACACATTTCCCCAAACTGTCTGCCCTAATAAATAAATACCAATACCTACCAGACACAGACAAGTTAAAAATAATCCTTGGGGAAGTCACTATTGCAATAAAGGTGACATCTCTGCCTGTCATAAGTTGAGAGAGGGTGTGGGCTAAATGTCCTATGTTCTATGGTTATATATGCATGTCTCATATATGGAACATCTGTAAAAATTCTGTAATGTGGGGTACATATGTGTAGGAGGGGGTGGGTTACCTGTACTTTTGTTTCTTTTTTCTGGGTGTTTTTATTCTCAAATATGTATTTTAATGCTTTACCAACACAAGTGCACTTGTCATGCAAATAAAGCCAATTTGAATTTGAATTTGAATTTGAATTTGAATTTGAATTTGAGAGAGAGAGAGAGAGAGAGAGAGAGAGAGAGAGAGAGAGAGAGAGAGAGAGAGAGAGAGAGAGAGAGAGAGAGAGGGGAGGGAAGGAGGGCAAGAGAGGGAAGGAGGGCAAGAGAGGGAAGGAGGGCAAGAGAGGGAGAGAAGGAGGGCAAGAGAGAGAGAGAGAGAGAGAGAGAGAGAGAGAGAGAGAGAGAGAGAGAGAGAGAGAGAGAGAGAGAGAGAGAGAGAGAGAGTACTGTGCAAAAGTTTTAGGCAGGTGTGAAAAAATGTAAGAATAGTAAGAAAAGTAAGAATGCTTTCAAAAATAGAAGTGTTAATAAATGTTTATTTTGATCAATTAACAAAATGCAAAGTGAATGAACAGAAGAGAAATCTAAATCAAATCAATATTTGGTGTGACCACCCTTTGCCTTCAAAACAACATCAATTCTTCTAGGTACACTTGCACACAGTTTTTGAAGGAACTCGGCAGGTAGGTTGTTCCAAACATCTTGGAGAACTAACCACAGATCTTCTGTGGATGTAGGCTGCCTCAAATCCTTCTGTCTCTTCATGTAATCCCAGACAGACTCGATGATGTTGAGATCAGGCCTCTGTTGGGGCCAATCAGATGCCTCCCTGATGGTATTGCATGATGGATAAGTATCTGCCTGTATTTCTCAGCATTGAGGACACCATTAATCCTGACCAAATCCCCAACTCCATTTGCAGAAATGCAGCCCCAAACTTGCAAGGAACCTCCACCATGCTTCACTGTTGCCTGCAGACACTCATTATTGTACCGCTCTCCAGCCCTTCGGCGAACAAACTGCCTTCTGCTAAAGGCAAATATTTCACATTTTGACTCATCAGTCCAGAGCACCTGCTGCCATTTTTCTGCACCCCAGTTCCTATGTTTTCGTGCATAGTTGAGTTGCTTGGCCTTATTTCCATGTCGGAGGTATGGCTTTTTGGGCGCAATTCTTCCATGAAGACCACTTCTGGCCAGACTTCTCCGGACAGTAGATGAGTGTACCTGGGTCCCACTGGTTTCTGCCAGTTCTGAGCTGATGGCACTGCTGGACATCTTCCGATTTCGAAGGGAAGTAAGCATGTGTCTTTCATCTGCTGCATTAAGTTTCCTTGGCCGACCACTGCGTCTACAGTCCTCAACGTTGCCCGTTTCTTCGTGCTTCTTCAAAAGAGCTTGAACAGCACATCTTGAAACCCCAGTCTGCTTTGAAATCTTTGCCTGGGAGAGACCTTGCTGATGCAGTATAACTACCTTGTGTCTTGTTACTGTGCTCAGTCTTGCCATGGTGTATGACCTGTGACATGAAACTGTCTTCCACAACCTCACCTTAGTAGCAGAGTTTGGCTGTTCCTCACCCAGTTTTAAGCCTCCTACACAGCTGTTTCTGTTTCAGTTAATGACTGTGTTTCAACCTACATATGAAATTGATGATCATTAGCACCTGTTGGTTAATCATACACCTGACTATAATCCTACAAAATCCCTGACTTTGTGCAAGTGTACCAATAAGAATTGATGCTGGTTTGAAGGCAAAGGGTAGTCACACCAAATATTGATTTGATTTAGATTTATCTTCTGTTCGCTCACTTTGCATTTTGTAAATTGATCAAAATAAACAATTAAAATGTATATTTTTGAAAGCATTCTTACTTTACAGCATTTCTTCACACCTGCCTAAAACTTTTGCACAGTACTGTATAAACAGAGAGAGAGGCCGCCACACTCAGTGACTCAGTGGTCTCTGCTCAGAGAAAAGCAGCGCTCTTAAAGCTGCACCTTCTACTCTATAACGCACCTGTTCAAACATCAGCACACTCTGCCAGCTTCAGCGACCTTTCAAACGGGGTACAAATACACAGCACTCTTCACATCATCTTTACTCCACCATGGTGAGCTGTTAAAGGCGGCATGTAGGTGCAGTACCTGCTCGGGGTCATTGGGGTCGCAGGCCTTCACCACCACCATGCTGCCCTTCTGACTTGGCCGGCCCTGAGCCGCTAGACACCTGTCCACCTGCAGGTTCCGGAGCTGGAAGAGAAGAAGGAGTGGGGTCAGGCCCCAACCGCTCAACGTATGAGGACCTGATGTAACCCACAGGGGTTAATACCCCATTCACAGAGATTAGCTAACAGCATGCTACATATATGGCCGGGATTACATAGATGAGGTTGACTTTTGGACAGGTTTGCATCTGGTCAAACCCCCCCAACATACATACGTACGCACACACATGATCAATGCAAACACATATGCAAACAAACACACATGCACACGCAGACAGACAGACAGACACACACACAAAAATACATGGCACCCACAAACAGGCAGACAGACACACACACACAAACACTCAGACGCACAGATAGACAGACATGCATTTACATTTATATTTACATTTGAACTATTTAGCAGACGCTATTATCCAGAGCGACTTACAAGATGTGCATTAATACATGGTAGGAACAATCATTGTTTGCGCAAGAGATCAGTGCAGTAATACAGCGATACACATCGTTGTTGGCAGCTGCATACCATACCTGTCACACATACATACACCTTTCCTGCAGATATGCAAAAACAAAGCACGATCGTCAACAAGCAGAATTGAGTATTTATCTAAACTACAACTGAACAACGTGGAAGAGAGTAGAGAGTTCTGAAGACCAAATGCGCATTTGCTGACGTCTGGAAGATGCTAAAACTGAACTAAACACAACATGGCCCCGCCAAACTTGGGCTGGTTTGTAAATCAGGCCCGGATGGGAGACGTATACGTGTCTAATTAGCACGACAACTAGGGATGCACAAACACACATGCGCACAGACAGGCAGACATGACACACACAAACACACATGCGCACAGACAGGCAGACATGACACACACAAACACACATACGCACAGACAGGCAGACATGACACACACAAAACACACATGCGCACGCACAAACACAGACATATACAGACAGACACGCATGCGCACACAGAGGGACGATGAGGCTAGATAAGATCCAGCCAATGGGAGACGGGCCAGATTCAGTCACCACTCAACCCCGCGCACCGCAGCACTGTCGCTCAAGTGACACCTACAGGCCAAAGAAGCTCACTGCAGCTCAGGCTCTTCCTGAGGGGTCAGCAGCTGGAGCCACAGCACGGCTGCTTTCCCAGTTTACCACGGCACACCATGTCTCAATGAGTGCTTCTGTCAGCCCAGATGACCTGAATGCACACTCAACAGCAGATACACATGGCTTTTTTTGTATTTGATTTGCATGTATTTTTATATAAGGAAAAATGAAAGTAGTCAACCAGACATCATTGTAAAGGGTGGAAGGATTCAGACTGTTTTACATTTTAAATATCTTGGAATCCTTCTTGAGTCACAGCTGTCTTCTAAGAAGCATGTGAAGCAGTTGCGTAACACCGTCAAATTAAATCTAAGGAACTTTAGATTTACCCGAAACCAGCTATCCTTAGATGCTGCCAAGCTGTACATGATGTACTCAAAGATTTTTTCACATCTCATACTGTATCACAAGCTGGTCACAAGCTGGAAAAACAACACTTGTCGCACTGCAAATACACTACAAACAAACACTCAAGGCACTAGATAAAAAGCCGTCAAGTTACCATCATTGTAACATCATTCAGAAGTATAACCTCCTGACCGTTGACAACTTTGTGTGCCTTGCTGATGCTAGTTTAGTGTACAAAGTAATCAATGATCTGGCTCCTCCCCCATTAAAAGAGTTCATATCACTGCGCTCAGATAATGGGAGGACAACTAGGACGACCAACAGAGGTGACAGTACAGAGTTTGGCAGATCAGCGTTCAAGAAATTCTTGGAACTCAGTACCAAGTTATATAAGAGAGTGTTGCAGCTTTTCTGATTTTAAATCCAAGATGAAATCATGGCTAAAAACCATGCATCGAACACAAACTCAGTGTCTTAATGTTGTGAAATCTTGTTGTTATTGAATATTGAATGCATCATATGCATTGTCTTGTAATTGTGTTTTTATACTACAGTGTTAATCTTCTTAACAGAGATGCTTTTCTCAGTTTCCTGCCCAGGGACTACAGATGTAAATGAGCTTTATAGCCAACTCTGGTACAGCTAAGAAGCTGTGCACTGTCCCTGTCAAATAAACCTGTGCTGTGAGGTGGGTCAGACGGCAGCGAGGAAGGAGAGCTGGCTGCCTGGTTCGCCTACGCCGGCGGGGAACGCGACCACCACTCCCGGGTATTTTTCTGGCTAACGTTAACTCTCTCTGCAATAAAATGGATGAACTCTGGTCCCTCGTAGCGAAGGACAATGACTTCCACTCAACATCTGTCTTTGCGTTTGTGGAGACGCATCTTTCCCCACTGGTCCCTGACGAGACGGTGGAGTTGGAGGGGTTTTCCATGTTTCGCGCTGACAGAGATTTTGAGTTGGTCATAAAGTCCAAGGGCGGGGGGTTATTGTTTTTTGTGAACAACTGCTGGAGTTCGGATGTGACAGTGTTACACCAGCACTGTTCCACTGCACTCGAATCTCTATTCATACTCTGTCGCCCACATTACTCTCCCCGCGAGTTCAGCTCATTCATCCTCACGTGTGTTTACATTCTTTGGAAGAAGCCGATCAGCAAAAAGCTCAGCCCTGTTTCTCAGTTTCGCGTAAAGCCACAAACGTAAAGGAGAAGTTGATGATGTTGTGTTTCTCGCACAAAGGAATCACTGAATGACTAACTCACTGCGCTAAGGGCGATCATCAATTAAAGTTTTAGAGCACCCGCATTTTTCAGTTTTTACTGAAATTTAAGCAGTTCAAGTCCAGTGAATAACCTGAAATGGTGCAAAGGTAAGCGGTAAACTGCCAGAGGTTATACAAAAAAATGGTTTAGGTTACCAAAAACTGAAAAATATTGTTAATTTCAGAGTTATTTAAAAAAGGCCCTTTTCAGGGTTAACAACTTACAGCTATTCTGCAGCAATGGAAGTAAATTAAACCTTGAAAGTTGATGCAAACAATTCCTACAGGTGTCCCAACTTTTGTTGATTACTTACAAACCCTCTGTCTGTATAAAAGCAGTGTTGGAACAGACTGTGTTACTACACCCTCTGAAGCATTATTTGGACAATATTGCACTGCAGGAAGTAGTATATTGCTATCATAATGGCGAGAAAAAGGCAATTAACAAAGGAAGACAGACAGAGCTTTATAACCCTTAAAAGGGTAGGTCTTTCCTTTAGAGAAATTGCAAAGAAGGCCAAGGTGTCAGTGAGTACAGTTTCCTATAGCATCCAAAGGCACTTGGAAAATGGAGGAAACAGACAGAAGAGGTCTGGCAGACCCAAAGCCACAACAAAATCAGAAGACAAGTTTCTGAGTCATCAGCTTGCGTGATAGGTGGCTCACAGGACAACAGCTTCAAGCTCAGCTTAACACTGGTCGAAGTAAGTAAGTCTCAGTTTCAACTGTGAAGAGAAGACTTCGAGCTGCAGGTTTGACAGGTCGAGTGGCAGTAAGAAAGCCATTGCTAAGATGGCAAAATAAGAAAAAGAGGCTTGCCTGCGCCATGAAGCACCGCAAGTGGACTACTGAAGACTGGAAGACGGTCTTATGGACCAATTAATCAAAATGAAAATCTGAAATCACGCAGGGTTTTTGTACGCCGTCGAGTAGGTGAAAGGATGGTTCCTCAGTGTGTGACACCAACTGTCAAACATGGAGGAGGAAGCGTGATGATCGGAGGCTCTTTTGCTGGATCCAGAGTCGGCGACTTGCACAGAGTAACTGGCACCCTGAACCAAAAGGGCTACCACACCATTTTGCAGCCCATTGTAATACCCTCTGGTCTATGCCTAGTTGGTCAGGAGTTCATCCTACAGCAAGATGATGACCCAAAACATACCTCCAGGCTATGTCAGAACTACCTTAGAAGAAAAGAACAAGACGGTCAAATCATGGAATGGCCAGCAGTCTCCAGACTTAAAGCCCATCGAGCTGGTTTGGGATGAACTGGACAGAAGGGTGAAAGCAAAGCAACCTACAAGCGCAACACATTTTTGGGAACTTCTGGAACAGTGTTGGGAAGAACTTTCCAAACAATATTTGATTTCCATTGTAGAAAGAATGCCACGAGTGTGTTCGGCTGTTATATCTGCAAAAGGTGGCTACTTTGAGGAGTCAAAAAGTTTGATTAAAAAGGTTTGTTAAACAAAAAAAATTCTTTTTTATCTCCAATTGTTTATTTGTTCTATGCTTTAATTTCAGAGTACATTGAAGCATTAAACTGCGTAAATTTCAATTAAAACTGGAAAAATTGAGGTTTTCTAAAACCTTTGACCGGTAGTGTAGTTCTGAAAGCAGTTTATAAAAAAACAACATTTCGTCCTCTGAACAAGCTCCACGAGCAGACACTGGTCAGGGGGCCACCTTACTGCGATGGGTCACCTCTCTCAGTCAGTAAGTGAATTAGAGACATGAGAGTTTCAGTGGGCAGCCATAACATCCTGCTTTCTGACTGAGAGGTTTGTGGTTTGTGTGTCTTACCCGTCCCCGCTGCAGCACTTTGGGCCTCCTCAGGCCTTTGTTGACGAAGACTGGCTGCTGGGCCTTGTTGTGCGGGGCAGACACTTGCATCTCGGGGTAGATGTTGTCCAGGTACCACCTGAAGGAGTGGCACTGCAGCCGCTTCCGCACGGCCAGTCGCTCCCCGATGTCGCCATAGCTACGGGTCCTGAGCTCTGGCCGCAGGGCAAAGTACTGCTCCTGGAGGAGGAGTCAGACAAACAGGAAGTGAGGTTAGTTTGTTGTCATAGAGGTGGCACTGTCTGGGCAGTGCCATCCCCAATGTCAACCCCACGTCCGTCCATCCGTCCGTCCTTGCCTGCAGCTTTCCGTTTCCCCTCCGCTTCAGACAGGCTTCAGCTGTCTGTGTCAGTCAGTCAGTCTGGCCATGTTGACAGAAAAACCTCCATCCTGCTGTAAATGTGGTCCACTTAAAAATGTCACGCAGAGGCCTAAAAATAAAACCTCAGAGTTCCATCTTTATGGTGTATTTCACACAGCACAATGTTCTTTTAACACTAGAAGCTCAGCAACCCCCAATCCAGACATCAATTTCTAAACAATGGACTTGTTCAATGTGCATACACACTAGCACTTTCACAAGAGGGTGTTCAGCTTCTAAGTTATATGAGAGCTATCTGTATGTTAAAAAAAACAACAGTGGTTCAGTTTGATGGCATTAGTATTTCTCTCATTGCGCTAATGAAAAGCTAAGTAAGGTCTCTTGCTACCCTAGCTTGTGTCACCGACAGGAGGGACATCAGGTTCTTGGCTTACAGGCCACAGTATGGAATGCTAAGTCATACCAATGCTCAACTATGCCTACAAAATTATTATGCTACAATATTATTAAAGCCGGAACAACAAGACAGGCTGTGCTTTTCCACAATCTAATTGTGTAATAATTATGAACAGAATTCCCAATGCAAGTATACACTTCAAATTTCAATTTTAAGAGCTTTTTGAAAAAGTAAGCCCAAAAAAAGCCCAATCCCCGAAGTCTACGTCAACCGCATCGGAAAAGCACAAGTCACATCAACACGTCATAGAGAGTCACAGTACAAATATGCTCTCTCCTCCGCAAGGTCAACCTATTTGTCTGATCTGATTGAGCATAATAAGAATAATCCAAAATGTATTTTTGATACAGTAGCCAAACTGACAAAGAACCAGACTGAAACCAATGCTAAGCCTCCGGCAGCCTATAATAGTAATGATTTCATGAACTTTTTCTCTGAGAAGATTGAGAAAATTAGAGATGAAATTACTAAAATGGCACCTTCTGCTGTAGCGGACACTGATCAGAAAGCACAGGCTTACCAGGACAGGGGTCCTTTTTAGCGCTCTGGAGTGGACTGAATTTTCTAAATTGGTTATGTCCTCCAAACCATCTACTTGTCAATTAGACCCAATCCCAACAAAACTTGTTAAAGAACTTCTTCCTGTTATGGGGCAATCCATGCTAGACATTATTAATCTGTCTCTTTCATCAGGCTATATGCCAAATTCTCAAAAAGTGGCAGTAATTAAGCCACTTTTAAAGAAACCAAACCTTGACCCAGAAAATCTCAGTAACTACAGGCCAATTTCTAATCTTTCTTTTCTCTAAAAATTCTAGAGAAAGCTGTAGCTCAGAGACTGATTTCATTCCTGACATCAAATGACATCTATTAAACTTTTCAGTCAGGATTTAGGCAACACTATAGCACTGAGACTGCTCTTATTAAAGTTGTCAATGACTTACTGATATCAGCTGACTGTGGATGCATCTCTATTCTTGTGCTTTTGGACTTAAGTGCTGCGTTTGACACAATAGACCACCAAACTCCTCTGAGCAGACTTGAAAACCTAGTTGGACTGCGTGGACAGGCACTCTCCTGGTTTAAATCCTACCTATCAGATAGGTATCAATTTGTGCAGTTAAATGATGAGCCCTCTGCTCTCATCAAGGTGGAATATGGTATCCCTCAAGGTTCTGTTTTGGGGCCATTATTGTTCTCCCTTTACATGTTGCCACTTGGTGATGTCATTCTTAAACATGGCGTACATTTTCACTGCTACGCAGATGACACACAATTATACCTATCAATGGAACCTGATGAAGGGCAATTTGAACAGTTGGAGGCCTGTTTTAAAGACATAAAAGACTGGATGTCAGAGAATTTTCTTTTGTTGAATACTGATAACAGAGATGTTGGTCTTGGGGCCCAAAAACATCAGAAGAGGGTTATCTGATTTATCTCTTAATCTGGATGGTTGCTCTGTTGCTGCAAGTTTGGTGGTAAAAGACCTTGGTGTTACTATAGATCCTCTCATTTGATAGTCACATCAAAAACATTTCCAGAGTAGCCTTTTTTCACCTGAGGAATATTGCCAAAATTAGGGGCTTCCTGTCATTAATAGATGCAGAAAAATTGGTACATGCCTTTGTTACATCTAGATTAGATTATTGCAATGCATTACTGTCTGGCTGTTCCAATGCCTCACTCAGGAGCCTACAACTCGTACAGAATGCTGCTGCAAGGATCCTGACTAGAACAAAGAAATATGAGCACATTAGTCCTGTGTTAGCGTCACTTCACTGGCTTCCTATAAACTATCGTGTAGACTATAAGGTACTCCTCTTAACTTATAAGGTGTTGCATGGACTTGCACCCTCTTACTTGACGGATCTACTTCATCCGTACAATCCCCCACGTTCACTTCGCTCACAAGATGCAGGCAACTTGGTAGTCCCTAGAATATCAAAAATACAGCAGGTGGCAGAGCTTTCTCCTATAGAGCTCCTTTACTGTGGAACAGTCTACCCATCTCTGTGAAGGAGTCAGACACGGTCTCAATTTTCAAGTCTAGGTTAAAAACACATCTCTTTAGTCTCTCTTATAGTCATTAGGTGCAGATGTGGAGGGGGCGTAGCAATAGAGCCTTCTGGTGCAATGAGCTATCCTTACTGTCACCAATCATAAGTGATGATCCGCCCCTATCAGGACTGCTGATGATGTGGTGGGATGGTCTCTGAGTGCCCTCATGGCTGTGTGCTCCCTGTGTCACTCACCTAATTAGTTATGCTGCCCTAGATTACTTCTGCTGGTGCAAAAGTGTTATCACTACTCTGATCCGGTGTGATATTTATCATAGTCATAATTTCACCTTTCCTCTTTTCTCCCCGGCTTCGTGGCACCTGCCCGGAGCTCACCTGCCCCAGAGTCAACCCCCCCACCCCTGCCATGTGTTAGCCGGATGCCGCTGGCCCCAGACCCTAGCTGCTGGTTCCATCCCCCGCCCTGCCCTGGTATCTGGACGGATGAGGTCCACCCCACTCCTACACTTAGAATGCCCTTCCGGTGGTCTGTTAAGCCACATGAGCCTCAAGGACTATTTGTGTTGTTTTTCTCTGTATCCCACAATTTTCCAGGAGTTCATCTCGACCGCCTTTTAAGGGGTCAGGGAATAATTTTCCAGTCTCCCACATTGGCTCCAATGGTTTTCTGGTTTTTTGATTCCCTCTGGAAAATGCCAATTGTGAAGCGCTGTGTGACAACCTGTTTGTAAATGGCGCTATACAAAAATAAAGATTGATTGAGATTGATAGAGAGAACGGAAGAGGGGATTATGATGTTTCACTGTACTGAAATGCATTGAGCATATAGCAACTACAAAATTCTACACTCTTAGAAATAACTTAATCAACATGACAAACCATCTGCTATCTATTCTATCACACGTGATGGTTTTTAAAATAATTTGCTAGACCGTTTTGCAATATTCATAGGGAAAGCAGCTAGCTAGCTACCTAGCTAACGTTACTACCGGCTAGCTACTGCTAACGTTAGCTATGCTAAATGCTGGATAGCAGCAAGCTAGCGCCGGCTAGATTTACACTGTATGATCCAGCTGTCTTTATATTAAACATTTTCTACATACCATGTCTACGTCTTTTCCGTTTCTTTGGTTTTAATCACAAGTAGCTAGCTAGCTAATTTTATAAATCTACATAGCTCAGTTATGGTATATAATTATAAACACATCGTTATTGTAATATAGGCGCTAGCTAGCTTAGCTGCGCTGGTATCATATGACATCCAAAATATTAAGCATCTTCCGTCCGCCTACCTACTGTACATCTGCAACGGAAAAAATGTGTGGTACATAAATGAAGGAGACATTTCCTAATGATATGGGGGTTGGTACTGGAGCCAAGGGTGTTGGCTCGCCAACATCAGAGTGAGATACAGAGGATGAATCAGAATCAGAATCAGAAATACTTTATTGAATTGGTTCCAATTGGAATATGGAAGAAGAATCCTCTACCCCATCTGTGACGGTGGCTGCCAGGAACTTTATTCAAAAGCACAGAACATACAGCCATTACCAATATGCAAAGGAAAAAATGTTACACTAACTTACAGATGCTTTTTTAACAACTAGCTGACGTTACTAGACTAAATAACTAAATTATTTGGTTGAATCCTAAACACTAACTAGCCAGCATAAGTTTCATAATAGCTAGCCAAATAATATGTTTTTTTGCAATTTCATGAATACTAGAACGTTTGCTAACTACCGACAGTGAGCCAATGTTATAACGTTAATTGTCATTTACCGGACAGGAGTGTGTGGAGACGGTCGGTAGCTGGCTAGCTAGCTGCTATAGTTAGCAGGCCAGCAGTGCTAGCAGCTAGTTCCAGATCGTGTACTATCTATTAGGTCACATAAGTTGCATTGTGGGTAGATTTACTAAAATTTGGCAGATTCTTGAGTTAAGTTTTTTAAACTTCAAATATGCATATATGTTTTCAAATTAATATGATCACAAATGTACTATGATATAGTTAGAGCGTATTTGAGAGACGTGTCATCACTTTTGCAAGGTAAATTCGCTGGTGCCTACACTTTAAATATAAACCATTTTAATTTTGAATTGCCAGTTATCCTATAATCCTTGAAAAGTAACTCACTGAATTTAAGCATCTCAATCCCACAACCCTCATCTTGAAAATCCCACATGAACTCAGTGGAGGCTATGTGAGAGATTACAGGAGAAAACGTGTGTGAAGGATACTCCTGAAACCAAATTAGAGCTACGCATTGCAACAACGGGCACACTTTCGTATTGGGCAGATATATGAGAGTGGAGACAACTCTGTGGTCATGAAAGCGCAGAGGCACTGAAGGGAACGTGAGCACAATGAAGAGTGCAGCTCACACACATCCACGGCCCTGTCTCCCAGCTCCTGAGCATTCACACACACCCACGGCCCTGTCTCCCAGCTCCTGAGCACTCACATGGCTCTGAGTGAGAGGGTTTATGGAGGTAGCGTTTACAGCAGCGGCCCAGCCAGAGGAAAGTCCAACAGTCCAAAAGGACCGTCCTGCACACCCCCTTCCCCATTCCACATCTCTACTTACTGTAGGCTCCATCTCTGTGCATCTCATCACCCATAATCTCCTCTAAACTATCCACTACCGCTCTGAATCAACACGCATGCAAACACCTTCCCCCGTAACCATTGGCTGCACTGCTGCCTGCCCACTCAGCGCTTCTCCTGTCCGGACAGCGGTGACAACCCTAACATTAACCCATTCAGACCTAAAATGCCTGCCCACTCAGCAATTATTCTACACAACCTCTCCTGAGGGTTTTCTGGAAAAAATTTCCGGACATTTCCCCACGTCTATTTCAGCGGCGCATTTCATTAATCGAAAATCAACCCTAACATTAAACCCTTCAATGAGAAGGAAGCACTTCTGTACGCCCCTCGCCAAAGTCCCACTCTATTTAGGCTTACAGTCACTCGTTACTGCATTTAGTCTCATTTTGACTCTAATCTGTGTAAAGACCTTTAAAAAAAGCCACATAACAGTTTTGGTCGACTAATGGGAACTACAAAGCCATGGACTATGATGAAGTCTGAACACTGCAATTACATGCTGACATTCAAGCACTTCAGTTAAATAAGTTACTGAATACAGTGGCTTACCCTTTAATGCGTAACAGAATTAGGGGGCAGGTTTCTCTCTCTGTCTAGATGGTCTTGAAACTGTTAAACCTTGTAATCGTTTCCTTGGATTAAAGATGTATCACTCCTCTTCCTCAATGGCAGAGGCTCTCAGGGTTTAAACGGGCAGAGATTAGGGAGCTCGTGCACATGCTGCAGTGCTACTGTAGCCCCGCCTACACCCACACATGTTCCTCACACAGGCACGGCCAGTTCCCCTGCGCATTCCTTATTCTAACAGGCTCCCGTTGGCCCCAGGAAGTTCTGATGTTGTCTGCATTGCCATGCCAGTGATGTTCCACCCACGCCCCCCTTCATGATTTTCAACAAGCCAGAAAATAAGAACACTGTGAGCCTTAACAACTGACAACACAACTTCCAACGATAATTATACAGAGCAGAGAATCTGCTCAGCATACTGAAATTGCGTGCCGCCCTACTCAACAACTATTGCCCATGTGCTCGTTAACGTCTGGCCTGAGCACGGTGCTAGAGACCTGTCATGGCTTCTCTTGTACACAGGCACACTTCTTTTTGCATGAAACCTTACGTCTAGCTAGCTTTAGCAGCTGGCTAACGGTATCCTCTCTGGCTAAACAAGCCCTAATTTGGCCTGTCATCGGCCACTGCTTATGCTACAGGCACTTCGCAACTTAATTTTTGCAAATTTGTTTTTGATCTTTTTCTTTTAGAAAAACGTACATATATAAATGTACATATTATATATATACAGGTTTTTTTTACCCAAACTATCATTTCACAGTAATGTACATTTACAATATTTATTTTACAGTTACTACTACAGCACCTGCTCTTGAGCCCCCACCTCCCACCCCCAGCTCTTTTCACACACTTGTTCATAAAATAAACAATACAGGCAATAAATGATATTGCATGCTCAAAATGATGTTTTTTTATACTAATATAATTGGTCAGAGAAAAATATTTTGCTTAACAAGTAATATTCTTTACCCCAAAAAGATGTGTCAATTATTCACACCCCAGTTTCCAGTAATGTGTGCAGTAAAGTTGGGTGTTCTGGGAGTGGATGGTCTAAGCTGTGACTACGACCCATCCCCACCCCGTTTATGTGAGTATCAGCACATGAGTATCAGCCCCCACCCCCAACGCCACGACTTCCTGACCACTGACTGCACCCTTTCCTCTCACATCGGCCCCTCCCTACCTTGTACTCGTCCATCCACACGTGGGCCAGGCGTAGGGAGTTGTGGGCCATGGTGTCCTGGCCTCCCGGTGAACCATAGGGCCGTCTTTTGCGGAAAATGTGCCCCACCCGTGAGCAGGGGAGGATGAGGAGCTGGCCCCCACACATCCAGATCTGGGGAGGAGAGCCAGACCACAACACAACAGCTCACAGTCACGCCACGCCAGCGTGCAGCTCCAACTTCACACTTCAGTTTGCCCTCCTTGCTCAAACCCTGCCCCAGCTTAACACCCATTACTAAGCCGAAATCAGGCCAGCAGTTAGGTTAGGTTATACTTTATTAATCCCAGGAAAGACATTTCCTAGTAACCTTGGCCTTAACATGTAATACACATAAATAATAATACATACAAAAAACAGAAAATGTAGCACTCTCATTGGTTCCTAGTCTCAGACTCTAAAGTGCTGGTTTGGGTCAACTGATGCAGTTTAATTGATCAGAACTTCATTTGACCAATAACTCCCTCTAGTAGTTCTCTTAAGAGTCTTCAAGTAGTACAGAATACAGCGGCACGTATTTTGACTAGATCTAAGAAGTATGAGCACATTACTCCTGTGTTAGCATCACTACATTGGCTTCCTGTTAAATATCGGGCTGATTATAAAGTACTGCTGCTAACTTTTAAAGCAGTGCATGGACTTGCACCTATATATCTGACCGAAATGATTATCCCTTACAAGCCAACACGACTGCTTCGTTCAGAAAAAGCCGGCCATTTATTACTCCCTTGAAAAGCACAGCTGGTGGTAGAGCCTTCTCTTTTAGAGCTCCTCTGTTGTGGAACAGTTTACCAAAGCATGGACATAGTTGCTTAGTTTACACGTCTACTTGTTTATGGATTGTATTAGGCTTAGGCATTATTTTCTGCATTGAGAGCTTTATTGCTACCTCTGAATTGTGGCTACAGATTTACCTACAAGGTCCTAGTTTAACTATGTGGTTGCTCCTAGCACCCAGGAATTGTACTTCCCACTAGGGTGGCTTTCAGCTAAACTGTTCTTGACTACGGTTAACACTTTGTTGTACGTCGCTCTGGATAAGAGCGTCTGCCAAATGCCTATAATGTAATGTAATGTTAGGGATTTGGCAGTTTCAATTTTTAAGTCTAGATTAAAAACATATTTTCAGCCTAGCCTACTGCCAAACATAGTCTAGGTGGAGAGATGGAGAAGGCCATGCCCAAGTGTCTTATGGAGTGAGAAACTTTCCATACTGTCACCTCCTCAACGTGTTACCACCACCGTTAGGCTGGTTATCCTTGATCGGGTGTGGATGGTTTGGAACTCATGGCTGCGTGTATTCGGTGTCCCTCTCCTAATAGGTATGCTGCCATAGCTTACACCTGTGCTCCGACAGTATCTGTATATGTCCTATGCTTGTGCTCCCCTGCTCTCACATAATGCTACTGGCTATAGCACTGCTTTTTTCTGACTGCATGTTCTCTTCTCTGCCTCGGCCTCTAACTCAGGGGCACCCGCCCCCCAGCCCTAGATCCTGTGAGAGGTGTCAGCTGCCCCCATCAACCCTCACCCCCACGGCTACCCCAGTCCCTGGATCTGGACCCCCTTCATGTGGTTTAGCCCCCCCCACTGACTACCTAACTCATAGGCGCAAAGTCATCCAGCCCTGAGTCACCTTGGACTGACCATCATACAGTATTCAGAGTGCAGGCTATGAGCCCAACGCTATGGCAGTATTCAGAATGCAGGCTATGAGCCCAATGCTATGACAGTATTCAGAGTGCAGGCTATGAGCCCAATGCTATGGCAGTATTCAGAGTGCAGGCTATGAGCCCAATGCTACTGTATGATGAGTATTGGGAGGCGACACGGGGCCTATTACCCTGAACGAGATCTCCAGGTTTTCTCCTCCCCAGATGTCCATGCCACTGTCGTACTGGCCCAGCTCATTGAAGTACTTCCTGTCCATGGCGAAGAGACCGCCGGCCATCGTGGGAGACCTGAGGAAGTGGGCATCATGTCATTCACGCACACCCTGCTCGAGGTGAGCGCACTAATTTAATGGCTTGGTAGAGGCCTCTATTCAATACAACTTGTTTTCCTTTAATATGATCTGTTTATACAGTCAGGTTAACCACTTTTATCTTTTCAAGACCACAATCAAATCCAAAACGTTGTGGATGTGAGCCAGGTTGTGTAACTGCCACGGCACGCTGCCATCCACTGCTGCAGTGTTCTTACAGTACCCAGTCAAATTCATTACCGTCTGTGCTTTTTGACTGCAGTAAA
The DNA here is from genome assembly GCA_029706075.1 of Aldrovandia affinis. Lineage (NCBI taxonomy): Eukaryota > Metazoa > Chordata > Actinopteri > Notacanthiformes > Halosauridae > Aldrovandia > Aldrovandia affinis. The sequence continues at coordinate 3,263,708 of JAINUG010000103.1, forward strand.
TGTATCAGCACACCTACACAGAATACAAATGGTAATAAACAATATTGGATTGTAGCACTTCCATTTACACTACCAGTCAAAAGTTTTAGAACATCCCCCATTTTCCAGTTTTTACTGAAACTTAAGCAGTTCAAGTCCAGTGAATAACCTGAAATGGTACAAAGAACATAAGAACATAAGAATACATAATGATGAGAACGGGCCGTTCGGCCCATCTTGGCTCATCATGTCCTAATCTAAAGAACATCTAGTACTACATCTAGCCTGGCCTTGAATAGCCCGAGCGTTTCTGCCTCTACTACCTGACCTGGCAAGCTGTTCCAGGCATTGACAACTCTCTGTGTAAAGAAAAACTTCCTAATATCTGTGCGGAATTTGCCTTTAACTAATTTCCACCTGTGGCCTCTTGTTCTGCTGACCCCACTTATCTTAAAAAATCTTTGGTATTTTACTTTGTTAATCCCTTTTAGGAATTTAAAAACCTCAATCAAATCCCCCTAAGTCTGCGTTTGCTAAGTTTAAATAGATTGAGTGCCTTAAGTCTATCATCATAACTTTTACCTTTCATAGCAGGTATCAGTTTAGTTGCCCTTCTTTGGACTTTTTCAAGAGCTTCAATATCTTTCTTGTAGTGTGCTGCCCAGAACTGCACACAGTATTCTAAGTGCGGTCTGACAAAGGCGTTATATAACATTAATATAACCTCCTTTGATTTATACTCAATACTTTTTGCTATGTATCCCAGCATCCTGTTGGCTTTTTTCACTGCTGTAGCACACTGCTTTGATGCAGATAGGCTTTGATCAACTACAACTCCTAAATACTTTTCAAATTGAACACCTACTAACTTTTCTCCTCCCATAAAATACTCCTGTCTAATGTTTTTATTTCCCACATGCATAACTTTACATTTAGCAATATTGAACGTCATCTGCCATGTATCTGCCCATTTTTGGATTTTGTTTAAATCATCTTGGATTACTTTAGTCGATTCCAAACTGTTTGCCAAACCCCCAAGTTTAGTATCATCTGCAAATTTAACTATTTTGCTACTAATGTCCATATCCAGATCATTTATGTAAATAAGGAAGAGCAGAGGTCCCAGCACCGATCCCTGCGGGACACCACTGCCCACAGCACTGAGGTCAGATTCAGCCCCACCTACTGTTACTCTTTGTATTCGCCCTTGCAGCCAATTTTTAACCCACTGTGGAACTACTCCTACAATTCCTACTGATTTCATTTTAGCAATGAGCCTCTCATGTGGTACCTTGTCAAATGCTTTCTGAAAGTCCAAATATATAACATCATAAGCCTGGTTCAGGTCAACACACTTTGTGTGTCCAGGAGGTTTGTTAGGCATGACCTCCCTTTGAGAAATCCATGCTGGCTCTCCCTTAAAATACTATTATTTTTCAAGAATGATTCCAACTTATCCCTAATAATACATTCCAGCATTTTACATGCGATGCAAGTTAAACTGACAGGCCTATAGTTCCCTGGGTCAGTACGGTCCCCCTTCTTATATATTGGAATTATACTACCCTGCTTCCAGTCATCTGGTATTTCTCCAGTGATTATGGATTGACTGAAAATATCTGTCAATGGTTTATATATAATTTCCCCAAGTTCTTTGAGTACTCTGGGATATATGCCATCCGGGCCTGCTGCCTTATTTGTCTTAAGTTTTTGTAGTTTTTGTAGTACTTCTACATCCCTTATCTCAAAGTCCTCCAAAACATTCCGTACCTTGTCTATACATTTAGGCATATTTATAACCTCTTCTCTAGTAAAGCTCTCCACAAAGTAACTGTTTAGTGTGTTTGCAATATCCTTATTATTATAAACCAAAGTTCCTTCCTTATTCCTTATGCACTTAACCTCATCCTTAACTTTCCTTTTTCTACTACAATATTGAAAAAACTTCTTAGGGTTACTTTTTGCATCTTGGGAAATTTTAATTTCAAACCGCCTTTTAGCTGCTCTTATTTCCTTTTTAGCCTTAGCCCGCATATTACAATAATCTAACTTGTTTCTCTCGGAGTTATCCTTTTTATATACTCTATACAGTCGTTTCTTTTGCCTCAAAATCACCCGTAAAGATTTAGTCATCCACTGCGGAGACTGTTTTTTCATCCTATTTTTCCTTACTTTGGGGATGAATTTACACTGTACATCTACAATAACCCTTTTAAATATAGTCCATTTTTCATTCACAGTTCTGCAATCTAGAAGTTTTACCCAATCTATATTACTTAAATTCTCTCTCATTTTATTAAAGTCAGCTTGTCTAAAATTAAAAATTCGAGAGTTAGAGGAGGCTGTCTTAACTTGCCAAAAAATATCAAAAATAACTGCACTGTGGTCACTTGCCCCTAATGGTTCTCCTACCTCTGTGCTGCAAATTCTATCAGGATTGTTACACAAAACCAGATCCAGTATTGATTTCCCTCTCGTAGGCTGAGTAACAGACTGTACCAAAAAGCAGTCATTGACCATATCTAAAAACTCCTCTTCACATTTGCCCTGACCTGTCACTATCTCCCAATTGATAGAGGGGTAATTGAAGTCACCCATTATTATCGTCTCTCCTTCAGCACAGATTTGTTTTATGTTATCAAAGAGCGTACTATTTATGTTACTGTCTGAAGCTGGAGGTCTATAACATACTCCTATATTAAGGCCCTTCTCACGATCTCCCAATAATCTAATCCAGATGTCCTCACAAGAAACTAATGGGTTTATACCTGGAATTTCCTGCACATTAAGATAGTCTTTCACATAAAGGGCCACTCCCCTTCCTCTTTTATTAGTTCTATCCTTCCTAAACAATTTGTACCCCTCTACATTATATTCCTCCCCATCTGCTGCGCCAAGCCATGTCTCTGTAATCCCAACAATGTCATAACCCCCATTCAACATGACAGTCTCCAGTTCCAAAAATGTATTTTTTATACTTCTCGCATTTAAACACATGAGCTTCATAGCCTTGCTCACACTTACGTTGCTACTGTTTCTACTATTCCTCTCCCGCTCCCTCACTCCCTTCCATCCCAAGCCACACTTGCTAAAATTTTGTTTACTCAAGACTTTATTACTGCTTTCACTGTTATATGTAGTCTTGACAGACTCCATCTGGGCAGTCTGCACCACCCTACCCATTTCGCTCTCTATCCTCCCTGCCCCCCGAGTCCCTAGTTTAAATAATAAGCCCCAGAGCGTAGGTACCCATCCGGTTCAGGTGTTACCCATCGCGCTTGTATAGGTCACCCCTGTTCCAGAAGAAGTCCCAGTGCTCAATAAATCTATACCCCTCTTTCCTACAGAAGGATTGTAGCCACGTGTTAAACCTATAGATAAACTTCAGCTTCCCTCTGCTTGCACGTGGTACTGGTAGAATTCCCGAAAAGGTAAGCGGTAAACTGCCAGAGGTTTAAAAAAAAAAAAAAAAAAGTTTAGGTTACCAAACACACTGAAAAATAATGTATGACAATGTTTTTGGCAGTGAGTAGTTTCCTACATCATAAAAAGGCACTTGGAAACTGGAGGAAACTGACAGGTAGAGGTATGACAGACCCAAAGCCACAACAAAATCAGAAGACAAGTTCTCAACAGCTTGCGTGATAGGCGGCTCACAGGACAACAGCTTCAAGAACAGCTTAACACTGGTCGAAGTAAGGAAGTCTCAGTTTCAACTGTGAAGATTAGACTTCGAGCTGCGGGTTTGACAGGTCGAGTGGCAGTAAGAAAGCCATTGCTCAGATGGCAAAATAAGAAAAAGAGGCTTGCCTTGGCCATGGAGCACCACCAGTGAACACTGTCCATCTAGTCAATCTGTCATCACCACTGTTTACTTGTTCAAAAAAAAAAAAAAAAAAAAAAAAAAAAAAAAAAAAAAAAAAAACAAGCCACTAACCTTTTCTTTCCCAATGTTACAGGTATGATACGCAGATGCCTGCAATGATGTCTTTTGCCGTTTTACTGCACTGATCTTGTACGCTAACTTTGATTGTTCTCACCTTGTATTAATGCACATCTTGTAAGTCGCTCTGGATAAGAGCGTCTGCTAAATGCTTAAAATGTAAAATGTAAATGTGAAGACTGGAAGGTCTTATGGACCGATGAATCAAAATTTGAAATCTTGAAAGGTTTTTGTAGGCCGTCGAGTAGGCAAAAGGATGGTTCCTCAGTGTGTGACACTAACTGTCAAACATGGAGGAGGAAGCGTGATGGTCTGGGGCTCTTTTGATAGATCCAGAGTCGGCGACTTGCACAGAGTGACTGTTAACCCACGTTAACCCATTACTTGTTCCCTGAAAAGGGCCTTTTTTTATAACTCTGAAATTCACATTATTTTTCCGTTTTTGGTAACCTAAACCATTTCAGGTTATTCAATGGACTTGAACTGCTTACATTTGAGTGAAAATGGGGGTGTTCTAAAACTTTTGACCGGTAGTGTATATGTGGAAGTGCTCAAGTGAACATAAGTGTTCACTACTGTAAGTCGCTTTGGATATTTTAAAAAAGCGTCTGCTAAATGGCATATGTAAATTAATTGAGGTGAAAGTCAGGTGAAATACCTTGTGGCTAGCTCAAGGGTACAGCTGTCACAGCTAGAATTAACATGCTGGGTGCAAACCTTCAAAAAAGTTATTTCTTTTAGCCAATGAAACGTTTGACACAGAGCTCAATGCTAAAAAAAATAACCTTTTAAAACATGTCAGTTGGCATGAATTACAATATTATATACACATATAAATAGAAATACCTTTTAGACAAATGATGTATGTAAAAAAACCTTAGCAGGTCAGCTGACTTGATGAACACAGTGCCCACATAAGGCGTGGTCATTCATGTCGGATATGGGAAAGCTGTTCCCTCCTTCTCAGACCTCCTCAGTAATCGTGAAATTATTCTTGCATCGCATCTTGCAGCAAAAAAAAAAGTCAACTGACATTTTACCAGAACTTTCCATGTTTGAGTTTTAATTATATAGTTCTTGTCATTTTTAACATTTGTATTTATCTTACCTGAATAATTAGCTTTGTTATATGCACATATGTCTATTCATGGAGGAACAAACATTATGTGGTATATTTGTTATTCATTTTTTATTCCAATGGGGGAAAAAAATATTGCCGAGATCAGAGCTTACAGCAGGTTTCGAACAGCTGCAACAACAGACATTTCCTCAGAAGTAATGTCGTCACACGCATGCACACACACTGTGCTGGATGGTGGGGAGGGAAGACACACAGACACAGACACTGACAGTGCTGGATGGAGGGGAGGGAACAAGCACACACAGACACACTGTGCTGGATGGTGGGGCGGGAACACGTGCGCAGGCGCACATGCACACGCACACACAGTGCTGGATGGTGGGGAGGGAACAATACCTTCCGGTCTGAGAGTCATCCCACTTTCAGCTTATTAGCAGTACTGACAGCCGAGAACTAATTACTATGAGTGATTGGGAGTGCAGTGTGAGTGTGAGGAAGTGTGTGGGGGTGCAGTGGGGTTGTGTGGGGGTGTGTGGGAGTGCAGTGGGAGTGTGTGGAGTGCAGTGTGAGTGCAGTGTGAGTGCGTGGAAGTGTGTGGGGGTGTGTGGGGGTGCAGTGGGGGTGTGTGGGAGTGCAGTGTGAGTGTGTGTGAGTGCAGTGTGAGTGCAGTGTGAGTGCGTGGAAGTGTGTGAGGGTGCGTGGCAGTATGTGGGAGTGTGTGCAAGTGTGTGGGAATGCAGTGAGAGTGTGTGTGAGTGCAGTAGGAGTGTGTGAGTGCAGTAGGAGTGTGTGTGAGTGCAATAGGAGAGTGTGAGTGCAGTGTGAGTGCAGTGTGAGTGCAGTGTGAGTGCAGTGTGAGTGCAGTGTGAGTGCAGTGTGAGTGCAGTGTGAGTGCAGTGTGAGTGCAGTGGGGAGGTTGTGGGTCCTGTGCAGGTACCTGATTGGTGCGATGGCTCCATCTGGATTGTTCAGCTCCGACAGAGGCACAGGGTCCCACTTGAAATGCAGGCCCCAGTTGAAGCCTCCCCTGACTATGGGGGAGGGGCTGTAGACCAGCGTATCAGCGCTGATGATGTCAATGACAGGGCACACCACCGTGTGCCGATCCTCTTTGATGGGTGTCAGGAGCGGCTGGAGCCACATCTCATTCACCTCACAATGGCTGTCCAGAAACACCAACACCTCCCCTGCCAGGGGAAACACCAATTAGAAGGGAAGGGTTGGGACAGGTGAGGCACTGCAGGCCAATCACACCTCAGATATTACACCATCGAAGCGTGAGATGGGGGGGATGTGAGGGCATCACCGTGATCCAATCAGAGAGCAGGGTGTGGGAGCAAGATGGGTCTATGGGATCCAGTCACAGCTCATAATGGCTGCAGGATGCCAGGATCATTAAATCCATTTCCTATAATATTCCATCAACCCCTGAAGGGATCATCCATGAAATGCTGCTCAGAGCTGCAGGGTTAAAGTATGATAAACAAACAATTTCCGTATCACTCAACGTATGTATACACCCTCTCAAATTTGACCATTACTATACTGAATATGTGACATAGTGTTTGTTGAGGGAAACTAGCAGATTTCAGGAGACCAAATACCTCAATAAACTGTTAGCTATATTTACAATTAGTATTAAAAAATACATAATGACAAGATATCAGTGCAGACTTTACTTTTAAATAATTTCCACCTGTGCCCTCTTGTTCTGCCAACTAAATTCAACCTAAAAAATATTTGGTAGTTCACTTTGTTAATCCCTTTAAGGAATTAAAAAATGTAAATCAAACCCCCCTTAGTTTCCTTGAATAGATAGTGTTTTAAGTCCTTCCTTGTAACCTTTACCTTTCATACAAGTTACCGGGTACCTTCTTTGTACGAATATATTATATTATAATTAGGGCTGTCGTCCGATTTAAAAAAAAGTTTTTCCCCCCCATTAGTTGGATTACTCGGTCGATTAATCGGTCAATGTTAAACCTGTTCATTCCAATGAATTTTGACGTTGCAATGACATCTTGTTTCAGAAATCTCCTTTCATTCCAATGAAAACTTAGCTCAACAGAATATATCAATAACGCAGATATTGTTAATCAAACATTTTTTATTAAAGCTTATTTGACAGAAAAAATCCAACATTCCAACATAGGAATATATTTTTCTCCAGAGTGCACTCTCCCTCAATACTCCGAGTCCGACGTAAATGTCAAGTTGCTAAACAAAGAAAAAAAAGAAGAATCTCTCGGAATCCGACGTAAACTTATCTCGCTCTCTCTCTCTCCGTTTAGATTTATCTCGCTCTCTCGGTCTCTTGCGAACCCTGCAAGTAGAAGAGAATAGTCAAAGTCTGACCAATGACATCACCACGGCCACTAATGTTTCCAATCACAGATAGCTAGCACTAGAACAACCATCGCATAGTTTTGTCCTGCCATGCCATGTCAAAAGCTTCTCAATCATTGTACTTGCACAGCCACCTAACGGTCAATAACGAACATAAAATAATTAGCCTATAGTTTATCACAACAATTAAACCAAATAAATGAAATAGAACATTCTTACCTGGAATTATGCTTCCATGTCCCTCTTAAACCAGTTCTGTAAACAAAGGAGGATGTACATGAGATGCAAGTTAAACTGACAGGCCCTGGGTCAAAAATGAACATTAAAAAAACAGATTAATTTTTATCTAAAAGCATTAGTTGGTTAATCTCCCCTTCTTAAATATTGGAACTATACTACCCTGCTTCCAGTCATCTGGTATTTCTCCAGTGTTTATGGATTGCATAAAAATATCTGTCAATGGTTTATAAATAATCTCCCCAAGTTCTTTGAATACTCTAGGATATATGACATATACTTGGATATACGCCAAGCCGACGACCGTAATATCCGGCACCCCAGAGCCACTCCTGTGCGCAGCGAACGTCTTGTCGGCTTCCCTCCCCCCTCCCTGGGGCGGACATCCAATTGCTGCCCTCGGTGGCACTCCCGGCCAGAGCAGACTATTTAGCATGAAATATTTTATCCAGGACCAAACAACAGGTTGAGAATTGTATCAAATATATGCAGACACCTTCAGAAATTATTATAGTTTGTTCTAAGTGGGAGGTTGTGATAATTAAGGAACATGATTAGTTAAAAGTATATATCTAATGTAAGAATTATAATACATGAAACATACTATAAAACAACTCATGAGTGTATAAATGTAGTTTTCACAATTCATTGATGATCAAAACCGCTCATCAAAACAAACTATAATAATTAATGAATACAGCCTGCATGTGTTTGAGTTCCACCTTTTAGGGTGTCCCCTTTTCTAAAGCCTCCGCCCTTCCTCCATCTCTTTCTCATTGGTTGAGGAGATATTTTCCTCCAATGAGAAAGAGAAAGTGGCAGGGAGAGGACGCAGGAGAGGAACTGAGAAGGAACTTTCGAGGAGTGATGACCCAGTTGAGGCTAAACTGGATAAGGAGAACAAAGTTTTAAATCAAGGCAATTATGATGATATTATAATAATTATACCTAGGCGGTCCTGTGCTATGGAAGAACACCTACAATGTTCACTGGAGTGGCAGCGAGCGAGTGAGCAGACAGACCTACAGACAGGGTCAGGTGCAGACAGACCTACAGACAGGCGTAGGAGCAGACAGACCTACAGACAGGCGTAGGAGCAGACAGACCCACAGACAGGGTCAGGTGCAGACAGACCTACAGACAGGCGTAGGAGCAGACAGACCTACAGACAGGCGTAGGAGCAGACAGACCTACAGACAGGCGTAGGAGCAGACAGACCTACAGACAGGCGTAGGAACAGACAGACCTACAGACAGGCCCAGGAGCAGACAGACCTACAAAAGGCGTTGAGCTCGAGCCTGAGCAGCTCCTGGCGTGGTGGGTAGGGATACATCAGAACAGGAGCTGGATATCAGCCTAGATAAACTTACTAGGTATACACAATAGATTGCCCCTGTACATAACCTAACCTTTTTCATTTTGGGCTGCAAGGCGAAACTGATCGTAGATTAGCACTTCTATTACGGATACTGTTTGCCTTTACTAGCACGTCGTACTGGCAGAATTCCAGAGAAGACCACCGTGGAGGTTATGCTCCTTAACTTTGATCCTAATTCTACAAATTTCTCCTGCAGAACCTCAATCTTACCCTTACCTATGTCATTGGTTCCAACATGGACCATGACCACTGGATCCACCCATGCTCTGGCCAGGAGCTTGTCCGCGTGTTCCAGGAGGTCTCCGACCTGGGCACCCGGCAGATAGCATGCCTTTTGAGACTCCCTTTCCCGCGAACAGACTATACTGTCTATACCTCTAATAATTGAGTCCCCCACTACCATTAACTCTATTTTCCTGGGTGGCATGACCACCAGGGTACCCTAGGGCTCATCAGTCCTCTCACTCACAGAGGACTGTGCCAGATGCTCTTCCTGCAAGGGCTGGAATCAGTTAGACGCCACAAACTCTTGAGATGCCCCAGCCTTACGTCTGTGCTTACGCTCTACTGTCACCCAACTCTCTCTCCCTGCCTGTTCTGGAGCCCGGGGGTTCAGGACAACTTCTGCCAGAAAGCGTAGTGTGACAAATGTTTTGTAAAATGCGCTATAGAAAAACATTTTGATTTAGTGATTGATTTGATTGAGTGCTCACCTGTGGCATGAGAGGCACCAATCACCCTGCCTCTGATCAAGCCCTCGCGCTTCTCGTTCCGAACCAGCTTCACCTTCCCAGGGAGGTTCTGACGGACGTAGACATGCAGCTCCTCCTGCAAGTCCACTGTGAGGCGGGAGAGACCAGTCTATGCCCCGTCCTCATGTGTATCTGAGAGACTCGCTATTAACTAAACAGGTCAAACACACATTACACACGCACACACACACACACGCAGACATGTACACACACACACACACACACACACACACAATGACGTGCATGCACGGGCTCACGCACACACACACACACACAGAGAGACACATATGGGTACAAGGACACACAAACACACACACATTCCTAAACAGCACTGAATTATTCAGTATCGACTCCCCTACTGGGTCCTTATTCATATACAGAAAGGAGGCTTGCCAAGTTCGCTGTTGTCGTCCACTAGGATGATCTCGTGCAGCACATGGGCGGGTGTGCGGTCCAGCACGCTGTGCACAGTCCGGAGCAGGGCGGAGAAAGCTTCGTTGAAGAAGCAGATCACCACGCTGGCGGAGGGGAGGGCCAGGGGATACACTTTCTCCTTACACCTGCAAAAGGGTGTGGCACAGTGGGTAATGAATGATGACAAACAAATGCAGATCCAGTTTGTTTGTTAGGTGCCAAGCAGAGAACCATGTGACCCACTCGCACACACCGAGTCCAGGGCCCTACTGCACACACAAAATCACTTCCTGTTGGATAAGCTTCTTCAGAAATAAAGAGTAATAAACCCCTACCCAGCCTGCAGTGTGCTGCAGTTTGAGCAGTTCGGCACAATGCCACACACTCACTTTTCATTCCTGGTGTTGGGCAGGTTTCTGTGATACCCCAGGCGGTTGCTTATGAGCACGTTGAAAGCATGCTTGTGGCAGCCCATGTCTCGAATCTCCTGGTCCTGCTCGTTAAAGATCATACCTGGCAAAACAAAGTCAAGTTAAATCAAATTAAACATATGAATCCATTTTTTCTTTTATTTTTTTTTTCAAACATGCCATCAGAATTGGGGCCCTTTTACATTGCACAACAAAAACAAGAATCAGAACTTTTGTTACTTTTTTGACACTAGAAAATGGGAACTTTGGGTTTTCCATTCACCAAGATTCCAGTTTCGCATAGTTCCTGTTGTTGATTTTTGGTGCCTGTTCAAGATGTGGTACTTACCGCACCAAACAGGACCTTGGGGGCAGGCCTAACAGTGCTAACAGCACTGTTTATCACTGATTGCCACAAAGTTCGTAACCACTCAAGCAACTGATCGTGAGGGGGAAGAAGCATTGTTGTTAGGATTTGCTGAATAAGAAATATCAGCATAATGTAGAAAACCATGGAGAAAACCACAGGACCATGAAACAAGTGCAGTTCTCATTAAAAATAAAGTGCAGCCTAATGTTGTTACAGAAGTGCAGTATCTGTTTTTATGCAATTACACTACCGGTCAAAAGTTTTAGAACACCCCCATTTTCCAGTTTTTACTGAAATTTATGCAGTTCAAGTCTAGTGAATAACCTGAAATGGTGCAAAGGTAAGGCAAGAGAGGAAAAAAACATCAATGTTTAATCCTGCTATAGCTTGCTATCAAGTGATACGTTTTTTCATATGGCAGCTTAATGTATACGATACAATACGATATACTTTATTTGTTCCCGTGGGGAAACTTGTCTTGGACTCCGAGTACTCTGAGGACTCTGAGTAGCTGTTTCAGAGTAATTACACATATAACAAAAATAGAAAAAAAGTGCCTCAAAAGAGCAGCATCAACCAAATAACAGTTTCTGTACAACAACACAGTATCTACACATTCCCATCAACACAATGCATCTACACATGTATCAAGTGATACGTTTTTTCTTATGGCAGCTGAATCAATATGAAGCGAAAGTCTTTCCTTTGCGTTGCTGATGTTTTCTCTGAATTAGTGCAAACCGTAACGGTTTCCCCTAAAGTCAGTGGAAACAAGAACGGTAAATAGAAGCGGAACTAGCGCTAGTTCCTGTTAGTTTCCATTAGGTCTAGTTCTTGTTTTTTTTGTGCAATTGAAAAGGGCCCTTGAATTGCATGCCGATAAAGAAGAACCAATCTAGCAGCTAAATGCAAAATAATGCGAGGTCTTGCTTGTTGTCTGTCTGAGTCACGGGTGTGGATGATGGTTTCCACCAAATCTGGTTCAGGAGCAACGCGGGAGTTTTAATCACGACGCAACGAGCGTTCTCTCGTCTGAGCAAGGGGGGATTCAACTGGCATCGGAGCGGCAGGCAGCCCTACCATCTAGAAGATTTCATTCCAATAAAACAACTAATTCCATTGCTCTTTCACCACCGATGACGAGTTCTTTACTGCAGCGTTTTATTATCCCTGGAGCAGAGTGTAGGATTATTCACTTGAGGTGTAGTTACTCCACGTTACACGCTGCTGCGCTCAACTCCTAAAGAAAAGAACGGAACCATCTCACGAAATGGTGAAATACTGCCTAAGGCCACAATTGCCCATGCTCCCCTTTCTAATAACACACTCCTTCGCGTTACAAACTGTTCTGAGGGATTCTTATGAAAGTCTGGCTGTCAAAACATCACAACCCATTCCAGGAGGTGCTTTGAGTAAAATAAAGCCTTTTGCCTTTTTATGGGGGCAGTAAATTCTGACAGTAATTAAGTTCAAGAACCTTGAGGAACTGATCTGGGGCCAGTGCTTCACCAGGAACCACCCAGAAGTGAATTACAATGTTCCCGTTAACGGACTACGAAGACACGCAACCAAAACGACCGCGTGGAAAAAGAACAGTTCTCGTGACAACATAACCAACATCAATGTCTGAACCGGTATCATGAAAAATAAACCACACCATGAGTTCTGATCCAGGAACTGAAATTTGGAATGCCATTTTTTGCCAAGCAACAAAATGAAAGTGTGATGGGTGGCGATGAGGGGAGGTTTCTGCTATGAGTGAACTGGAATAAGCTACACACAACTCCTGCTTGACATCTTCACGAAAATGATTCATTCACAAAATGAGTGACGTTTCAGTTAACCAAAATATGACTGGAACAAATGAACCAACTTAATAACAAAGGAAGGGTGAAAAAAGAAGAAGAAAACAGCGGAGCTAGACCCGCCTAAATCAGAGCATCACTGAGAATCAGAGCATCGCTGTGCCCCTGTGTGGTGTTGGAGGGGGTGCAGGGGCATACCCATCTCGGGGGAGAGGTCCACAGGCTTCCTGCCCTGCACGGCCGGTCTGTGGGGCTGCTCCCTGGGCAGGTCCGCAGGGGGAGCCCGGGTGAAGCGGGGCTGGAAGCGCTGCTGGTGACTGGAAGACTGCCCCCCCGGGATGGGCACATATCTGAAGGGCTGGCTCTCCTGGCTGAGGGTGAAGTAGAGGAACAGCACGAGTGACCAGGTCACCGACGTGAAGAGACAGCCATAGCAGAAGTAGCGCAAGGTGACGCTGCCCATGGTAAGCCTAGCATCGCCACCGCTCCATTCTCAAGCCCCTGTCAGAGAGATACAAACACACAGCCTCACGATTACACACCTCCTACCTTTAATCGTGACTTTAAAATGACACTCGATCAAAAACACATCTAGGGCCTCCTTATACAGCTTATACAGTCAAGTCACTGCTTTGACATTTCCATACGTTTTTATCCAATTAAATATTATATGAATATTAATAAAATATCCCATTAATATGAATATATACTAGTCCACCCTTTATTACATTCTGTTTCTTCTATACCAAAAATCTGATTGCAAAGCTATAATAATGCATGTTATAGAAAATGAACACTTTCGTGGTCGGAAGCGCTAACATTGGACACCCTAATTTCAAAGTTTAATACTCAGAACATGATTATTCATTCAAATCTGGACAGCCTCAAATCAACACTCGACAGGAGGAGGATTCCCACTGGTAATTACATACGAGCTGATGTTCGCAAACTCCTCATTTTCCACACACACATAAATGTGTAGCCTAAGCCACAGACACTGTGCAGATACTGGTTTCCTGCTCTGTGTACACCACGGACACCCTCAAAAACAACTCACTGTGGATAATGCATGTTTCATTGACATTCACAACAGTCATTTTGACATTTAAAAATATTTCAGTGTATTTGAACAAGCCAGGCTACATTTTAATAAGGGGTGGGTCACAGAAAACACACCACTGGTCTTAATTTAAGGGCCTGGTCTTAATTTAAGGGCCTGGTCTGAATTTAAGGGCCTTTTCTGAATTTAAGGGCCTGGTCTTAATTTAAGGGCCTGGTCTTAATTTAAGGGCCTGTCTGGATTTAAGGGCCTGGTCTGAATTTAAGGGGCTGGTCTGCAGCCTCTCCAGGCCCTCCAAGTCCAGGGCCAAGTAGCCATCATGTAAACAATTAACCAGATGGGTTTAAAGTTCAGGGCTTTTCATGCATGCTAGGACACTGTAACATCTCCCACACGTCCCCACCCACACCCCATTTCAGTCTCTAAACAGGGCAGAGGGCTGCTTTCTGGGAGGGAGAACCTGGGGAACGTGTTTGGTTGTATGCTCGTGCCAAGCACGTGTCAGCAGCACCACATCTTCCTTCAGGCTTCATTTTTACAAGCTCCTCAACATTTCTAACAAAGTCAAAACAATGTAAACTGAGTGCAATATTAGTCCCTTGACATTCAGCATGCAAATCATCTCTAGAATGCTCCTTTCGTATATGTGTGGTCCCCACTGCAATTGGCAAGAAAATTCCAGAAAAACGTTAGTTTTTTTTTCTGATACAACCATAACGTCAAACCTGATATTTGTGTCCGGAGTAAAGCGCTTAACGCTTAGTGAAATGAATCCTTAGAATTACCTAATCTGCAGAAGTATCCAGATTGAGTTTGACATTTTAGGGCAAATCCTGTGTGAAACATTACACCAACAACTTAAACAGAGAGAAACATAATTTGGGCCTGTGCCTTGGCCCAATATACATATACCTACAAGCAGTAGGCTAGCACGGTGGTAAAGAACCTCCGATACTCTGGTCAAAAAATAATTGTGTGTGTGGGTGTTGGATTCTTACTGTATTACATTTTTTTACTTTTGAATTTTTTTAAATAGCTAGAAGAGCTTCTTTTTTATCAGACTTCTATCAGAGAAAGAGATAGATAACCTGACAATGACAGAGTTAAGGAGTTCAACATCAACAATTTTTTTATATTTTGAATTGTATTTAATTTTGCTTCTTGTTATTGTTTAAGAATAGCTGCTTTGCAGCGTGATACAAATAGAGATGGCGTTCTACTGTTACAGTCCAGTTATTGTGGGTCATGACAACATACAAAAGAGGAAAAGAGAGGAAGATGGCGATGAAGGAGTAGGGGGGAGGCGTTATTCACAATCCTATTTTCCAGGTCAGACACAAGCACAGCAGTTCAACAGCTATGCCCATGGCCACTCCTGGAACATCCAATCAAAAAGGTTTTCACAAAGCTCTGGGACCTGAAAGGAACCAGACAAAGCAGGGCAACCCAAGAGGCCCAGGGCTCAAAAACTCCAGTGTCCCCCTGCAAAGTCTCCAAAACAACTTCACGTCACCAGGCAAGCTGAAGCTTCCATACATATATGCTGATCAATTCATTTATGCCACAGAAAGACATCAATCTTTTGAACCTCAATATGTTCATGATTGAGTTCTCTAGCAAAAAAATAACAAAATTTAAAAAAACCTTGACAAAACCCTAAAAAACAATCCATCTATGTCCCCCCCTCACATCCTCCACAAACAGGACTATCTGATCATATACTGGCAAAGACATGTTTGCCATCGATCACACAGAATGTTAAAGGGCAAAGGCCTTCACATTTCAGGAAGAATGGGTAAACCATTAACATGGCACTAACTAAAAAGAGATTAAAAACACTTTCACGCTAAATGTACCTTTCATCTTTAAACCCAATCTTTAAGACAGGTGACTAAACTTCTCAGGATGCCTTAATGGAATTAGAAACGCAGTAGTCCTTGCATATTGTGTTATGACTGTTCTTCCATCCAATGAACTTATTTATATTTAAATATCTTACCAATTAAAAAAATTGGAACATGAGTAATATTTTCTTACCGTTTTAATCTTTTTCACAAGGCACACTATGCTGAATGTCACAAGTCATTGTGGAAATAATTGCACTGATTGTGCTCCTATATCTTCTCAAAAGAAAAAAATATATAAATCTAATTTCCAGGCCTACGTCTTTTCAAACAGACAAAAGCAGGTCAGCCTGGGACTTGTGCTTGGTTGGGTAATTATCTTCTCATTAGAAGTCCACTCCAGCTACAAAACAGGCCACGGAGCCAGATATACACGGTCTGCTCTCTCCTGGAATGAATGCAGAATCCATGGCCGATTAAAACTTTCTCAAACCCATTCGTTGGTAAATAAAAGGTCAAATTTGTTACAGTGGGGATAAGGGGGAAAAAGGAAAAGGCAGGTCTTATCTTGGCACCAGTTCATCTGTTGCAAAAAGGCCAAAGCTGGGAGTGAATTCAGGGAAATGTCAGCTGATCTCTTGTGTGAAATAATGTGAAAATAGGCCAAGCTAATCCTGCCTGAGGTTCTCCCTTTTTTTCCACATTTTTTTTACTTTTCATCATAATTTTTGTATCGCCCAATTTGGAATGCCCAATCGCGATTGGGCATTGGTGTCACATCACATCAGCATCCTCCGTAAATTTGAGAGAGCACACGTGAGCATTCACATTTCAAATGGGGGCAGCCAGGCTCAGCTTGTTTTCACTCCCGCAGCTGAGCTGCGCAGTTAATCCGCAGGACTTCGGTCAGCCTGCAGGCACCAAATCCACCACAGGAGTCGCTCACAAGGACCATCTTCCTGACTGAAGTCTCCCCTCCCTGGATTATGCCATGGCCAACTGTGCTTCTCTCCCCCCGTCTCCTGGCCACAGTCAGCCCTGACAGTCACTACTCCATTCCACACTGTGGAGTCAGCACTGCATTGAGAGCTAGTGTATACTAAGCTTAGTAAAAACACATTAAAGTAATCCAATTTGAAATATTATATTCCATCTGCAAATCAGATATAAGCTATGTTTCTAAAAAAAGAAAAACAAATGAGCACCCATGTACACACACACACAATGACACATCTTATGCACAGTTACTGGCTACATTGGCATGAATGTCCTAGAGTTACCACAATATAGTAGAAATAGAAGAAATTTGGTTTTGAAAAAATGATTAGAATTATTTTTGAACTTATCCTAATACTAATCGCCATGCTGAATACCCAGAGAACAGCCCTCTGGAACATAATAAAGAGATCTCTTAAAAAATAAAAAATAAATGTTTATAATGCTGCAAAGCAAGCAGGAGCAATCGCTCTGGCTAACCTGTAGCTTTGTACTAAAATTTCCAAACGTCTCCTGGAGACAGTGCTGGCGGCCTGCTGACGAGTCCAGAGCAGAACACAAAGCAAAGGTAGTCAAAGCGATAGTAGTCTTTGATCACACAATTTACATATGGTAACATGAGCTGCTCAGGGGCCACAATAACAGCACTGAGCTCCTGAAGCAGACAGCCTGGGAGAAACTCAATATTTCAGTCTCTATCTGAAAGCGGTGTCAGGTCAGAGCCAGTGTGTGCTGGCTCCAGCTCAGAACAGCACAACCTGAACTTCTGCAGCTTTTGTGAGATTGCAGGCAGCTCGCATTTCATTAGAAACTTGTAATATGATAAAGGTCTTCATGAGGTTCCCGGGAAGCCATGGCTGCTTGTGTGAGCTTCAGGGCACGATCAACCCTCTGCACTGTCCTTAGTTTACAGTTTATGTTGCGACAGGGTGCACTACAATCACGAAGAAGAAATTCAATATAAGAACATAAGAATACATGAGGAGAAATGAGCCATCTAGGCTCATCATTTCCTAGTCTATTTCATATGAGTGAAATGTTGTTGTTGTTGTTTTTTTATGAGAAATACTTTCTCTATGTGTGAAAGCCTGAATAGCAAATGTGTGCTATAACAGCACTGATGAATAAGGGAATACATTTCTACACAAGTTACAATCTATAGAGAAATGTTACACAACCAGGAATGTTCATTTTTTTATGTTAAAATAATTGGAAAGTCATCCCACAAACAGGTATCAGAAAGCCCAACCCTGACTTGAGGCGAAGCATGGACACAGCCCCCTATTGGCTGAAGCTGGGATTTACCAGTTAGATGTGTTAAAGTAACGGCCCATTGCTTATATGTTACAGGATTACAGAGGGCTGCACTGACTGGATTTATTTGATAGTTGTATGGACTTTTGATAGCCATGACCCTCATTTTTCAGCTGTGCCTGCCTTTGCCCATTTCACTGTGCATGGCACAGCAGTGTCCTTGGGCTGATAAGCCTGGAAATAAAATAAACGTCATCGATGACAAAATACCCCTGGAAATGGAAGCCATTTGACTGAGGAATAGTGCACATCAAAAACAAAAAACAAAATTAAACATTTATTCAAACATGACAACACGGGGGTGGGGGTGGGGGAGATCTGCCAATTTATTTGCACTGAACATCATTTTTTGCGGCTTCACGCAGCAAAGAGAACTATTTAACAGCATCCTGCCAGAATGTACTGTAGTACTGAGGGTCCACAGGAGTCTGGGGCAGCACACAAACACACTTTGACCTTGAGGCCAGCAGTCAACCACCGCTGCTTATTATACGGCATCACCTTCCAGGACACACTGGCATGTTGGCCAATAAGCTGACCTGTCCTCCAGACTGCCTTATTGATCTGCACACTCCCCCCATACCGCCAGTCACTCATCACTCCCTACACCCCAGCCAGACCCCTCCGCTCCGCCTCCTCTGGCAAACTGACTGCCCCATCCCTCCGGGCGCCTGGCAGCCGCTCCTCGCGGTCTCGTCTCTTCTCTGTCCTGACCCCTCACTGGTGGAATAACCTTGCGCAATCGGACAGGACCGCAAAATCACTTGCGATCTTCCGCAAGAGACTCAAAACCCACCTTTTCAGACTCCACTACCACTGAATTCTGTACAACTCGCTAATTGTCGTCATCACCACTGCCTACATGTTCAACACTATATACCCCTGCTTACTCCATTTAATAAAAATAAAAAATAAAAATAAAATATATATATATACTAACCTTTTCCTTCCCAGTGTTACAGGTATGGTACGCAGCTGCCTGCAATGATGTCTATCGCTGTATTACTGCAACGATCTCTTGCGCGACCTGATTGTTCCTACCATGTAGCGTCTACTAAATGCTTAAAATGTTTCAGGATATGGTGCGGGGCGCCAGGGTCCTGCCCTCTCTGCGCCCACCCACTTCAGCTCCACAGCCCACGGTACAATTGAGCCTTTAGCAGGAATACAGATACGGATTTGATATCTCCTCAAAACCTTTCAGTCTTTTAATAATAAGAAGAAATAAATGCACTGTTGAGTGCGTTTCTGCTGAGGACTATGACTGCACCCAAAAAGCGCATTCTTTCTGTCAGAGCCCAACTCACACTCAGGCCGGACAAAAATATCACACCACTGATCTGTGCTTTCATACATGGCTGCTTGGCTATCAATCGCAAATGCCGAATTAAACTTGATGTTTTGTTCATCGATAAGCATCTGAATGCCAAATTCACCATAGCCAAATCAATTATCAATGTCGTTGTCTGAAACTCCAACGGTCATCATCTCTTGTTTGTTCAGAGAAAGATATAAATAAAGGTGTTTATTCAACATGTTTATATTCATGTGTTCCCCCTACGTGACCAGAAATTAAATGCAGCATTCATAGTGGGACCCCAAGACCAAGATTAAGCTAAATGAGGGCTGTTTCACCCATGGCTTCTCAGCAGACATAACCATTCTCCTTCACGCAGGCCTGGTACCCCCCAAGGGTCTAAACATCATGCCTGGTACCCCTCAATGGGGCCTAACCTAAATCTCACCCTGGTGCCCCTGAACCAAGCAGCCTAGGGTTGACCGTCTTCCTGGGACACTAGCAATGCAGACCATGAGGGAAAAGCTGTTGTCTTGTGAAGTTACTATGACAAGCATTTATCTTCTTTTGATTTTGAAGCCAATTTACAGGGTGAAGGTAAAAAATGTGGCTGTACTTTGTCAGTAGCTGACGAGCAAATGCTGGTGAAAGCATGTAAACAACTTGTGTTTCCTTCTAGAATAAAATGTACAGAAAGTACTGTATTGATGGCAAAAATGTCACAACCTATTTTTGAAGGAGGGCAAACTTTAGCTTATTGTGGAGCAGAATAGGTGCAGCATGTGAGTACTGAGCCCTTTCACTGACAACAAACAATAAGGGAGAGGCTCAAACACAACACACACACAAATATTTCATCTTCTGTACTTCCAAGAGTACATTGTTTTTTCCTCACCTGTATCTACACTGCCAGACCATTTGTGGGGCTGAGACTGCTAAAGCACAGCATTCACTCTAGATATACAAGTGCTAGTAGCAGGGTGCCTCAGGTATGAGAGAGACAGTGTGTTAGTGTTATTACAGACAGACAGATCAGATGACCTTATAGGCCTAAATCATAACACTGCAAGATTCATAACGTTTTCTCCCTCTTCACCGACAAATAACTGCTGAAGGATTCTCGTAACAAGCTTGCATTGATGAGCAGAGAGGGAGTCCACACACGTCTTTGCTTGTATTTACTAACGCAATCAGATTCTACCCCTGAAATAAGTATGGGGGTGGTGGCAGTACTTCAAATAATTAAGTGTACCAACCCCCTAAACTTCAAGTGCTAGGAGAAGGGAATGGTCAATTGAAACTGGCAGTGTATTAGTGGACCTGGCCACTTAGCGCACGCCTCAAACACCTTGAAAATAGAGCGCACACACAGCGCAACAAACCCCTTAGCAAAGACTTGGCACACGCACACGCACACGCACACGCACACACACACACACACACACGCACACACGCACACACACGCACACGCACACACACACACACACACACACAGCTTTGAGAGCGCACGCACACACTAGTCTGGTCTATAATTAGACACCTGGAAAATAAAGTCTCCACAGCTGAAACAATACCAAACTGCTTATGGTGGCAATGCAGGGCTGTCACAACTCATAAACATGAGCTACAACCACAAACGCAAGGACTCTGTCTCTGAGAGAGGAAGCTAGACACAGAGAGGGAAAGAGGGAAAGAGAGGTGGGAGGGACAGAGAGAAACAGAGGGAAATTGAGGGAATAAGGGAAGGAGAGGAAGACAAAAAAGGAAAGGCTGAGAATAAAGTTGAAATATTGAGTCAGGCTCCTGCTCCTTGAAGAACAAGAGGAAACGAGCATTCTTTGACTGTTCCACATGCCACATGACCCAGGAAGACACACATGCACACACGCACGCACACACAATAGGGAAATAAACGTGTTCTTTGACTGTTCCACATGACCCAGGAAGGCAGGCAGCTCAGACGCTAAAAATAATGACAATAATGCCAAAATAAAATAGGATAATGTTGCCTTCAGCTGTCCAGACAGAGTTGTAGGTAAGAAGCCAGGCTCGTGACCAGAGGTGGCCCTGATGGGACTAGGTGGCAGAGAAGTCCGCTGTGCTCGGACATAACGATCTCGTATCTGCTTCCATTTATTTTTGCATGTTTCCATGTCCAGGCTTAAAATGTTGGAAATGTCTCGCCAGCTATTCACGCATGCATATTTGTCTCTATGCAGCGGCAATGACACATCGTAGAGATGCGTGTAATTGAGGACCAGCTGAGTTATCCAATAGCACAAACTCTAGTGAGTGTAATAATATTGCTTTGAAACAGTTAAAACCTTGTTGATTTTATCAAATATATCTAGTAATATTTCACAAAACAAACAGTTTACAACGACAAAACATTTTTGTTGTATTTTGTATAGCCTAAGTTACCTCAGCCGACAATAGCGTGGTCTCTTGAATTAGCTAAGAACGCCTAACGTTACTTCAGTGAGTTTTTCTCACTGGTTTCACTTTTAACAGCTGCGCCCAGGGAATCGCACACTGTCCACACAAGCATCTGGGAACTCGGTTCCACTTTCTCCACCTCAGGGAAACAAATGAGACCCGTCTGAGTTATGCTAACGGTTGCTGAAGGATCTTATATTTCGCATCCAAAATGCTAGTTAGGTGCTGAGCAATGGCCAAATATAATGCATAAAATGATCATCGATGCTCCCCAAAACATCATTAGGAAGATTCCCTAAACTGGCAAATTTGACACAACAGTATTTATGCCTCCCTGGGACATCGGTTCCGTCAGAACGGGTGATCTTACTATGGACAGGCTGCGCACACGGCCAACCCCCGAACACTTCCCCTCCCCACCCCCACCCCCAAGTTGCCAAGCCTCCCCCAAGTCCCCAAGTTTTTTCCCCAAGTTGCCAAGGCTTTTCATATTGTTTTCGTTGTTAGGCCTACTGAATGGTGTTTCATTTAATTTCCTGCATAATTCTTATTGTTTTATGCTGTTAAAATAGGCCCTCCTCTCAAAAGTTTGAATAAAGCTTTGATTGAGGAAAAAACTTGCATTTTGTATTCGCTGCCATGTGCAAAATTTTGCTGTTTTAAAAAAAATCTGATTAGATTGTTTGTTAACGTGGGCGACGATCAATCAAGGACACTTCTTAAAATTAGCATCCCTAGGCTGTGTTCGAAACCGTTCCCTATTCCCTAAATAGTGCACTATATAGTGTGTTCGCCATTTTGTAGTGGTGTTCGAAATCTCAATGGTTAATTTCGTTCACTATATAGTCCACTATAAAATACCCACAATTCACAGAGATTTCTAGTGAACAGTGAATGCACCCTACAATTTCTCCCATATAGCACAATGCAATGCGGTCGTGTCTTAGTTAGCTCACGACTTCCATAACGGTAGCTATTGGTGGCTAAAGCAATGGCTAGCAGACAGCACCACAGTTGACAAAACCACACTTGCACATCATTAGAATTTCAACAATGTATTTGGGATTTAACATTCAAAACTGAACATGCAAACCCGATACTACCTGAGTACATTTCAACCTGCTGTCATGAGTGCTCGGTTTGTTTACGTGATACTGGGTGCGTCCACTTGCGTCACCTGAATATCCGGCACTTTTTTTTGACGCAAATGACATTCGGTGTAGTGTCCGAAAACAGTTTAATCATTCATTACATGGAACACTACATAGGGAATAGGGAATGAGTGAACGAGTGAACGGTTTCGAACACAACCCTAGTGTCAACCTCTTGTTTTCTGCTTCACTTTCTTCCTGTTTTCGCAGGCTGGACATCACACATGGTATACTGCCCCCACAATTTATGTCGGTATTGCACGTCGCGTACGCCTTGCGTTAATTCTTGAGGATGTGCACAAGGTCCGCTCCGCACCAAAACACTGCAGGGTACGCATGGCAGCCATTTTACGTTTGTGTGCGCATATTTAACGTAAAGTATATATCAGGCCTTAAGGCGACGGCTTTGAGTGTTCACAACACACTTCTTTCAATTGATTACAATACCATTAGCCTGTACCTTTATGAGGGAGCAAATGTCTTTTCTTTCCTTGAATAGCCTATATTCAACGCCGTTAGGTGTTCTCTCACACCAGCCGAACGAGCACAAGTGTAGAGCAACACACAGCTAACGGAGAGGGCCGGCTGTCAGGGTTTCTGCATTCCAAACCTGTGCAACTCCTCCCCAGGGACCGCAGCGATGTGGGGAGAGTGGTACAGACCAACCATATGGACCAAGACCCCCCCTTACCATTACCATGCTGCTGTAGCACTGCAGATAACTGCTGCCTCCCTCAACACAACACTTAAAGTGTCTCTTTGCCTGACAGGTGTGCCTTTGGAATTCGGAGTGGTTTGACAAGCTCCCCCTCCCCCTGCTCTAGTGGCTGTGACTATTCTGCACAGCCACCCAAAAAAGAGCTGAAAATGCACCGAATGGTCCTGAATGGTCTTGCATTGATATAAAGGCTGTTACTGCTAGAAGAGTAAGGCATAAGCCCAGAGTATCACAGCAACACTGAGAAACGTCTCTGCTAACAGAGGGAGATCTCCATCCGCATCAGTCTACCACTGTCTTCATAGCACCTTTTTTTGCAAGCAAAAACTTCTTGAAATAGGCGTTTCCTGTGTTATTATAGGTTTCTTTTTTTACTGCTACTTCCTACTACTTCCTCAACTACTTCCTCATATACTTCCTCATATCTAAAAATAATAAAATGTAATAAAACTTGAAATATTTATTTGAAAAGAAAGGTTCCTTGGCTGGTCTCATGAAAAAGTGAATTCCAGAGACAGCTTTAGCTGGATGGCCAATCAGCCACATTAAGGCCCTTTACTAGCTGTGGGTTTAAGTATGTCCAACTAAAGGCTGTCCCTGGGGTTCTTTCATGTAGGCCTACTTAATGTAAGCTAAAATTCTACAGGTGAAAGCCCAATTAGGGGTAGGAATATCAAATGATAACTATAAAGCATTTATCACTTCTTCTGAGAAGAGCCTGAGATTTAAGTGATGGCTTCCTTATGCCTTACATTGCAAAAACGTTTCAGTTGCTCCCAATACTAGATGCCCTTGCACAAATCTATGGCACAACGTTACAAAGTGCAAAGCAGTTATATGACATTTAGGTCCATGCTACCCTGCCTGAGTTGCATGTGCATGAAAATAAGATTCACATTAATCTTTTAACATTACAGCCACTTCTCTAAAAAAAAAACGAAAAAAAACACAAAGAACCTGTTGCGAAGCCGTATCAACCTTTGCACCGCACAGAAATTTGAGTCCATCCCGATTTAGTGGGATCTGTTTACACAGCATTCTTTCTGCATTCTTCATCCCCAAACCTCCAACCGTTCGGCCCATTATACTCGCTGAACTCCCTAGTTTTACACTTCCACAACTTGCAAATAAACACTCAAAAGCTTTAAAGGGCCACACCACCAGACACACCAGCAACGTTCCAAGTTATTTGAGGGGGAGAGTTTACTCTCAGAATGCATTATGGGTACTTTTGTACTGCTTTGTAGACTTTTGAATTCTGAAATGAAAGAACAAAATATTTTATTGAGGACTGCTGAGTGACTCAACCTGTTAACTCACTGTTTGTGGATGAGCCCTACAGTCTGGTATGGGATCCAGCCAAAGCCACCTGTGGCCCGTGCGTGTGCGTATCGCATGGAAGGGATTCAGTCAGCCAGGATGTCTGTGTCTTGTCACACACCAGAGACCCCACAAGCATCTTTGCAATAAAGATCCATTCCTGTCCCCCAGGTGGCGCAATCGGTAAAGGCACTCACCCGGAGTGCAAGTTGCCCACTGTGACCGTGATTCGATCCCCAGCTGCGCCAGCCCGGCTATGGCCAGGAGTCCCACTCGAGTGTGGCGATTAGCTGTTCACCACACGGGGAGGGGGAGGGAAAGCCAGCACAAGCTGCGAGCACAGAAATCTTGCAAGTGGGCAAAACGAATAGTCAAGTTCCACCTCGAAGGAAGCGGTTCATTGCCAGCCCCGGGGTAGTGGCTGGTCCCGTAGTTGCAGGCGGGTGAATTGAAGAAATAGAGGGTACAATTAGCTACCAAATTGGGGGAAATGGGGAGAAAAATCTGAAATATTTTCAAATAAATAAATTAAATTCTTGATACAATGTGTGGATGCCTCCATGCAAAGCATAGCAGCGTGCTTTCAAGGATAAGGAACCCAGATTATAATTGAGATTGCCAGTTCAATATCCTTGATGGCGCACTGCTGTTGTAACCTTAAGACAGGTATGTGACCTGAGTCACTACAGGTAAAGTCTGTGAGGCCACTAGCGTTTTGCTTCACACCGTCCTTTAACACAAAGGACTGATATGGTCATCTCATGAGAATGAGCATGTGCAGTGCTTGGTGGGCTAGCACTAGCCTGTTCCTGATTTCACCTACAAACACCACCAAGGTGAACAATGTTGGCTTTGTGCCCCTGCTATAAAGACGTAAATTAATACAGGTGACGCAAGTCCTGGCATGTCTTTAGAGAAGCCACTGGAGATCACCAATTCCAGCCATCCTGAAGAGACCTGGAGGAGCCATATTATTCTTGCTTTCAAACCGACCCTTCTCCTGTCTTGTAGCAGACCATGTGTAGTGGGATTATGGTTCTGGACAGAGTAGAAACCTGCCTCAGTGAGTTCGCCCCAAACAATGAGACAGTGGTACTGCCCCATCATGGTTCTTCTCCAACTCAACCCCGTTACATCTCAGAGGTTGGGGTCACATCACCTGTGTCCCGTTTTCCATACTCAACACTGACATTGGAGGGACCCGCTCTAAACCCTGGGTGAGAAGTGCATGGCCCAACTACAAATGCTGCCCAATTGTAAGTTTTTGCAATACCAGTATATGTACTAGCCTTCAAGTGTAACCAAACAAGGCCAAAGGAAATACTGTAAAACACATGTTCTAAGCATGTCTTTAACCACAATCAACATATCAGATATTGAACATTGTAGGCACTGTGAGTGACAAAAGCAAACATCTTTCCTTATAATTTCCTTTTCTTTATACTGGTTGATGTCATTTGAATGAACTACTCTGCCCCATGTCATTGATTTCCTAAAGGTTTAACAGAAATCAATCCTCTCCACACTGCCAGTTAAATGGCAACTACCACACCTTCAATCGTATAGTACTATTAATTGGGGTATAAGCATCTATTCAGTGAAAACCAATTACAAAAATAAATAAGGCAAAAACAGACTGAAATAGGCTATTCCAATTCCTGTCATATCCATAACACAGTCCAATGAGAATAAGAATGTTACTAAGCGACATGATTGTAAATCATACGTTCCATTGGAGAAAACGTGTTGGTTACATAAACAAGTGGTATACATCAAGTTCGACATATTTAAGGTGTGCAATGTAACCACCAGTACATGCACAGATGGTCCCGTGTTGAATCTGGTATTGAGATTTACGCAGTTGTAGCACTGGAGTGTAACAGATGCTACATTTAACTCCGATTTAAATGTTACAGCATCTAGGGACTAGATCCTGTCAAAGAATCATGGCTGGTGGTACCCCATGCAGATTTGGGTCAGACGACAGTCTCTTCAACGAGGGTAGCTTTACTAATTTAGTAAAAATTCGAGCGGGCAAAATCTACAGCACCATTTATGTCCACGATGATGTCTGCTACATCGCTAGTCAATTATCCGTTATTTAGCTTTTTTTATATAGAAAAAGTGCTACCATTATGCCCATTGCTGTATTAATTCATATGAATACCTGGTACGTTAATTTGCCATGCATAGTAATAGACAATTTCGTGATGTTTACCAAACGTGGGGTTATAAATGAAAGCAGAAGTTCATCAGTGAAGTCATACCG
Organism: Aldrovandia affinis; assembly: GCA_029706075.1. Classification (NCBI taxonomy): domain Eukaryota; kingdom Metazoa; phylum Chordata; class Actinopteri; order Notacanthiformes; family Halosauridae; genus Aldrovandia; species Aldrovandia affinis. The sequence goes on from JAINUG010000103.1 coordinate 3,290,828, forward strand.
ATATAATGTTAGCCAGCTAGATGGGAAATAGTATTATTTTGACATGTGCCTTTGAGAAACACAAAAAAGTAACTGGCGAAATTAACCTAGCTATCCACTTTTCTACGTGGCGCCGAATGGTATAGCTACACATCAAGTATAAAAAGCCTACAGGCGCTGTGCAAACGAAGCTTGCAACATGTTAACATTCCCAATCTCGTGCATTGCTAGCTAGCTAGCTAGCTCGTTTTAGCAAGACAACCCGATGGGTACTTTGCACGCTAGCTAGCCAACACAGTTCATTACACAAGACATGCATTCCCATATACTTACTTGTTGATGAACAGTCCCCTGTAACACGTGTAGGTAAAGTCAATAAAATACGACAAACCAATGTCCCCAACACTTATACTAACCAACAGATCAAACAATCCTTAACTGTTATACATGGTTAGACTGAGAGAGCTGCAAACACACACCTCGTGACCAAAACCTACAGCAAATCCAAATCCTCCTCTCTGCTTACGACTTCAATTGGTGACGTTTTTTTTCTCCTCGTCAATAACGCGCACTGGCTTCTAATTGTATTAAGGGCCGCAATATATCGCATTTTCACCAATCAGAGATGAGTGCGGATTTTCAACGAATATAAAAGACGCCAACGCTGGGGACATAGACAGCTGGCCAATCAGCTCTCATACATTATTCCACCCTGACCAATCAAAAATCCAAGATACAAGTAGTCAACTGGTGTGTCCAACTGCATTCATGCTCATGGTAACACACGCTGACATTTTAACTTGAGGAATACAGCGACCCCCAAACATCCACAGTTTACTTACAGTACTGCAGGTGGATGTGAATTCATGAGAGTTGCTTTTGGGCAGGCGCAGTCAGCATTCAATAATCTGTTTTATTAATTGAAAATCATTACTCTAATCATTTGTGTCTAATGTCATCTCATCCAGGTGACGTAAATATCAGCCAATATTCTATGAATAGATTCCAGTGAAGCAGCAGTGAATCATACCAGGAAGCTGGAAGATTGCAGGTGATCCCAGAAGGGCCACTACTGCTGTACTCTTGCATGAAAGTATTTCACCTGAACTGTTTCAGCAGCCATGCAGTAAGTAAACTGTAAGGCATGAAATGTCGTTAAAAAAAAAAATTTCTAAAATACATTTGTAGTTATAAATATAATTCAGAAATATAATTCTTTGTTGCTAGTAATTTATTTATGTAAGACACCGAACAAAATAATATAACTGCTTGTTGACCATCTGAAAGGGTGCTTCCTATACAGAGAAGCAATGTAAAGACAGATTAATGTGTTATTTGTGTAGGGTTGGGCACCAACCTGATGCTTTTGTCTCTAAAAAAACAACAGGATTTTTTAAAATCACAAATTTGAATCAATCTTTGTTCAGCAATGCAGAAACATAACATTGTATGCCCCTTATAATGTTATAACAAAGGGGTATCCATGTGGCCTCTAGAGTGGGTAACATTGCCACTTCTGTTAGTGACAGCCATATCTACAATATGTGGCATCCCAAGGGGCAGCATGGGGAAAATGGCTGCCTTCCCCTTTAACTCTTGTGAGCCACTAGAGCCACCAGGACTGCAGCTCCCAGCAGCCTGCTGTCCCACTCCTGATTACCAGCTGAAGCAAGTGAAACAATTGGGACCGGTGGCAGTTGAAGCCAATTTGGGGGGATGAAAGACACGTTTCCCCAAACAAATCGCAGCGTACTAGAAAGGAAATGTGTGGTGAGTGGAAGAGTTAAAGGATTGTTTTAGATTACAGTTTGGAATTTGACTTGGGTTTGAGAACCCTGTGTGTGTACCGATTATTGTTGGTGTGGCTGAAGTGTGGAGTATGCACTGTGCTCATGCACCAGATGTACTAATACTGGAGTCATTTCACGGTGGAAATTATTTTTTTGATTTATAGGTCTTCGATGTTCTCCAGAAACAAAGAGAACAGGAGACTATTTTTGCTATACTAAAGGTGGTGTACAAACGAGGGATCTACTCAAAGATTCCCTTGGATAATGGAGAATTGGAATTGGAAATGTAAAAAAAACAGACGTGATGAAAGTAATCATACCACTGCTTTACTGCCAAAATCTAAGGGTTGATCGTTGTCCCACTTCTTGTGCAATCTCTGAATCATGCCATATGCGTAGAAGAGAATAACGAGGATATGTCCTGTTACCATTTTATCATTTTTATTTATTTTTGGTTTCCTTAATTCAGGCACAGTTGATGCTAAAATGTTTTCATCAGTGACAAGCCTTCAGTCGGTGCAATTTGCAGGAAATATACCGGGCTCATTTAAAATGACAAAATAAAAACCAAGCTCTCTTAGATACACGTTCCTCTTAATGGTATCGTATGTTGGTCTGTCAGCAAAACTTTTGGCCAGATTGATCACCTGACAAAAATGGCCAAAAAAAAAGAAGGGACTTGGGCTTTTTTGTGATCTGATCAAAAAAGACTGTGGTCAAGATATAATCACTTGAGATTTTGGTGCGCGAATACGTGAGAGATAAGATTATGGTATTCACGCGCTGCATTTGCGTTAATTATAACGTTCATACGGAAGAGAAGCCAGGCTATCACACGGTGTCTCATATTTTCTTTCTCACATATTTATCTTTCTTTCCGATTATTAATGAATATAAAATGCAGCATCTGATACACTGTGACACAGACGCATACACATTTTAAATAGAAAGGAAAAAAGTTTTGGATCACATGATACATATCCTCCGATTTTGGAAAACTCAGAGACATAGATTTAAAATACATTTGTTCTTGTCCTGGGTAAGATCCTCCACGTAAAGGAAAAAAGTTTGCAATTATATCTTATGTATAAAGGAAAACTTAGACACCCTCTAAATAAGACAAATCAAAAGGTTTGTGCAAAGCACCAACTGAAGCACATGAAATGAGTATTCAGGTGTATGCAAATTCAAGATGAGATCATTTTCCTGTCAGGTTTTATTAATAAATAAGCATCAAGGTTCGCAATTATTTTTTGTGCATAGAAAACTACTAATGACAAATGTGAGACCATGCGAATCAGCCAAATCAAAAACAAATAAACAATGGCTAGATGGAAGCCTCTTCTGAGTAAAAGGCATATGACAGCCCACCTGGAGTTTGCCAAACAGCACTTAAAGGACTCCAAGAGCATCAGGAAAAAGATTATCTGGTCTGATGACACAAATTGAACTTTTTGGCCTGAATGCCAAGTGTTACCATAAAGGCCTGATTGATGGAGTGCTGCAGAGATGGTTGTCCTCCTGCCAGGTTCTCCCATCACTGCAGAGGAACTCTGAAGCTCTCTTAGAGTGGCCATTGAGTTATTGGTCACCTCTGAGTTTGGCCGGACGGCCAGCTCTAAGAAGAGTTGTGGTGGTTCCGAACTTCTTCCATTTCACAATGATGGAGCACACTGTGCTCCTGGGACTTTCAATGCTTTAGCAATGTTTTTATACCCTTCCCCAGATCTATGCCTCAACACAATTCTATCTCAGAGGTCTATGGAGAGTTCCTAGGACTTCATGGCTTAGTTTTTGCTTTGACATGCACTGTGAACTGTGGGACCTTATATAGACAGGTGTGTGCCTTTCTAAATCAATTGAATTTGCCACAGGTGGACTACAATCAAGTTCTAGAGACGTCTCAAGGATGATCAAAGGGAACAGGATGCATCTGAACTCAATTTCAAGTGTCATAGCAAAGGGTCTGAATACCTATGTAAATGTGATATTTCCGTTTTTTATTTCTAAAAAACGAAAATTTTATTTATAAAATTTCTAAAAATCTGTGTTTGCTTTGTCATTATGGGGTATTGTGTGTAGATTTATGAGGAAAAACATGAACTTAATCAATTTTATAATACGGCTTTAACATAACAAAATGTGGAAAAAGTGAAGGGGTCTGAATACTTTCTGAATGCACTGTATATATGGGTTAAACATATGCTAGAATCCATTGTCTGTACCTGGCCTTAAAATAATTTTATCGTAATCTTACTTTTCTTTTCTGCCCCTGAAAATGGTTCATATGTTCAGGGCCAGATTAAATGGATAGACTACACTATACACAATATGTTATATATTGTAGCAATCCTGGGAGGGTCGTTCATTTAAATGTACGCGCGGAGCATCATGGGAGCACACAGTTTTGTGTTTGTGTGTTCCCCTGTGTTAATTGTTCAAATGTTTAAATAACCCGTTATGTTATGTTATGTTACAGAGAGTGATCAATGCGTGGAATAGCTTGCCTGGACATGTAGTAGAGGCTGAGACACTAGGGGTATTCAAGGCTAGGCTCGATCCAGTGTTAGACACTCTAGCCTTTGGATAAACTAAGCATGTGAGCAGATTAGTGGTAGGAACGGACGAGCAGTGTTGGGCTGAATGGCCTGTTCTCGTCTCCCCCTTATGTTATGTTATGTTATGTCTGTGTGATAGTTAAATTGTGTTCGTGTTAGCTAGCTGGTCGCGGGCTGTTATACCTGACCTACCGCGACCAGAACGCCCATTATGTTTGGTGCAGTCTCCCAGGCTGTGAAGTGGACTGTTACTTCCTGATTGATTACGACATCTTTGGAAGGTGTTTTAATGGTCTCTTGTGTCCTTCTAAAGACGCGGTAGGCCAGCAAAGGGTTCTTTTTGGGCATCATCTGTAGTTGTGTGGTGTATGGAGCATGGATAATTGTTGCTTCTTTTAATAAAGTGGCTACCCGCGTAGTCAGTTTTGCATTACTACTGGACTCAGACTCTTTTCTTGATACATCACCCAACGCATGCTCGCTACAATATATATATATATATATATATATATATATTTTTTTTTTTAAATACCTCTGTCTGGGCCCCTGTGTGGCAATTAGATGCTAGGCACGTGCCTTGTTCGCCTATGCCTAGATCCAGCCCTGCGTACAGTATGTTAGCTTTTCTTTTCATGTTAGCAATTACTCTCAGTGGTGCATGAAGATGTAATTAAATAGCCTCTAAATCTCAAGGTTTCTTACTGACAAGAAAGCACATTTACAACAACAACTTACACCCTCACCAAAACACCTCAGAATACTGTTAGTTTTCCTTTAAGAATTGAAGTGGTCTAGATCCACTCCTGCACGGCCAGCAATAACTCATCGAAAGGATTTTAATAATATATATTAAAAATATTTACTCTCGTCTGACAACTCAAGCAAATAAATAAATAACGCCTCCAAAATTTTTTAATTCACATTTTAATTGAATGAACCAGTACTTGATATTGACTTAGTGTAGTAATACAGGAAGACCACGAGGTGGCAAAAGCCACCTTGAAGTAACTCGATTTTCTTTTTCTTCATGACTTTGCAATTGTTCTGATGAATAAAAAACATAACATTTGGCCCTCTGCCTTTCCCTATGTAATAAAGATTTGAGTCTCTATATATTTTATTTTTGTGAGCTCGCTTATAAATACTAAAAATGAGCAACGTGGCGCTCGCTTACTTGATATGTTTGTATTTACAAAAATAACAGTTTCCTCCCCTCTTATTCTCTGGATTCTGATTAAATAACGTTCTCGAATATTGCATCCTGGAGTTTATAACGAGTTTATAGAATTATCGGAGATTATCTAATGTATTATACATGTCACTGCGATTCATTGTGGATGTGACTATGGCCTGCATGTAGTTTTACAGTATATGTGTAACAGTTCCTTTCTAAATATGGTATAATTATGTCCGTACTGTTCACTTTCCTTGTCCTAAACTACTGGTATTAACTTGGGCATAAACGGTGGATATGTTGCATCACACGGTCTATTTATCGGTTTCCACCGTACTCTATTTATGGATTTGAAATATTATATACACGTACACGTTATTGATGCTGCCACAATATAAACACTGCCATGCGACGAAGTAGGCCTACTGTGTAAAAGCTGCTCCCAACGATTGTAAACGCTCGCAACCATTTACGAACTGGAAGCGTATGCGCACACATTCCCTTCCGCGGTGTTTGTTCAACCTGCTTTCGAACCTTTGCGAGGGTGAAAGCGTGACTCGCAGTCTGCTTAAACTTCCTCCTGCGGGGATTTTACAAACGCACAGTCCCATCTATAGAAGCATACAGAAGGTGGTGCGCAAGAAAAATGTATTTTTTCGGGAGGTTTAATTCTTCCACGAGTTACAATTATCAATCAATCAATCAATCAATTAAACACGCACCAAGTAGCGGTGCCATGCATTGAGCATCTGAATGCGGATGTACTTGGTCAAGCGATATTGAAGCCTGGATCTGAAGAATGAAAGAATTGCGGTCGGTTTTTAAGATTTAGCATACTTAATTTGTCAACTCATTGCGCCACGCTGGTGTGACTCGACACGCTGAGACACTTGTTCGTGTGCTTAGAGAAAACAAGGATCCGTGTTTTCTAAAGAGAAAACGCATCCAAACCCGTCAAATAATGGGAAGTACGGCAACGGATACTAAGAAGAAAGATGTTAAGAAGAAGTATTCAAAGAAGAAGAGGACGCTTCGGCTACACATGCCGGTAAATGGGCTAATTTATTGCTGCTAAATCAATATATGTTTTATATGGATGTATTGTCGAGATGCTTTTATTGGTAGCCTACATGCTTTTCGAACTGAAGTTATGGGATGTGGGCGGGGCTGTGGTAACTGATATCTGTTGCAGGTTACGTATGTCTCCGTGTGCCCTGTAGGAATGGATTGAGAAACACTGCTGTAGTCTACATCAAAACATTTGGTGTTAAAAACAGCCAGCTCTACCTGTCATACGGAGACATACGTAACTGGACTACAATATTAAATGCATGAAGATCCTCGTAACATTACTGCGCATGACATGAACCCAACAAGATTGTTCATCCAATAATTGCGTTTTAAACCTTTGGATTCGTTCAGATACATAAATGTGAGCACGTACTTTTTATTTGTAATATATCCATGGTTGGGTTTGATTGACATGTCCTGAACATGTCGTTGCGGTATTTCTTCCACTCCATTCGTTTTAAATCACTATTCGACGTGCTGTCCGCCCGTCCGACTTGTGTTTGAGTCATGCTTTGTGTGTTGGGTGAAGACGAGGGTTTTCCCCTTCAGCAGCTTCGCTGAATTCGTGTGTGTATAGTAATACCTCCCATAGAAAAATGTCATTGCTACAGGTGAGAGGTGATTTGTGGTTGCTGCTGTATGACTGCAGTATTTGCGCTCCTTATGTATAATTTATACTGGTTCCCAAGGACAGAAAATGCTGTGTGGGGCAAAATGAAGAGATTCCACATAGCATCCTAAGAAAATGGACTCGAGACATGCTTGAAGGGCATGACAAATAATATATCATTTAAAAATATGATGCTGCATCCCACAAGGGTTTCAAATGCACCACCCTTCTGGTCAGGAGTTGAATGCCCTAACCACAACTCCATTAAGTCTCTGCTGCTCTGCTGTTACTGGTAATAGCAGACTGTCAACCAACAAGAAATAAACCAGAGCTTGAGAGCAGCACCTAAAAAAAATAACAGGAAATTAACAAAAGGCTAGGAAATCCATCTTTGGCTCTGCAACATATTTGTATTCTTTGCCCATTCTTTCCCTTTTTCATAATTATATGGCACATTAGGGCCCAAATTGACAGGTATGATGAGGACAATTTCTCTTGATAGTTCTTCCCAATGTCCCTTTTTGTGATTTTGAGACATGGGGTGTATCAGGATCCTGTAGATAAACCTGGTTCTGAGTCCCTGCTTGTGATTGGGGTAGGTCTGTCTGCAGCCCAGCCAAATGCATGACTCACTGTGTCCACAGTCAATATCCCTGAATCATCCAAGGTTGTTCGGGCGGTGCTGCCAATCTTATTCACTTTGTCTTTATTTGACCTCTGTTGCGCAGGAATGTTTCGAAGGTCGATTATTGGCCCTGAGCAACCTCTGGTTTACATTGCAGAAGTGTTCAATCCCAAATAAGAATGTTGATATACCACTGAAAGGAAGTAATATATGCCATTTAGGAAGTCCACAGTGTGTGACATTAAGATTGAAGATAAAACAAACACGCATCCACAACACAGTCGGGCGAGTAGAAAAACGAGGAGTTGTGAAGGAAGAGTAAAGTAAGTGAAGAATGTGCACCCATACTAGCAGTGCCCCAGGCACCTTGCATCAACTCAAAACACTTTGAAAGCAAAAGGTCTATTACAAGAGACACAAGTGACACTGGACCAAGGACAAGGACATGGCATTGGCCCTGACACCTTCCACTAAATGCTAGTTTTTGCACATTTATTTTCCATAATTATTGCTTTTGGATTAATCATTATTGTACTTTGTACCTGCACTCACTTGTATTATTTCTGTGTATCATGGCTAATGTTTGGATGTCTCATGTCCTTGTATTTATGTATTTATGCATCACTGTAGCTCTTATATTAATTGCTCCAAGGAGATAAATAAAGTTTTACGGTATCGTATCATCTTCATCTGGTGCTGACACTGGAATCTGCGGTCAAAATGCGGTCCTTTCGCTTCGCTAAAAGAGACTACCTGAGTTCATAAGACATGAGCTGAAATGTCACAGTTCAACATGTTTTAATGTGTTGGCTCTGATGTCTGACAAAATCACACAGATATATTCATGATCTTATATGGGGTAAACCTGAAGCTCTCATCTGTTTTAATTCCTCCCATGTATTTAAGTACGTTCACCCAGTAGCACAGAGAAGAATGTGCATTGTATGAGAAATGGCTTTCAAGGCAGAGCCAGCAGGGGACGTTGTAAATGGCTGGATCCTTGGTGACAAAGCACAGGACTAAAATGGTCTCAATTTAAAAGGGTTATTGTAGATGTACAGTGTAAATTCATCCCAAAAGTAAGGAAAAATAGGATGAAAAAACTGTCTCTCCAGTTGATGACTAAATCTTTACGGGAAACGTAAAAATGTAAATGTAAAATGTAAAGACTTTCTGTATATGGGTCAATGACAAATAAGGCCTCTAAAAAGTTATTTTAAAAAAGTTTGTTCAAAATAGATAAAATGCATATTTTTGAATCTGTGACAATGTGCTTAAACAAGCCTCATTTGTTAAATAACATTTCAATGTGTTTAAATTCATTTTTTGACTGTATTTTTAACTTGACTGACTAAAAAATGTCAGGTGGCGCAACCAAATATTTGTAAAATTATTTATATTTTCCTATTATTTATTATTTATTTATTTGAAGTGAAATCTTGGTCAAGTATCTATTAGAGTGTCTATAGTGCCTTACAGATTAGTTTTTTGGGGGTTGATTATTATATTAAAAATAATTTAAGATTACTGCATTCTAAGGGTCAGTTATTTAGTATTTTTAACATCCAACGTGTATAACATATTTAACTTGAAACTAATAAACATTTTAGAGCATCTTGAAGCTTTAAATAACATTATTTATTTCATATAGTGGCATTCCTTACGGTTTGCCACCTGACTTACAGGTTGCGCCACCTGACTTTTGCAACTGATTTCAAATTAAACAGGCTTCTACTTGGACACCTGCATTAGCTTTGACCTATGCTAGCAATAGCATACAAATCATTTTAAAACAGAATAAGTAGTTTTATGATAAAATAACATTTTCCTAGTTTTACATTGGTTGTACCACCTGACATGGAAAGTGTACCATCCTACCTATGAGGTGAACGTAGCTATTTTTATCAATATTTGAGAGAGCTCCGCAAACCTTTTCAGTCAGCCATGGATGTCAGATAGGGTCCTCTGGATGATGCAACATCTGGCTGATGCAATAGCCTCTTGACTTAAAAATAAAAGTCCCATGTTTACGGTTGTGCCACCCTGACATTTGAAAAGCACAAATTGCCGGACAAAAGTTCCTCAATTATCTCAATAGCTTTAAAACTATTGTTATTTGTAAAATTGTGTTTATTTGAAAGGTTTCAAACATAAAATCATGCCACAGTATTTTATATTGAATTTATTATTATTAAAATACCACTTTTTACAGTTTTCTTAATCTGTTCCTTTGCTCGGACGGTTGCGCCACCTGACATTTTGGGGGTTTGAGATGCCAAAACACAAAGTAATATATATTATTTGAATGTACTGAAAATTGATTCAAACTAAACATGTTTTATATAATAAAATCATATATGACTTGAATTGATTAATTTATTTTTAAATGGAAATAATGAACTCGGACACAAAAATATGCATGTCATGTCTTTGACCCATATAACAAGGATAACTCAAGAGAGAAACAAGTTAGATTATTGTAATATGCGGGCTAAGATTAAAAAGGAAATAAGAGCAGCTAAAAGGCGGTTTGAAATTAAAATTTCCCAAGATGAAAAAAGTAATCCTAACAAGTGTTTCAATATTGTAGCAAAAAAAGGAAAGCTAATGATGAGGTTAAGTGCATTAAGAATAAGGAAGGAACTTTGTTTGATAATAATAAGGACATTGCTAATACACTAAACAGTTACTTTGTTGAGAGCTTTACTAGAGAATAGGTTCTAAATATGCCTAAATGTATAGCCAATGTGCAGAATGTTTTGGAGGACTTTGAGATAAGGGACATATAAGTACTACAAAAACGTAAGACAAATAAGGCAGCAGGCCCTGATGGCATATATTCCAGAGTACTCAAATAACTTGGGGAAATTATATATAAACCATTGACAGATATTTTTATGCAATCCATAAACACTGGAGAAATACCAGATGACTGGAAGCAGGGTTGTATAATTCCAATATACAAGAAGGGGGACCGTACTAACCCAGGGAACTATAGGCCTGTCAGTTTAACTTGCATCGCATGCAAAATACTGGAATGTATTATTAGGGACAAGTTGGAATCATTCTTGAAAAATAATAGTATTTTAAGGGAGAGCCCAACATGGTTTTCTCAAAGGGAGGTCATGCCTACCAAATCTTTTTTTGAGAGGCTACAAAGTGTGTTGACCTGAACCAGGCTTATGATATTATATATTTTGACTTTCAAAAAGCTTTTGACAAGGTACCACATGAGAGGCTCATTGCTAAAATGATTTCAGTAGGAATTTCAGGAGTTGTTTCAGTCGGTTCATGATTGGCTGCAAGGGTGAATACAAAGAGTAACAGTAGTAAGAACCTTGGTTTTATTATTGATCAGGACCTTACATTTGACACTCATATTAAAAACACTTCCAGAGTAGCTTTCTTTCACCTAAGAAACATAGCTAAAATTCAGCACTTTCTGTCATTAGAGGATGCTAAAACCTTGATGCATGCTTTTGTTGCATCGAGGCTAGACTATTGTAATGCCTTATTATCCGGCTCCTCTAGTAGCTCTCTAAAGAGTCTTCAACTAGTACAGAATACAGCGGCACGTATTTTGACTAGATCCAAAAGTATGAGCACATTACTCCAGTGTTAGCATCACTACATTGGCTTCCTATTAAATATCGGGCTGATTATAAAGTACTGTTGCTAACTTTTAAAGCAGTAAACGGACTTGCACCTTTATATCTGACCGAAATGATTGCCCCTATAAGCCGACACGACTGCTTCGTTCACAAGAAGCCGGCCATCTATTACTCCCTAGAATTTTGAAGAGCACAGCTGGTGGTAGAGCCTTCTCTTTTAGAGCTCCTCTGTTGTGGAACGGTTTACCAAGGCATGTTAGGGATTCGGACACAGTTTCAATTTTTAAGTGTAGATTAAAAACATATCTTTTCAGCCTAGCTTACTGCCAAACATAGTCTAGGTGGAGAGATGGAGAAGGCCGTGCCTTAGTGTCTTATGGAGTGAGAAACTTTCCATACTGTCACCTCCTCAATGTGTTACCACCACTGTTATGCTGGTTATCCTTGATCAGGTGTGGATTGTTTGGAACTCTCACATGGCTGCGTGTTTTCTCTGTCCCTCTCCTAATAGGTATGCTGCCATAGCTTACACCTGTTGGGGCTAACTGTATATTTCCTATGCTTGTGCTCCCTGCTCTTACATAGTGCTACTGGCTATAGCACTGCTTTTTTTCTGACTGCATGTTCTCTTCTCTGCCTCGGCCTCTGACTGGGGCACCTGCCCCCGAGCCCTAGATCCTGCGAGAAGTGTGAGCTGCCCCATCAACCCTCACCCCCACGCCAACCCCAGGTGGGCCGTATCTGACCTAGGTGCTGGGACCTCTGCTCTTCCTTATTTACATAAATGATCTTGATAGTGATGTTAGTAGCAAAATAGTTACGTTTGCAGATTATCCTAAACTTGGGGGTTTGGCAAACAGTTTGGAATTGAGTAAAGTAAGATGATTTAAACAAAATCCAGGAATGGGCAGAAACATGGCAGATGGCATTCAATATTGCTAAATGTAAAGTTATGCATGTGGGAAATAAAAACATAAGACAGGAGTATGGGAGGAGAATAATTAGTAGATTAGTAATTAGTAAATGACTAATAATTAGTACATTTGAAAAAGGAATTGTAGTTGATCAAAGTCTATCTGCATCAAAGCAGTGTGCTACAGCAGTGAAAAAGGCCAACAGGATGCTGGGATACATAGCAAAAAGTATAGAGTATAAATCAACGGAGGTTATATTAATGTTATATAATGCCTTTGTCACACCTCACTTAGAGTACTGTGTGCAGTTCTGGGCACCACACTACAAGAAATATATAGAAGCTTTTGAAAAAGGTCAAAGAAGGGCAACTAAATTAATACCTGGTATGAAAGATAAAAAAGTTATGAGGATAGACTTAAGGCACTCAATCTATTTAAGCTTAGCAAATGGAGACTTTGATGGGGTTTGATTGAGGTTTTTCAATTCCTAAAAGGGATTAACAAAGTTAACTACCAATGATTTTTAAAGATAAGTGGGGTCAGCCGAACAAAAGGCCACAAGTGGAAATTAGTTAAAGGCAAATTCCACACAAATTTTCGGAGGTTTTTCTTTACACAGAGAGTTGTCAATGCCTGGAACAGGTTGGGTAGTAGAAGCATAAACACTTGGGCTATTCAAGTCTAGGCTAGATGCAGTACTAGATGCTCTTTAGATTAGGACATGATGAGCCTAGATGGGCTGAACAACCCGTTCTCGTCATTATGTATTCTTATGTTCTTATGACACTGCAGCAACTCAAAAGGTTGAGGAGATGTGAAGGTGGAAATAGTCTCATCATGGGAGGAATACTCAAACCTTCAGCCAGCAAGATGAAATAATCTTGGGCATAACTATATTGTGGATGTGTGTATGGCGTATCCAATGTATTGCAGCTCTGTCTGTTTGGCACCAACTAGATGTGTGTAGGAAGGATGGAATTGCAGGTAGAGTGGAGCCATCATACAGCTCTCATTCTAGGACCCAGCCTCTACATAAGTCTATCTGTAATGCAGATCTTCTCTGACTTTAAGTTGAAAGTTTAAGCAACTGAGGGCTGCTGGGTGGCTCATCCTGTTAAGGTACCGGTACTGTCCTAGTGGGTCTGAGCCCCACTGCCTTTTATCACATCCAACCCGTGGCCAGCAGCCCTGCCTTGCGTAAATGGTGGTAGCGTCGCCCAGGGCGGGAAGAATTCAGTCGGTCGGGTTTTCTGTGTCTTGTCGCACACCAGAGACCCTCGCTTATCTGCTGGGTGCCCACAGTCTGCCGGTATAAAGTTGTGTGTGGGCCTGTGTGTCTGTGGGCTCTGTCGTGTCTGTGCAGCTTTACTTGTGAACTGCACTATGAGAAGCATGTGCTTGCTTTCCCCAATTGGCAGTGGAGGTTGCAGCAAGCATGGCTTAACAATATGATCGGGCATTCGAAATTGAGAGAAATTGGGTTGTCATGCCAGTTTAAGTGTGCATCACAAAACCACATTTCCACATGTGCCATGAATGGGTTGTTCTTGAATTAGCGATGGGGGCCTCCCGTGGTCTGGTCCTGTCAGCTCTCTCCTTTTTAATTTCCCCCAGCTTGGCTTTTACAAGCATCTTGTAATCTGATTTCTGCTACAGAAAAAGGATTGATGTTGACACTTTATGGAACACTTTTGGGATAGCAAACACACTGTAGTAAATGCACGCCATGTATTAACATCAATCCAGCTGATTTGCTGGATCCAGAGTCGGCGACTTGCACAGAGTGACTGGCACCCTGAACCAAAAGGGCTACCACAGCATTTTGCAGCGCCATGCAATACTCTCTGGTCTACGCCTAGTTGGTCAGGGGTTCATCCTACAGCAAGATAATGACCCAAAACATACCTCCAGGCTATGTCAGAACTACCTTAGAAGAAAAGAACAAGACGGTAGGCTTCAAATCATGGAATGGCCAGCACAGTCTCCAGGCTTAAACCCCATAAAGCTAGTTTGGGATGAACTGGACAGAAAGGTGAAAGCAAAGCAACCTACAAGTGCAACACATTTGTGGGAACGACTGTGTTCGGCTGTTATATCTGCAAAAGGTAGCTACTTTGATGAGTATTAGATTAAATTTTGTTAAACAAAATGATTCCATGATTTGTTTTTATCTCCAATTGTTTATTTGTTCTATACTTTAATTTCAGAGTACATTGAAACATTAAACTGCGTAAATTTCAATACATTTTACATTTTAAGCATTTAGCAGATGCTCTTATCCAGAGCGATTTACAAGATGTGCATTAATACAAGGTAAGAACAATAAAAACTGTAAAAATGTAGGTGTTCTAAAACTTTTGACCAGTAGTGTATATATATATATGTCATGTGTGTACCATATTTTGTGATTTCCTTATGGTGTTGTTTATGGTTTGCTCTGTGAGGGAGGATGTGCGCTGGACCAGTCAGCCTTGTATGAAACTGCTCACTAGCTGGTTTCCCTCAGAGTAGCACCAGAGGGAATTGTCCGCCGTGTAACAGCCAAACGAATTTGCTACTTGCAGTTTTGTTGACTGGGCACCAACAAAGTCCAGACAAAAGGTCTGGGTGTCACTTGTTTTTGTGACCCCTTGTAGAACGAGTACAGTATAAACCTGATATATAATCTCCTACCCTGTTGGGACCAGAGGTATGTTGGGTATATGGAATACAATGAAAAATAAGTATGGCAGTTTGAAGCATTGAAACATTAAAACATTTTTGAAAGTTGGCTTAGAAGTTATCAAACGTCAATGATTCATACAATTTCACAATTTAACATAATTTAATCATATAAACTTAAAACCATTTTTGGTTAAATGTGTAAGGCTTAAGGATGGTACAAACACTGCTAATGTTAGATTTGATGTTTCCTCCCTATTTGTATGCATATGTTGAGAATCTTCATATAATATTTGACCTTTATTTTACCAGGTAGATCAACTGAGAACCTCTCATTCGCAGTGATGACCTGGGGAAAAGGGATTGTTGTATCAGATGTAGGCGATGTTTAGGTGGCCAGAAGGGTACTGGGTGGTATGACTGCAGGCTGTCTGGTTATTCTAGCTTAGACACGTACCTTTTGTTTTAAGTGTTCGATGTATCTTCATGGCACCTTTCCCTCGGGTTTAAAGCACTGAGTGCTTATATAGGGCACACAGTCCGTAGCCCAGGCTCACTGCTCCTTTCATGGGTCGGGAGGGGGGGGGGGAGGGGGATCTCTCTTGCCCTTTGTTGTTGTTGCGTGTTGGGGATAAAACGGACACATGGTGTTTATGGCCCCGACTGTGTTTATCAATAGGCATGCGTAATCCTCTATGCCATCGACCTTTGGCAGGGCTGTTCACAGGGACCCAGCTCAAAGTACAATGGAACGAAGGACAAAACTCGGTGCACAGCCACTTCACTTAAGAATGAGGGGAAAGAGTGCACAGGTACGTCTGTCCCTTTTTAAAAAGGGGAAAATGTATTTGGCTACTGAAACACATTTTTGGCATCATAGGAATGAGGGTTTGGGATTGTAGGCTGTCGATCTGCTTTTGGATGGAAAAGTAATCTGCTGGGTTTTGATGGTAACGAGTTGATCCTTTTAATCTGTTTAATAGCACTGTTCGGATGATAAACTTCAAGACCTTGAAGAATTTAGATCCACTCCATCTCTCAATAGTGATTGTTTTAAGTCATTTAAAAAATATATTTATTACCATAATCCGAACAACCTGTAAGGGTTGATGCCTCAAACCCCTCTACCTGGATAGGTATTTCTTGAAAGACATGGATTACCAAAAATAGGTAAGATTATCAAAGGCTGTGTTTGTATATGTTCTGCACTGGTTTGAATGCTGTCTGTAGGTGCAGATGTCGAGTATCACCGTGTATGATCAGTTAGAAATGAGGGGAATGGAGGCTCTGAGTTCAGCAGTAGGCCTGCATGTTGGAGCCTCTAGGATAATGATGGTGTGATGGAAACATCATGGCTTTGCCCCTCATTTAAGTATGAGTCCTCATGGCAAATGTGAGTCGGACCTGCCTGCCTGCTTCGTCTTTGAAAAGGGCGTCATTCATAAAGTGGTTCAGACTGGAATGGCAGGAAATTGGCCTCATAACCTTCTAATTTCTTGAAAGTTCTGCACTGTCAAGGAATGAATGTTTACCTCGCCATATTCATATTTTATTTCTGTTCCACCCTGGCTTATTTTACAGTTCCATGACACTTTAACACCTGTGTGTGAGGTATGTGGGCCTAGCCCAGGCAGGTATCACTGAACCTCCTTGAGGTTTTAGTCTCCCCAATGAAGAGGCTGCAAGTCAACTTTGTGCAATGCACAACTGTCTTCAGTTTAACCTAAATGCTGAGGGAGAAGATCTTAATGTAACTGTTGCTGTTTGTCTTTATTGGTGTAGTTGACTGAGGACCTAGGTACCCTAGAGATTAACCAGTTGAGCCTGTAGCCCCTGTCCAGGGGTCCTGTTTCTGAATTGATGAGGCTGGCTTTAGGGGGGTTATCCTAAACTCGTGGGTCATCCTAATTTGAAATGGTAAGTACATAAATGGACAGAATCCTTTATGGTCTTAAGTGGCATTGTTGTCATATGTTGAGATATAACTGCAGATGCAATGTACCCCTCCGTTGAAGGTGTGTGTGAAATCAGTCTGAGGAATGCAGCCCCTATTGATGAGTGTGTCCACAGTGATTCTGCAATTCAATCATGAGGCTTATAATTCATGAATGTCATGGTATTTTGTGGTCCATATGCTGGAATAAAAATCTTTTAAAGCATTGGAAGTGTTAAGATTTTAGTTTTCCAGCTCCAAAATGGCATTCTGTTGCAGTCTGGCTTTGGTTTCTACTCTTATTATTCTAGTGATAATGGATTTACACAGTAATATATGGTCAATGGCTAGATGCCATGGGTAATGTTTCTTCTGTGCATTGTTCCCGGGCCCTTTCAATGTGTGGTTGAGAATTGTATTGCTTTACAGATCATTTTAAGCGTGCCGAGTGTTATCAGTTCTGCAACAGGTAGTCGAGTGAATCATGTTTTTGTTGTATGGTCATTCACCACAGTTTAAACATAACCTTAAGATGCATAGAATAATTACATTCAATTATAATGGCCTAGGTTCTGAAGGATCCTGTACCTATAATGTGGACTGGTAGTTGCATTACATTGCTATTGTTTCTGAAGAACAGACATTGTATCTATGCGGTGCGGTTAGTCCCATTTAAATCTGAACATGTTTGATTGACAGGTTCCTCAGGTCGTGACATTAGTCTCGGTCTTAAACTGATTCATCCAAAGCTGAAGCAGCTACAACTTTCTGAGCTTTAACAGAGAGGAGAAACTGAGCAGGGCTTATCGCTTGTTGGTTATTAGATTAAGCGTCATAAAATCTGATTTCATTTTAGAAAGATAGAAATAGACACAGGAAGGTAATCATTGACAATGAGTAGATTTGATTGTATCGGAGTTAGTCATTGTAAATATGAATCTGCAAGGACCAAAGAATGCCTGCACACCATCGAATGTTGATCTCTGTCAGGAACTTTGTCCTATTCATGAGCCACAGTCTAGACCTCATCACCCGTCACCCTGCTGTGACATTTTAGACTGCAGCCATTCAGAAATTGCTCTGCCAATCCTGACACTTTTGAAAAAAATTTAGAGGGCATCGAAGGGTTGAATTTAATGTTAATATTAAGTTCGAACTTCGGCAGGAAGAATTAAGTGGGCCCTCTGAGCTGACCCCTGATGGCAGACCTGCTGTCATGCACATGTCCAGCAGTTGGGAGTCTTTTACAGCTTGCTTTATACCGCAGAACCTGAGATGCAAACCTCAGCGTTACAGACTGACCAGTTAACCGAACGCAGTGTGAACCTAGAAGTAGCATAGGCAATTACACCTTGTCAGCTTAAATCTCTTATCACTGGTGCAATTAAATCAAAGCAAATCACACTTTCCGTTCTTAAAAATGGGCTTGTCTTGGCATTATAAAAAATGTGGGAAAATCAACAGTGGATTGACTGATTGATAGATTGACCAGAACAAAATCAAGCAACTCACATTGGTGTCCATTCTACTCTTACCATTGGTGAAGACTGGTGAAGAATATGTATAACTGAACATGCTGAATGACGATGTGACAATCACTGCTTATGCTAGCTGGCTAGCAGTGGTGGTCCGTCAGGGCCTTCAAGGTATTCTCTGAATACCCTGGTAGATTAGAGAACTCAATGCAATTTTAATAATAAAAATAGTTATGATTATTGTAAACAATATTCCTTATATAAATTATTTTTTTCTATTTCTATTGCTATTTCACTAGATTTTTTGAACTGTTTGACTAAACTATGCCTCCCTCCGGTGGATGATGGTAATTATAGCAGTTACAGCGATCTCATTCAGCCCAGGGGATTCTCTGACCATAGTAGAAGACCCTTGCTGTACAGTATAATGCAGAGTGACAATAAAACCAACCAATCAAAATGCGTTATATGGTGGGCGGGAATGCCGCGGGGTATTCAGGATGTTCTATGGAAGGTCCTGTGATATTAGCCAATTATAAAGGTTAGCCCATTAAACGTGATGTTTCGTCAGCAAGGGTTGGCTAATTTGGAAAATGGCAACTGGTGGCGGAGGTATCGAGATAGAGATCGATCTGGTTAGTGACTTGTTAAGCGTGCCATTTAGTCGACGAAATTTCACTGAAAAAAGTGAAATAGTTGACAGGGGTCGACCGAAACCAAAGCTTGGACTTCAGCAGCCAGGGAAAGGCTGCACAAGACACTTTAGTGAGGCAAATTATAGCCGCCACAAATGGCTAACAGCTAGCGCACAGTTGAACAGGTTGTTTTGCTGGGACTGTTTGCTATTCAATTCAGACAAGGGGCCATGGAATAGCACTGGCTACAGCAACTTGAGCTCTCTCACCAAAGCTGCAAATAAGCATCAGGAATCTGAACGGCACATCATTGCTGCTGTTCATTTGAAAACCTTCGCAGCACACGGGTGGATTTACAGTTGGATGAACAGAGGAGGACAGCGACAATTTTTCACAATGAAAATGTGCGCAAGAACAGAGAAATACTCAAGCGCCTCATTGATTGTGTCGTTTTTTTGGGGCAACAAGAAGTGCCATTTAGAGGCCACGACGAAGGCACGGATTCATTAAATCGGGGCAATTACTTGGAACTGCTTTCCCTGATATCGGAATATGACGCCGAACTGCGCCATCATCTGGCCACGGCCACTGTTTTCACTGGGACCCCTGGAAAGATTCAAAACGATCTCATTAACGCAATTGGAAATGTACTGGATGATGCCATTAAAGAGGAGATCAAGAAAACGAAGTATGTTGCAATCATGGTGGACGAGACCACAGATTGGAAAAATGCCACAGATGTAATTCGTCCTAAGGTACGTGAGTGACAGTGGTCTGAAAGAACGTTTTTTGAAATTTGAGTATGTCACAGAAAACAAACGTGCACAGTACATTGCACCACGTATTATAGATTTTTTAGATAGCTACGAAAGCAAGTCAAAAGTAGTTGCTCAGTGCTATGACGGTGCTGCCGTTATTATGGCTTCGGGAATAAATGGAGTTCAAGCACGAATTAAAGAATCAGTTCCACAGGCACTGTTTGTGCATTGTTATGCACACACCTTGAATCTTGTATTGTCTCAGGGAGCAGCAAAAATCAAGGAGGGCAAAATCTTTTTCGCTCACATTAGTGGATTGGCGGCTTTTTTCTCACGTTCACCGAAGCGTACAAAATTATTAGACGATTTATGTGCTCTATTATGCTCTATAATTGACAGTATGACACTCATTTCAGTTGTGGATGTAGGCCTAATTGTAAAATAAATATGCCTGTTGTGTGATCGGATGGCTTGCCGTTGGTAGTGTTGAGTTGGCTAGCTGATGCGCCGGATTTTTTTTGGGGGGGGGGGGGCGCTGCTATTGAAGGTCCATTGTGAGAGGGCACGGTCCGCCACTGCTGGCTAGTAATAAGCTAGCTAACTCTTGACACAGAAAAATAGACTTTGTATACACATAAATCATGAACAACTGTGAGAGTAAATAATGTTAAGTTACCAATTTCATGGTATCATGAAAGCGCTGCTAATGATAGGATAATTTTACTTTTATTGTGTTTTATGAGGCATGGTGGCAAATAAATGCCTAAGACTGCCAAATGAATTAAAAATCCAATTGAACATTACGCCTCACTCCAAAAATAACAAATTGAAGAGCTGCTCAAATAGCATTGCTAGCATTGATAATTTTAGCCATCTTGCTCAATGTTGTAGTCTATAGATAAAACATTCTACTCTTTATTCAAGGACTCATTCACCACGTGCATCAGAGCGGGTCATCTGGGTTCGCCATTTCAAGACGTATAGCACAGTTATTGGTTCAGTGTGAATCAGCAATGCATCACACGGTGGAAATAAACCACATAATGAACTGAAGACTACACTCATAGTGGGGCAGATAACCACAACGATTGTGCATTTTGTGATAAAAGCATCAAATTTGGTACACATGTAGCCAAAGACATTCCAAAAAGATTTGAATGTGGAGCCATTTCATGAATTTTCAATGTGTCACCCATGGCAAAAATTTTTCAAAATGGCCACTGACCACAACGATTGTGTTTTTCTGATAAAAGCATCAAATTTGGTACACATGTAGCCAAAGACATTCCAAAAATATTTGTCCTTTATCATTTCTGTACATTAATCTCACTGACAAAAAACATAAATAAGTGGGCTATTGTGCTTTGAGAATCAAATTGACATGGCAAACAGTGCTAACAGAATGTTGTTAACTTGAACTGCTGAATCTTTAACGTTCTTCCCACTGAACTGGTCAGTTCAGTGGAAAGAACGTTAGAGATTCAGCCGTTCATGTTGGTGTTCAGCAGTTCAGTTCATGCTGTTCTCGCAGGTCACTCATCCCCTTCTGTTGAGGCGTAGTGAATGTGGAGGAGGTCCGTAGATCCTTCTATCTCTATGTCCTGTGGATAGAGAGCATTTGTATCACATGCAGTACAACAGGGTGGGTGACATGGATGCCCATCCTGCCTTGCAGGCTATGTCTGTTATGGAATGAGGCTGGACTTACTCTCAGTGTTTTGCACTTTATATTTGTGTAGATTGTTAGTTAAGGTTACTTTTTTCAATTTGGGGATTTTTGGTTCCCCCTTAGGCGGCACGGTGGTGCAGTGGATAGCACTGTCGCCTCACAGCAAGAAGGTCTCGGGTTCGAATCCAGGCCGGGGGCCTTTCTGTCTGGAGTTTGCATGTTCTCCCCGTGTCCGTGTGGGTTTCCTCCGGGTACTCCGGTTTCCTCCCACAGTCCAAAGACATGCACGTTAGGCTAATTGGAGAGTCTAAATTGCCCGTAGGTATGAGTGTGTGAGTGAATGGTGTGTGTGCCCTGTGATGGATTGGCGACCTGTCCAGGGTTTATTCCTACTTCTCGCCCCTATGCATGCTGGGATAGGCTCCAGCCCCCCCGCGGCCCTGACCAGGAATAAGCGGCTTAGACAATGAGATGAGATGAGATGAGATGGTTCCCCCTTTTCTAGGTTGAGCATGTTTTGCTTTCCTGTCAACTTAGTTTTATGGTTCTCTTGAGCAGCGACGTGCAGTTTTGCAATGTCAAATGCTTCTTCACAGAAGGTTTTCTATTTCTGCTAAATGGAAATGAGCCATAACATTTAAACACATAATTCTTACAGGTAGACATTCCCACATTACAGGTACACATGGAATTTGTAGGTGAGCATTTTTTCAATCCTCTGTTTCACATAACACAATCTTTGAAATGATCTTTGATATGGTATGCTTTTATAATGTGTTTCTTACCCGTGGTCCAGGGAACACATTGTGTATGCTGGATGGCATTCCAGCTGAGCTGTGCATTTGCTATCTTTGATTGGGCTGTTAATGGGATGCTGATTTGGCATAGACATAACCAACACCAAGGCACTTTATGAAAGAACGTTTTGGCCAGAGTGTTTGAGAAAGATGCATGCAGCTCTGCCCATTTCTTTTTTCTAGTATTTAGCTTAATTTAACAATTAGTTCAATCTGAATCAATTACATTTTTAAGACCTAGAGTAACTAATAAAACCATTGAATAACACAAACACAACCAGATAATTTATCAAGTAACATCTAGCGTTCAGATGTTTACATTTCATCTTTAACATTTTTCCAAGGCCATGTGTGTGCAGCCCAGTATTTTTATGATTTTAAACCTGTTACCATATTTCATTGCCATAGGGAGGCATATGGGATGGAAACTTAGAAACTTAGCAGAAGGGTGTAGGTTCAAATCCTGATGAAGGAACTCTTGTACCCTACAGCAAGGTAGTTGACCAGTAAAGTTGGCTGTATGAATGTATAACATGTCAAATCTACAGTACCATTCTTACTCTACTATAGACTGTCTGATAAATAACAATATGATGCAATGTGATTATGTAGTTGCATCCGCTTAGTTTGACTGAAGAAACTGAGTATAAAAAGTGCAGGGACAAGGTTTGGGAGGATTGCGTCACACGAGTTCACAGTTTGCACACTTTGCTTATTATCCTGGCAACGAGATGCCTGAATGGAATATTATGTTCAGCTTGCAAGCAATTCTAGGTGAATGAGGTGTTACGTCTCCGTCCCGTCCTGTCCACCTCCCTTGTGTTTCCTGCCAGTTCTTTCCTTGCGTGCCATGTCTTGTTTTCGCGTTCACCCTGTGTTATGTGTCTTGCGGGGCGCGGCTTCGCCGCTTCCGCATTCTGTCTTGTGTTCCCTCGTTATGTTTTCAGCCTGTCACAAACCATTCCCTTGCACATTCTGCACGCTGTTCCAATTTAGTTATTTCACCCTGCCTATTTATGTTCAGCACGCACTCACTCTAGTGCCGATCCGTACTTGTTTCTCTCGTATCACTCTCGTTCGTTTCCCTAGCCTGTCAGCCTTGCCTGTTCGTTCTCTGTCTGTTTTATTTTCGGTTTGTTCGCTTGTTAGTTAACTTGTTCTCTAGTTTTGTAGCCACCCGGCTAACTTTGTTTTTGCCAGTGTTTTGACGGTGTTCTCCCGTCACCTTTTGTTTATTCCGTGCATTAAACGCCTCCTGTGTGGAGCGCAAATCCATCACGTCTCGAGTCTGCATTTGGGTCCAGGTCTGCATTCACTCATCGTAACATGAGGCTTCATTAACCCTATGATTGGTGTATATATAACTACAATGCCTGTGACAACAATGTTCTCAGTCACTGACTAATACATACCAACCAAAGGCTTTGCTTTCCAAGACAATTATTGGTTAAAATCAGTCATAGGTCACAATAATGGATTTACAATAATGTACCCCTTCTTTCAACAGAAAATGTATGAATTTCATAAGAAACAGCCTGTGCTGGAAGCCTGGTCCATAGCAGAATTTCACAGCATTGAGGTCAGTTCAGATAGATCCCCCTGTTGGTAGGAAGTGAATTTCAGTGGGTGACAAACCGAAGGCTTCGGCTGAATAGGCAATTAAAGCATTAACAAACCGGCTTAAAGAAAAGTTGCTTGAAGCGCGGATAGAGGGTAAATGAGTCTGAACTGAAAGCAGTTAGCCTTCATAATGATTCCCCCTCCAAATCCCTCAGTCAGGAAGCAGGCACCTGGGATAGGGCCCTTGAATCATTTCAGCTGGAAGAAAGTTAACAAAAACAGACATCCAACCAGAAAAGGGGGAAAACTTAAGAAAATGATTTTGGTGAAGGTGGACAGCGTTTCTTTGTCTGGTAGCAGCGTGTCAGGCAGGAACATATGCCATGAACGTGCCCATGTTAGTGTCAGCCTGGATGCTTACAGCTAATGAGCTATACTACACTTAAAAAAAAAAAAAAGATTTGTGTTCATTTTATTCTCTATTGTTCTTATCTCCTATTCATTTTTTTATTCTCAATATTTCTACCCCATTTGAAATGCCTCGGCCTGTCCCATCAATGGACTGTCCTCCATCAGTAGAGGAGAGTTCACGTGCAGTCGTGCATGTCCCCCAAAACAAGCACAGCCAGTCCTTTCCCTCTACATATTACAGTATTACTGAACACTGGCAGCATACTCACAATAAATCTGCTGCTACTACAGCATTCAGCCTTCACAAGTCCTGTCTTCGGCGATGAGCAATACACTGGACAAAGCGAAAGGTTCATACATCCTTTGGAAATCTGAAGTAAATGTGATGTTGCCCTTCACATTAAGAGGGGGAATGGTTGAGCTATGGGGCTAAAAGAAGCACCTGATCACTTAATATGTCAAAGTCATAACATTTTTGTGCAACCAAAGAACAGGAATTTGTCAGAATGCACTGTGAAAAGGTCTTTGTGTTCAGTCGGTCTGCACCATGCGCAGGTTCCATCCAAACCACGCCCTTCCAGGGGGAGTATTTATTTATTAATTTATCATTTTTTCTTCTTCTTTCTGATCTTGTTGTTATTATTATCTTTCTGCTTTTGTCCCCTAGCCAGAGACGAAACTGGCGCGGCCGGTGGTATTGAACCCCTGTCAGAGTGGGCAGCGTCGGACGTTCTACCGCTACACCACATGGGAGGCCCGAGATTGTGATATTCTAAGTGTAAGGGCAAAGTGATGTGGTCTGTGGGAATGTCCTGGGACTCTGCACAAACTTTGCAAACTGACACAGGATCAGTTTTCACTCTTTTTCCAGCCTTCCCTTGCTCTGTATTAGTCTCTAACTTTACAACTGGAGATATACTGTGCTGATGAACATAAAAAATACCGTATTGACCCGAATATAAGACAGGGTTTTTTCCCTAGAAAAAAGTCTGAAAAAGTCGCATCGTCTTATATTCGCGCCCCCAAATTTTTTAACGTAAACATTCATTCACAACAACAGAGGGCGCCAAAGGACTGTTCCCCAAGCCAGCCACTGTGTTTCTCCGTCCACATGTGACCGAAACTCATGCGGCAGCAACCACGGCCCAACCGATTGCCATCAGTTGTATTATCCGAGTCACGGCACCAGTTGTAGCGGGTAGTACTCTGCTCTGCGTTGTGTTTAAGTCAATGATGTCCAGTCGCTGCTGTCTTTGGCTCTTAGCCATTTATTGTCGGGACTCCACAATCTGGTAACAGATGAACATTATCAGGACCCATACGTCTCGTGCGCAGCTTTCATACACGTTGCGTGGCCCGGCAACCTCATGTAACAACTCGGCCTTCATATAAAAACAATACATTGTACATTACACAAACACTGTACCTGGTAACAGATGAACATTATCAGGACCCATACGTCTCGTGCGCAGCTTTCATACACGTTGCGTGGCTAACAAAGAAAAGGAGGATTAGCCTAGCAATAGCCTGCTGGCTAGCTAGCTAACCTTCGAATGGCTAACGTCACCAAATGAAATCAAAATAATTATCATAAACCATATTACAGGTCTCCAGAATATTAAACAAACACTACACAATAATTATATAAACAATAAAAAGTTAAAATCTTACATTCGCCACATTAATTAATATAAAACAACGGGTGCTTAACATTTCACTACCTACCCCGGCAACCTCATGTAACTGGGCAGAGTAAAGGGGTCTCCATTCATTGCTTGGACATTGTTTAGTTTCGCCTAGACAAACTCGCTTAGCTAGCTTTGTTTGTTCCAGTTCGTTTATAATTTTGGTTAGTTTGGTTAGTTATTTGCGTGTCGCCACCGACATTGTTTTGCCTACGTTTGTGGAAAATAAATACCATAAACGTATTTCCGTATTTTGGGTCTCTTTCGCGCCTGCATTTGGTTCCACCCCTACTACACTCCTGACAATTGCACTACTGTTTTATTGCAATCTAGGCAATTGTTGAATATTGAAAACATGATTTTACCAAAAGATGTTACAAACAGCCTACATTGTTTTATTCAATGTGAAGACAAATAAAATGATTTTTTTTATACAAACAAGATTTGGTCTTCAAAAAAGTCTTTTTCCAAAAGTGAGTCTTGAAAAAGGGGGGTCGTCTTATATTCGGGTCAATACGGTAGATTATCATAAAAAATAATCAGATAAACAATAAATGAATAAATTAACTGATAGAATGCTGTCATCAGCATAAAAATAATGTTGAGCCATCTACAGAAAAGCTCTAAGCAAAATGGTTACAGGAGGGAGTTACTCCATTCTAATATTCTAATGTGACACTAGAGTTGTATATAAAATATGTCATACTTTCCATTTTAATAGATGCTTTTATTGTAAAGTTGCTCTGAGTGATACAGGGGCTGCTGTATCCCTCAATTTCCCTCTCTGTTTCTCTCTGTCCCTCCCTCTATCTCCCTCCCACCTCTCTTTCCCTCTTTCCCTTTCTGTGTCTAGCTGCCTCTCTGAGACAGAGTCCTTGCGTTTGTGGTTGTAGCTCATGTTTATGAGTGGTGACAGCCTTGCATTGCCACCATAAGCAGTTTGGTATTGTTTCAGCTGTAGAGACTTTATTTTCCAAGTGTCTAATTATAGACCAGACTAGAGTGTGTGCGTGCATGCGGTCTCAAAGCTTTGCTAAGGGGCACGGTCAGCTTTATGTGTGTCCGTGCGTACGTTTGTGTGTGTGTCTGTACACATGCCTGTCTGCGCGTGTGTGTGTGCGTGTCAGTATATGTACCTGTCTGCATGTCTGAGCTGCTTGCCTTCCTGGGTCAGTCAAAGAACGCTTGTTTCCTTGTGTGAGTGTGCCTTCCTGGGTCATGTGGAACAGTGTAATATAATTAATAAAATAAATGATTTTTGACATCAAAACATATTTTGATACCATATTCATCTCATCTCATCTTCAGCCGCTTATTCCTAGTTAGGGTCGCGGGGGGGCTGGAGCCTATCCCAGCATGCATTGGGGCGAGAGGCAGGAATACACCCTGGACAGGTCGCCAATCCATCGCAGGGCACTACATACACCATTCACTCACACACTCATACCTACGGGCAATTTAGACTCTCCAATTAGCCTAACGTGCATGTCTTTGGACTGTGGGAAGAAACCGGAGTACCCGGAGGAAACCCACGTGGACATGGGGAGAACATGCAAACTCCACACAGAAAGGCCCGCGGCCTGGATTCGAACCCGAGACCTTCTTGCTGTGAGGCGACAGTGCTATCCACTGCACCACCGTGCCGCCTTTGATACCATATTTTAGCATTAATTATTTTCTTGGACATTTGAAGCTAACCCTCTGGGAAAACTTCACCCAGTCTTATTGTCTTCACCCTGTCTCAATAGTAATGAAGCTTTACCATGCTGCTAAATGTTTAGGCTTCAGGCCTTACTTTAGATCACATGCAAAGCAAGCTCAATAAAATCATGGGTCATCACTTCTTGCACTGTTTTTCTGGATCATAAACCTGATGCCAGATAGCATCAGGGCATCCTCAGAACACCATGACAACAGTTTAAGCCTCTGCTTTGAGTACACTGCGATGCAAACCTCACACGTGTTGCTGTTATGGGAAAAAAGCACAGTAGAAATTGTAGACCAGCATCTTTGTAATCTGAAGAGATACGTAGAGGCTTGAGGCAAACACACGCACACACACACACCCTGTTCAGATACCCCCCACCCATGGTGCAGTCTCTAAGACAGCCCATGCAGTGTGTTCCAGCAGTCAGATGGGCCTGCTCTGGTCTGCGTAGGGGACCTGTGGCTGTGCTGGTGCAGAACGCTGCAGTAAGTCTCTTACCTTTCCAATCCTCTCTTCACTGCACTAATGCAGCCATGGAAACAGAAAGGAACTGAGTAGGTACCAGATATTGTTTTTGGGGTGGGCTGTGTGTGTGTGAACTGAGTAAGGGTTTGAAGGGGGTTGTCTGAGGAGCAGAGGAATTGTGTGAGTGATGTAGTAACCATGGGGAAAGATGGGTTCCTATCGCAGAGTAGGGTGGTGTGGTGTTCGTGCTGGAGGGGGGGTCCTACAGCTCATCTTTGAGAGATGGGAGACATGTTTAGGTTTTTAATGGCCTGAGATTCACCCACTTATGCTAACTCTAAACCTTTCTAATTCCACTAATGCCCCAAACCCCCCCGCCGCCTCTTCCTCCAAAGGAGTTGAGTACGTTGTATGTTTGGTCGCCTGGGCAGATGGCTTTACTTATATGGACTTTAATTTTAGCATTTCTCTAATTACCCCCATCCCGTCAACCCCTGCTAACCACCCTTAAATAGGATTTGCAACTGCTGGAGGAGGCAGTATATCCTCAGCGATCTCATCACTGCACCACACTGCCATTTCCCCTGGCTCCCTCTACTGCGGGCGAGGCCTCCCTTCTGGATGCGGTCCCCTGACCCTTCAGGTTGTGTGACCCTCCCCCAGGACACTACAGGCCGCTGCCCATCCGCTCCTCAGAGCCGGGAAGCTCCTCTGCGTTCAGGGTGTCTTTGTGGTCGGATAAGGAAGCTTGATGCTGTGTGTGCCCGCCATGTAGGATAAGGTCCGCCGGGGTTCCTCCACTCTGTGGAGAGGAGGTAAAGTGTGGGGTGCAAAAGGATGAGTCTGTTCGGACGGTAAGAGGATCTCAGAGTCTTGGTGAATCCACTGTCATTATTGTTGTTTAGCCAGGATGAGCAGCAAAGAACCTGCTTATCTCTTCTGGCTTGGGTTTCATAATGTTGTACCAAGTGTGTGCAATTTAGGTAAGAGAATCGCTTTCTAATTTTATCAAGGACCTGTCCGAACTAAAGAGTAATGCAATCTTAGATTTGCAAAATACAAGTGTGTAAATGAGTGTCATATCCAGTTTGGGGATTTAATCAGGTTGGGTGTGCATTTCACAACATCGTCCTTGGATCTGTGCCGAAGGACAGGGTGGCAGGGTGAGAGCAGATAAGGCAAGGTGAAACAGCTCATATTTTTAGTGGGACTGGCATGCGGTGACCGTGGACATTGCACTCTGCACTCTGCTGATGAGATGGGAGGTCGGCAGAGACTGGGGCAATTGGCAGGGCCTTTTTGTGATGCAGTGCGGCTCACTGTGACAATGATGATGATGATGATGATGATTGCTGTTATTGATGGTGGAGGGGTGGTGGGGGCAGATGTGGCCGCTCTTTGACCCCCTTCCTCAGTTGGGCGTTTATTCTGCATGGCGACCCTCATTTCATTTCACACTCCAGTGAATGCCATTCAGCATTTCAGCTGCACAAGTCTGCTGAGATGTACTTCCGCAAATATTTCTCAAAAATGGGGAAGAAAATACCTAAAGATTTGCAATCTTTATGATTATGAATCTAGAGCTTGGAATTATAGGGTTCTATCTCCACATTGTATAGTTTTGAGATATAAATCTTAAATCTAGAAAGATATAAATAAATCTCAAGTCCCATATGATAGAATTGTTTTGTATTATATCTATGTAAGTTTTAGCATGTCTTAAAAATTAATTTCAGGTGTGAACCTGTGCTATGTACCCGAGGATGGGACAGTGGAACATTAGACCAGAGTTTGTTTTTTAACAAACAACCTCCCTGTAACCACACATCTTCCCTGAAATGGAATATTATAACCAAGATTACATAAGATGTATAAGATCTTTATAGAAATGCTTCCAGGTATCACTGTGAAAAGTACCTTTTGTTCATATATTTTTTATGCTATATCACTATTTATGATGCTCTTAACATGTAACAGAAATGAGATTAGCCAGATTACTTGTATTGATATAAGTGACAAGGTATGGGTAGATTGTGGTGTGTCTAATTGTGATCATCCCGTGCAGTATGTCCTTTCACTGGTGTTAGGCCTGATGGGAACAATTACTCACAACTATTTTGTGTGTTTCTGTGGATGACTCGGGAAAAGATGGTAACCAGTGGTTTTACTCTGTGGCCATTGCTGGAAATGCTTAAGAGCTCCAGAGCTCTGATGGTGTGTTTGGATTGAAGAGGTACTGGTCTTCCCAACTGTATGCTGGACATTGTGGTTCTCTGCGGCTCAGTAGGTAGAGCATGGCGCTGACAATGCTTGGGTTGTGAGTTCAATTCCCATCAGGGCCACATATACTGAAAAATGTATATTCGCTACTGTAAGTCGCTTTGGATAAAAGTGTCTGCTAAATGGCATATATATTATTTGACAGGACCGCATGCCCTAATATCATTTCTGTCTGATGAATTTAAAGTTCAGAATGTCAAAATATTGCTTTTGATGGTAATTGGTTTTAGGGCTGGGTATTTGCAAGAACCTCACGATACGATTTCATTTTGATACTATGGGTCATAATACGATTGGATTTCAATATTATTAGATACTTCACATAATATCAATACATCACAAGTTGTCAATGCAATTTTACAGGACATTGTAGCTATTTTAGCAAGCAGTGGTAGCTAGCTCGCCTCCATGATTGTTTAGGCGTCACTCTTTGCCCTGACAACCTAGCCAGGTTTCAGGCTGAGCTGAAACTCCCCACTGGGGCCACATATACTGAAAAATGTATGCATTCACTACTGTAAGTCGCTTTGGATAAAAGCGTCTGCTAAATGGCATATACAGTGGGGAAAATAAGTATTTCACCCCCTGCTGATTTTGTGAGTTTGCCCCCTTACAAAGAAAGGAACGGTCTATAATTTTCATGGTAGGTTCATCTTAACAGTGAGAGACAGAATATGAAAAAAATCCCAGAAAATTACATTATATGAATTTTAAACATTTATTTGTGTTTTATTGAGGAAAATAAGTATTTCACCCCCTAGCAAAACATGACTCAGTACTTGGTGGAGAAACCCTTGTTGGCAAGCACAGCGGTCAGACGTTTCTTGTAGTTGGTCACCAAGTTTGCGCAGATCCCAGGAGGGATTTTGGCCCACTCCTCTTTGCAGATTCTCTCCAAATCCTTAGAAATCCATTTTCAGTGTCCTGGCTGAGGGAAGGAGGTTCTCACCCAAGATTTCCCGGTACATGGCCCCATTCATCCTCCCCTCGATCCGGTGAAGTCGTCCTGTGCCCTTAGCAGAGAAACAGCCCCAAAGCATAATGTTTCCACCGCCATGCTTGACGGTGGGGATGGTGTTCTTGGGGTCCAAGGCAGCTTTTTTCTTTTTTTTTACACGGCGAGTCGAGTTGATGCCAAAGAGCTCGATTTTAGTCTCATCTGACCACAGCACTTTCTCCCAAGCCTCCTCTGAATCATCCAGGTGCTCATTGGCAAACTTCAGACGGGCCTGTACATGTGCCTTCTTGAGCAGGGGGACCTTGCGGGCACTACAGGATTTCAATCCATTACGGCGTAGTGTGTTACCAATGGTCATCTTGGTGACTGTGGTCCCAGCTGCCTTGAGATCATCAACAAGCTCCAGCCGTGTAGTTCTGGGTTGTTCCCTCACCTTTCTCATGATCAGGTTCACTCCACGAGGTGAGATCTTGCGTGGAGCCCCAGACCGAGGGAGATTGATGGTCAATTGGTGTTTCTTCCATTTTCTAATTATCGCACCAATTATCGACTCCTTCTCACCAAGCTGCTTGCCAATGGTCTTGTAGCCCATTCCAGTCTTGTGCAGGTCTACAATTTTGTCCCTGATGTCCTTAGACAATTCTTTGGTCTTGCCCATTGTGGAGAGGTTGGAATCTGATTCATTGATTGATTCTGTGGACAGTTGTCTTTTATACAGGTAACGAGTACTTAATTAGGAGTACTAATTAAGTAAGAGGACTAATCTGTGTGCCTCCTGGTCACATAACCGGTCTGTGGGAGCCAGAATTCTTGCTGTTTTGCTAGGGGGTGAAATACTTATTTTCCTCAATAAAACACAAATAAATGTTTAAAATTCATATAATGTGATTTTCTGGGATTTTTAAAAATATTCTGTCTCTCACTGTTAAGATGAACCTACCATGAAATGTATAGACCGACCGTTCCGTTCCTTTCTTTGTAAGGGGGCAAACTCACAAAATCAGCAGGGGGTGAAATACTTATTTTCCCCACTGTATATAAATGGCATATATATATATAGCTGCAGCTCTGTGGCAGCCAGCCCTAACGTGTTTTCATGTTCTAGCTGTGTCCTTCTACTCGTGACTACAATTTAAACATATACTTAATATCTTGAATTACAAATTAATTACAAATGGCATGTCAGGGAACATAATTATACATCAATATTTTACAAAACAATACTATTCAATCCCCGCTATACATTATAATAACGTTATATTTGTTCGTTTCGGATTTCAGCACCCGTAAATCAAAACATCTTCCCGCGCCTATGCTAGCAGGCACCAGCTTTAAGGCAAAATTGATGGCTCAAGGGGCTGTCCGTACTACTCGAAGTAGCTGTGAAAAGATCGCTGGAGTGACCCCTACAGGCGCAAGTTATTGATAAAAGAAAAAATGAAATATGCTCTTGTTTTGTAACGTATGGATTGATACCTGGATCTAAAGAATCAATACTGAATTGGAAAAAATGAAATTGATATATATTGGTGTATGGATTTTTTTCCCCATACACCAATATATACAGCCCTAATTTGTTTTATCATGTGACTTGTGATGAAAATTACTTTGATTGTGGAGGCAGAACAACAGCTGCATTACAGTTCTAGGCATGCTCAGTGGGTGTAATTTACCCTCTTCTGGATGGGTATTTTTGTTAATTTGAGGATGGTGGAGTGCCCTTTAAGTCTCTCAGCCCTCAAAATCACCTCCTTTGTGAACTGGACGTACGTGAGTCACATGGGAGTTTGGTGTCATCTCTACCTATGCCAAAGATAGTAGGACTCTGTTCCCAGCCTGAATCTGTGCTTTTAGATTAATTTAATGTTTGCTGTTCTCAGAAAGTGCCCTCTCTGGCCAAGCAGAGCAAGGGTTTGTAGGAAAATGAATTTCCCCCTAAGACTTGGGCTGGGAGGAACACCAAGCAAAATGGTTTGAACAACACAGGCACTCTGCTGCATATTGCGTATATTCTATTTTGAGAGTGGCTTATCAGTCGGATATCACAAGGCTGTCTTTGCGCATGTTGGTGTTGGTTATGAGCTATAAGCACTCACTTTCTGTGTTCAGGCCAGGCCAGGCCAGAGCACTCCAGTTAGCTCAGTGCACATAAATCATTCTGTACAGGCTTGCTTCTCTGACATACAAATGTATGTTGGACATTTGACGAATTTGAAAACTGCAAACCAAAAAGAGCAAAACTTTCAAAAGTTTTTTGTGGTGATTCTTACAGATGTCCCTGATATCCTCAATATAAATAAATCACACTTACTTTAAGCCTTCAAAAGAGTTAAAATCCAAGTGCCTAAGTTTTTTTGTCCTTCATGACACACACACATACACACACTCCCTGAGCGCTTAGGGCTCATCTATCACTGCACTGTATGTGGCTCAGACGGCTCCACGTATCAGCCAAGTTAAGAATCCCCAGTCAAATTACTCAGAGCACTGGAGTCAGTGGTTTATAAAGGTCCATAAATGGTTATGTGTGATCGGGGTATGGTTAGATATGCTGCACATTTTGAACCTCAGCCCTTTCTGTCCGCCTCTTGTCAAGCTAAAGACAAAAGTTCCCAGCTCAGGGAACTAATCCAAACAATAGATGGTCCATCATTCGGCAAGCCTGTTCATGAATGCTCAAAAACCGTAAGGACAAGGTTTTGCAGTTTCACTTTAATTGTTTGATGGTGGTTTAACTGAGGAGAGCTTGTTGGATTGTCGTGAAGGATGAACCGAGTGAACGCCTAATACGTTGTGGAGCCTGGCACTGTGCTGTTTGTGTGATGGAGGTGAACGTTGATTAGTAGCGCTGTGCTGCTGTTTGTGTGATGGAGATGGCCATTGATTAGCAGCGCTATGCTGCTGTTTGTGATGGAGATGAGTGTTGATTAACAGTGTTGTGCTGCTGTTTGTGATGGAGATGAGCGTTGATTACCAGCACTGTGCTGTTTGTGATGGAGGTGAACGTTGATTAGTAGCGCTGTGGTGCTGTTTGTGGTGATGAGCGTTGATTAGCAGTGCTATGCTGCTGTTTGTGATGGAGATGAGCATTGATTACCAGCACTGTGCTGTTTGTGATGGAGATGAGCGTTGATTAGCAGCACTGTGCTGCTGTTTTTGATGGAGATGACCATTGATTAGCAGCGCTGTACTATTTGTGGTGATGAGCATTGATTAGCAGCACTGTGCTGTTTGTTGTGATAAGCATTGATTAGCAGCGCTGTGCTGCTGTTTGTGATGGAGATGAGCATTGATTACCAGCACTGTGCTGTTTGTGATGGAGATGAGCGTTGATTAGCAGCACTGTGCTGCTGTCTTTGTGATGGAGATGAGCGTTGATTAGCAGTGCTGCGCTGCTGTTTGTGGTGGGTTGAGCGTTGATTAGCTGCACTGACCTGGGAACTTTCCCCTCGTCTGCAGGACCTGAGCTCTTTTGCCATGCCCTTCCTGGAAGGGGATGATGGGGCCAGCATCGACAAGGACCAAATGCACAAGGTAATGCCTCCTCATAAAGCCGTATTGCCATTGTATACTACGTTTGTGTATATGTACATGTACAGGTAACTGCCAAAATAAAGGAAAAGGGTAAATTAGGTGTATTTGTGGCTCTGTTATGGTGTGGGGTGCATTTTCATCCCATGGTTTAGGTCCATTCAAACCCTTGAGTGCGAAGTAAATAAATACAAAAGCCATTCTGAGTGATCATCTTCATCCTATGGTGAAGAATTTTAATCCTGATTATAGTGGTCTCTTCCAGGATGACAATGCCCCTGTCCACAGGGCAGGAGTGGTCACTGAGTTGTTTGATGAGCATGAAAATGATGTAAACCTTATGCCATGGCTGTCTCAGTCACCAGATCTCAACCCAATTGAACACTTATGGGAGATTCTGGAGTGGCGCCTGAGACCATGGCGTCTTCCACCACCATTAACAAAATCTATTCCAAGGTGCATTGATGGCGGTTGTCTCAGCTATCCTGGGGACTCGTGATGGCCCAACACCCTATTACATTACATTTACATTTTAAGCATTTAGCAGACACTCTTATCCAGAGCGACTTGACAAGATGTGCATAAATACACGGTAGGTATGATCATGGTACGCGCAAGAGATCAGTGCAAGAGAATACAGCAGTAATACAGCGATAGACGTCATTGCAGGCAGCTGCGTACCATACCTGTAACACTGGGAAGGAAAAGGTTAGTAATTTTTTGAGTACTGGTGATGACAGTGGTGATGACAATTAGTTAGATGTACAGAGTTCAGTGGTAGTGGAGTCTGAAGAGGTGGGTTTTGAGTCTCTTGTGGAAGATCGCGATCGCGGAAGTTCATTCCACTATTAAGATGCTTTATGTTGGTGTTCATTTTATTTTGGCAGTTACCTGTATATATGAATGTATATAATTTATGTTTGTGTGTAGACTTATGTATAAATTGCATTATTTTACATTTGCCTTTTGTAAAACTATTTTAAAATAGTTTTAACAATTCAACCATTTGTCTGTGGGCTGGACTGCTCACAACCAATAATATCTGAACCCTGTGTTCAGAGTGAAACTGATCCAATACCCTGAGGTTCAGTTCTGTCCAAACCTACGGGTTGTATTTATCAAATTAAGAGCAGGTGAAGAGAGAGGCTGCACCTTGGCTTTGGGATCTGGAGCTCGCACTGTATGTACCACGGGGCAACGGGCCTGGACTCTCCTCTGGATGAGGTCAGCGCAGCACCCCAAAAATGCCCTTAGTCCCGCTGATGACCCGCATGCTGCCCTTCTGTTCCTGTCGGAATCCATGCCTCTCAATCACCCACTTCTAGTCCCCATCCCGCTCCCTCGAGCCTAGGTCCTTACAGGAGACTGAGGCTCCACTGGGTCCTTCCTCCCACATCCACTCAAACGCCAATATGGAGATTTCTTTACGTGTGCGCTACTTTGGAAGAACACTTTAGAGTAAGCTGCCACCATAAATGCTTAATGCATTATTAATAACCGTTGTATACCAGTTAAAATTGGAATATTGTTGGTGGTTAGTCACCATTTTAATAAATGTTTAGTTATTGTGCATATCAAGAAGCAGGTCAGAGTGTCCATATTTAATGAACAGGATAATCTGTACGACAGAGTAATTGAACTGTTTTTGAGGAAAGAAAGGGGGATGGATTTTGTGTACAAATAATAAGGATTTTTGGTGAGTAAAATGTTGCTATTTTCCTAAATAATATTGCAATTTTATGAGGTTATTATTGATGATTTTTTATGTGTGTCGCAGCTGTAGCACCCCGGGTTTGTTTCTTCAGTAAAGGCATTTATTCTGGATACACGAGTTATCTATCTTCGATGCAACAGTAACGTGTGTCTGTTCGGTTTGTTTTTGCACTTTGTTTATTTATCTTTCTTCAGTCATGTTTCATTCTCGTTCTGTTCCACGTCTGTCATTGTTCCTGTTCGAGTTCCTCTCCTTGTCTTGTCATGCACTTCGGGAAATTCTATGTTTCGTTTTTTTAGGGAGGAGGAGGAACGCATAAAGAAATCTGCGTGCGAATAAAGCGGAACGTGAGAAGCGTACAGAGATAGGACGAGAGAGAATGACAGCGATAGTTAGAAGCGTGAGATAATTAGTGATTAGTAGTGTTAGTAACTTAATCTAAATCCCTAATGTTAGTAGATTAGTTGGTTAGTACTATATACATCTAACTAATATATACAAAGTGTAATTAGAAAGTAAGAAGGAAGTAAAACGAGATTAGAAACGAAGACGGAAAAAACGAAACATAGAATTTCCCGAAGTGCATGACAGAACGAGAATGAAACATGACTGAAGAAAGATAAATAAACAAAGTGCAAAAACAAACCGAACAGACACTCAAAACATAACAATAAGATGGCTTTTATAGCCATAAAATAGTTATTGAGGGGTCGATTGATTCAGACGGAGCACTACTGAAGGCCTAGGTGTGAAATGCACGGCCCGCCACTGCTGGGATGTGACTAAAGCCAAAGGGCATGTTAGTCGACTGACCAAAATTGGCACTGCCACACCAATTACGTTAAATGACCATCACCATTTTCTTTTTTTAAATGTATTTCGATTAAACCTCCCCGACGAAATCGCCGCGCGTCTCTATGGGGCAAGCTACTTTCCGAGGCCGGCGATGATCCACCTCCTTCGAGATGGAACTCACTGACCCTCTGTCTGGAGACATCCTTACATGCTTAACAGCGAGTTCGTGCTGACCACCCTCCCCCCTCCCTCAGGAGCAGACAGCCAAAATCCCGACCCTGGTCGGGGCTAACGGCCAGAGCCGGTCTGGCAGAGACGGGTTTCGAACCGCTCAGCTCACACTTGTACAGGACCAGCCAAGTATTTGTGCATTAGACCACTATGCTATCCGCCAGCCGAATGACCATTTTCTTTTTGACATTTTCCTTATTAATTGCATAAACTCACTGAAATTTTCCATATTTTTTGGTATTTTCAAAATCAGGTCCACCACACATGGTACAAACCACATATCACAGTTTGGGTGGAATGCAGTGATGCATTGGTATTTGATTATGTGGCACTTAGGAATAAATCAAATCAAATCAAATCAAGTTTATTTGTATAGCGCTTTTCACAATAGAATTGTCACAAATGGTGACACAGGGTATGGCCAAAAAAGGACCATGTCATGGTCAGTCCAAGGTGGCTCAGGGCTGAAAGACTTTGCCCCTCCTGAGTTAGGTAGTCGGGGGCTAAACCATGCGGAGAGGGTCCAGATCCAGGAACTGGGGTTGGCGTGGGGGTGAGGGTTGATGGGGGCAGCTCACACTTCTCGCAGGATCTAGGGCTCGGGGGCTCATGCCCCCGAGTCAGAGGCCGAGGCAGAGAAGAGAACATGCAGATAGCCCCAACAGGTATAAGCTATGGCAGCATACCTATTAGGAGAGGGACAGAGAAAACACGCAGAGAGAGTTCCAAACAATCCACACCTGATCAAGGATAACCAGCATAACAGTGGTGGTAACACATTGAGGAGGTGACAGTATGTAAAGTTTCTCACTCCATAAGACACTAGGGCACGGCTTTCTCCATCTCTCCACCTAGACTATGTTTGGCAGTAGGCTAGGCTGAAAAGATATGTTTTTAATCTACACTTAAAAATTGAAACTGTGTCCGAATCCCTAACATGCCTTGGTAAACCGTTCCACAACAGAGGAGCTCTAAAAAAGAAGGCTCTACCACCAGCTGTGCTTTTCAAAATTCTAGGGAGTAATAGATGGCTGGCTTCTTGTGAACGAAGCAGTCATGTCGGCTTATAGGGGGCAATCATTTCGGTCAGATATAAAGGTGCAAGTCTGTTTACTGCAAGTTAGCAACAGTACTTTATAATCAGCCCGATATTTAATAGGAAGCCAATGTAGTGATGCTAACACTGGAGTAATGCGCTCATACTTTTTGGATCTAGTCAAAATACGTGCCGCTGTATTCTGTACTAGTTGAAGACTCTTTAGAGAGCTACTAGAGGAGCCGGATAATAAGGCATTAGAATAGTCTAGCCTCGATGCAACAAAAGCATGCATCAATGTTTTAGCATCCTCTAATGACAGAATGTGCCGAATTTTAGCTATGTTTCTTAGGTGAAAGAAAGCTACTCTGGAAGTGTTTTTAATATGAGTGTCAAATGTAAGGTCCTGATCAATAATAAAACCAAGGTTCTTAACCATAAGACTTGATGTAACTATGCAATCACCTGCATTTAACTGCAGATCCAACTTGTTCCTTAATTTTTTGGGGCCCAAAACCATCATCTCTGTTTTATCTGAATTTAAAAGCAGGACATTTACTGTCATCCAGTTCTTTATATCAGAGATACAAGCCTCTAATTGAGTGAGTATTTCACCTGGTTTCATTGATATGTACAGCTGTGTATCATCTGCATAGCAATGGAAATTCACACCATGTTTACGAATAACATTACCCAGTGGTAGCAAGTATAACGAGAACAGTAATGGTCCCAGCACTGAGCCTTGTGGAA
This sequence comes from Aldrovandia affinis, assembly GCA_029706075.1. Classification (NCBI taxonomy): domain Eukaryota; kingdom Metazoa; phylum Chordata; class Actinopteri; order Notacanthiformes; family Halosauridae; genus Aldrovandia; species Aldrovandia affinis. Next base: position 3,330,212 of record JAINUG010000103.1, read on the forward strand.
TACCATATTTAACCTGAGAGTAGTCAGAGAACTCTTGATCTAATTGCACAAATTTAAACCGGTCTAATAAGTATGATTTAAACCATGAGAGTGCCCGTCCATGCAAACCAACCAGGTTTTCTAGCCTATGAAGGAGAATCTGGTGGTCAATAGTGTCAAAAGCAGCACTTATGTCAAGGAGCACTAGAATAGAAACACAACCAGTGTCCAATGCTAACACTAAGTCATTTACAACTTTAATAAGTGCTGTCTCAGTGCTATGGTTTGGTCTAAAACCTGAGTGTAGTGTTTCATACAGATTATTTGTTTTTAGGAAAGCAGTTCATTGTTGAGCTACAGATTTCTCTAAAATTTTTGACAAAAAGGGCAGATTTGAAATGGGCCTATAGTTCTTCAGATTAACAGGATCAAGATTTGGTTTCTTTAGAAGAGGCTTGATTACTGCCAATTTTAAAGACCTAGGTACGCAACCCAATAATAGGGATGTATTTATGATATCTAACATGGGCTGGCCTAGCACAGGCAAAAGCTCTTTAATAAGCTTTGTTGGTATGGGGTCTAACAGACATGTAGATGATTTGGAGGACATAACCAGTTTACTGAATTTGTCCAGATCCAAGGGAGTGAAAAACTGAAGGGTCTCTGCGCAACCCTGCTCCTGATAGCCCTGTGCTATCTCGGGAGTTGGAGTGCTAGATATTGGAGTCATTTTCATAATTTGTTCTCTGATTGTCTCAATCTTGTCAGTAAACGAGTTCATAAAGTCATTGGAATTATAGTTAGAAGGATAACTGATGGAAACTGAAGACTGTTTTTTTGTCAGTTTAGCTATTGTGTTAAATAGAAATCTTGGCTTGTTTTTATTCTGGTCAATTAATTTTGAGAAGTACGATGACCTAGCTGTAATAAGGGCGTGCTTGTATTCTATGAGGCTGTCCTTCCAAGCAGAGCGAAAAACCTCTAAATTGGTAGAGCGCCATCTGTGTTCTAATTTCCTGGAAACTTGTTTAAGGGCACGGGTATGGTCAGTAAACCAGGGTGCAAGTTTCTTCTCACTGCATTTTTTCCTCTTGAGGGGTGCGACCGCATCAAGTGTATTCCGTAAAATGTGATTTAGCGCATCTGTTTGATGATCAATTGACAAAAAGCTATTTGGGTCCTGACTTGATACTAAGGATTCGGGAAGTAAGTTTATACATTTTGAAGCCATCAATGAATTTATAGAGCGGCTGGAATAGTATCTAGGTTCCGATTTAATAGGAATATTTACCTGAATTTCAAAAGTAATCAAAAAGTGATCCGATAGTACAGGATTATGGGGAGACACAATGATATTCTCGACATCGATACCATAGGATAAGACTAAATCTAAGGTATGATTGTGGCGGTGGGTTGGTTCAGATATATTTTGAATAAAACCAACAGAGTCAATAATAGCTGCAAAAGCCAGTCCTAAAGGGTCACTGTCATTATCAACATGTATGTTGAAATCTCCAACAATCACAACTTTATCTGCCATAGTTGCCAAGCTTGATAAAAACTCTGCAAACTCAGAAAGAAAAACAGTATACGGTCCAGGTGGTCTATAAATAGTTATTAAGAGGAAGGATTGCACTGAGGTAACTAGATCTTTTGACCGTCCAGAAAGCATAGCAAGCGATTCAAAAGAGGAGAACTTATCCCCACATTTAGGTGTGAAACAAAATTTTGTCAAAAAAAATCACAGCAACACCGCCCCCTCTACCGGACAGACGCGGCGCTTGGCAGCTGGCATTACCATCAGGGGATGCCTCATTAAGTGCACTGTATTCGTCAGGCCTAAGCCAGGTTTCAGTGAAACTAATCAGGTCAAAACTATGGTCCGTGATTAGTTCGTTCAAAAGAACCGCCTTGGGGGAAAGTGATGTAACATTTAACAATCCACATTTAAGATGCGTCTTACTACAGGCAACACTTACTGCAGGCTGAGAGGTTTTAATATAAATAAGATTATGTACACAAATGCCACGACAGCCAGTGTGCTCAGATAGCTTTTTACTTCTAAAACCATTTCCAAAATGAGGGGCAGACACAATCTCAATAGCTAAGCTAGTCACAGGTTTTTGGAAGCTAGCAGACAGTGGTTTAGGACCAGAAGTCTGCTGCCTGGCTAGCGCTCTGAGAGGTCATAAATTTTGCAAATTTATACTACGGGAAAAATTTCTAGATAATAGAAGAGCACCTCTCCAGTTCGGGTGGAGTCCGTCTCTCTTCAGTAAGCCAGGCTTTCCCCAAAAAGTGGGCCAATTGTTTATGAAGCCCATGTCATTGTCAGTACACCAGTTAGCCATCCAGCGATTTAGCGACGTGAGTCTACTGTAGACTTTGTCACTCCTACGGGCAGGGATAGGGCCAGAGATAATTACTTCCCGACTGAGTGTTTTAGCGAGCTTACACACCGAAACAAAATTATTTTTAGTGATCTCCGACTGCCTAAGTCGAACATCGTTGGTGCCAGCATGGATAATAATTTTAGAATATTTACGATTATTCTTAGCTAGCACCTTTAAGTTTGCCTCCACGTCGGTAGCTCTGGCCCCAGGCAAACATTGGACTATGGTCGCTGGTGACTCTATCCTCACGTCTCGTAAAATGGAATCGCCAATTATCAGAGCTTTCTCAGTAGGTGTATTACTGAGTGGGGGAAAATCGATTCGAAACGTGAGTTGGGTGTATGACCTCCTTGGGACAGCGACTATGCCTCCCTCGAACCGTGACAAAAACGCCTTGCTGCGAAGGCTCTGCTGGGGGAATAGCACTGATGTCTAGGCTATTTAAACTCCCTGGTGCGTCCGGCGCTAACAGAAAAGACTATGTAGCTCTCTCCTTCCTGAATCTGGCGAAGCGTCCGGATGCGGTCCTCAAGCTCAACTATTTTCTGAGCCAATTCTAAATTGAGTTGACACTTACTACATAAACCAGTTACATTAAACTTGGCGTCAGAAATAACACTAAACATATTGCACTCCAAGCAGGAAACAAGGGAGAAAGCCATGGTTGAATTCCTTACCGTAAATGTTTTCTTGGGTGTCGAACAGAAAACCACGGTGCTGGAGTCCCGTATAGGTTGGTTAGTCAGGAGTAACCGAAAAAGATTAAAAAATAGAAAAGAGTTTTGTATTTAAACCAGTATAAAAGTGCAGAAAATGCGGGCAGTGAAACTTGGAGCAGGAATAGAATGCACTCTTTATCAACTTGCCCATTACAGATCACATGATCCTGGCTACCCCCGGGTCTGGGGGGATGGTGTACCACAGGTCGCCATGCTGGACATTGGCATCGAGGGGCAGAGTCACAGATCTGTCACAGGCAGTCAAGCCATGTGGCTGATCCATGTCATGTAAATGTGAAGAGGATTTTTTAGATGTGGTCAATTACATATTCAATACATTACATTTGGTACAGTCTGTTACTCAGCCTACGAGAGGGAAATCAGTACTGGATTTGGTTTTGTGTAATAATCCTGACAGAATTTGCAGCACAGAGGTAGTAGATTCACTAGGGACAAGTGCAGTTACTGTTGACTGTTGATGTTTTTTGGCAAGTTAACTTAAGCCTCCTCTAACTCTAGAATTTTAAACTTCAGACGAGCAGACTTTAATAAAATTAGAGAGAATTTAAATAATATATATATTGGGTAAAACTTCTAGATTGCAGAACTGTGAATGAAAAATTTATTACATTTTAGTACATTTTTAGGACAAATTTTAAGGGTTATTGTAGATGTGCAGTGTAAATTCATCCCAAAAGTAAGGAAAAATATGATGAAAAAACTCTCCGCAGTGGATGACTAAATCTTTACAGGAGATTTTTAGGCAAAAGAAGCAACTGTACAGAGTATATAAAAAGGAAAACTCAGAGAGAAACAATTTAGATTATTGTAATATGCAGACTAAGGCTAAAAAGGAAATAAGAGCAGCTAAAAATGTATATGTCCCAAGATGCAAAAGATAATCCTAAAAAGTTTTTTCTATTGTAGTAGAAAAAAGAAAACTAATGATGAGGTTAAGTGCATTAGGAATAAGGAAGGAACTTTGTTTTATAATAATAAAGATGTTGCTAACACACTAAACAGTTACTTTGTTGAGAGCTTTACTAGAGAAGAGGTTATAAATATGCCTAAATGTATAGCCATACATACATTGAAATAAGGGACATAGAAGTACTGCAACAACTACAAAAACATAAGACAAATAAGGCAGAAGGCCCTGATGGCATATATCCCAGAGTACTTTAATTAAAAAAAATGACTAACCTTTTCCTTCCTAGTGTTACAGGTATGGTATGCAGCTGCCTGCAATGATGTCTATCGCTGAATTACTGCACTAATCTCTTGCGCGTACCATGATTGTTCCTACCATGTATTTATGCACATCTTGTAAGTCGCTCTGGATAGGAGCATCTGCTAAATGCTTAAAATGTAAAATGTAGTACTCAAAGAACTTGGGGAAATTATATATAAGCCATGGACAGATATTTTTTTGCAATCCATAAACACTGGAGAAATACCAGATGCCTGGAAGCAGGGTAGTATAATTCCAACATATAAGAAGGGGGACCGTACTGACCCAGGGAACTATAGGCCTGTCAGTTTAACTTGCATCGCATGTAAAATACTGGAATGTATTATTAGGGACAATCATTCTTGAAAAATAATAGTATTTTAAGAGAGAGCCAACATGGTTATCTCAAAGGGAGGTCATGCCTAACAAACCTCCTGTACTTTTTTGAAGAGGCTACAAAGTGTGTTGACCTGAACCAGGCTTATGATATTATATATTTGGACTTTCAAAAAGCTTTTGACAAGGTACCACATGAGAGGCTCATTGCTAAAATAAATTCAGTAGGAATTGCAGGAGTAGTTTCAGAGTGGGTTCACACTTGGCTGCAAGGGTGAATACAAAAAGTAACAATAGGTGGGGCCATATCTGACCTACGTGCTGTGGGCAGTGGTGTCCCGTAGGGATTGGTGCTGGGACCTCTGCTCTTCCTTATTTACATAAAAGATCTTGATAGGGACGTGAGTATCAAAATAGTTACATTTGCAGATGATACTAAACTTGGGGGTTTGGCAAACAGTTTGGAATCGACTAAAGTAATCCAAGATGATTTAAACAAAATCCAAGAATGGGCAGAAACGTGGCAGATGACATTCAATATTGCTAAATGTAAAGTTACGCATGTGGGAAATAAAATCATAAGACAGGAGTATTTTATGAGAGGATAAAATTAGTAGGTGTTCAATTTGAAAAAGACTTAGGAATTGTAGTTGATAAAAATCTATATCCATCAAAACAGTGTGCTACAGCAATGAAAAAGGCCAACAGGATAATAATAATAATAATAACCCTCATTTATATAGCACTTTTCATCGCAGAGCGATCTCAAAGTGCTTAACAGAAAAGCAAAAGAAAAGAAAAACTGAAAACATAGCAAAACAAAATTTTTATTCTAATTAATATAATTTTAAAAACTGTGTGCCAAACTCAGCCATAAAATTTAGTGAATAAGTATGTTTTGAGTCTGGATTTAAAAACATTAATGGAATCAGCCTCCCTAATAGAGATGGGGAGGCTATTCCATAGAAAAGGAGCTCTAAAATAGAATGCCCTACCTCCAACCGTTTTTTTGGCCACGGGCGGGACAACTAATAACCCCGCATCCTGCGACCGGAGGGCACGCGCCGGAATATATGGCCGAAGCGCATCGGACAAATACCCCGGTGCCAGTCCGTGTAGGGCTTTAAAAGTTAAAAATAACATTTTAAAATCAATTCTAGCCTCAATAGGAAGCCAACGCAGAGTAAATAAAATAGGGGTAATGTGCTCAGTGCGTCTCGTTCTAGTGAGGATTCTGGCTGCCGCATTTTGAACGAGCTGGAGGCTCCTTAAAGCGTTTTTTGGGCAACCAGAATAGACAGAGTTGCAATAGTCCAACCTTGACGAAACAATGGAAAAATTATGTTTTCGTCACCTTGTTGATTTGGGACTTGAAACTTAAATCAGATGGAAAAATTATGACAACACCAAGACTTGTGACTTCAGGTTTGATCCAAGAAGTCAATTTCCCCAGAGAACTAGGCAGCGTATTGCTCCGCAAGTTATTAAAAACTACTTCCCTTTTGTCTTTTGGGCCAAGTAATAAAACTTCAGTTTTGTCCTCATTAAGTTTTAAAAAGTTTTTACTCATCCATTGTTCTACGGCAGACAGACAGGCAGTCAAGGAGCACAAAGCAACTGAGTCATTTGGCTCCATTGCGATGTATAGTTGTGTGTCGTCAGCGTAACTGTGAAAGTCGACGTTATGATCTCTAATTATGTGACCTAACGGTAACATGTACAATGAAAAGAGCAGAGGCCAAGACAGCTTACATTTACATTTTAAGCATTTAGCAGACGCTCTTATCCAGAGCGACTTACAAGATGTGCATCAATACATGGTAGGAACAATCACAGTTAGCGCACGAGATCAGTGCAGGAATACAGCAATAGACATCATTGCAGGCATCTGCGTACCATACCTGTAACACCGGGAAGGAAAAGGTATTTTACAATGTTTACAAAATTTACAATTTTTTAATTTTTTTAATTTTTTTAAAATAAAGAGTATAGTGTTGAACAAGTAGACAGTGGTGAAGACAATTTAGCTAGATGGACAGAGATCAGGGGTAGTGGAGTCTGAAGAGGTGGGTTTTGAGTCTCTTGCGGAAGATTGGAAGTGATTCCGCAGTCCTGACCAATTGCGGGAGGTCGTTCCACCAACGAGGGACCAGGACAGAGAAGAGGCGAGACCGCGAGGAGCGGCTGCCAGGCGCCCGGAGGGATGGGGCAGTCAGTCTGCCAGCGGAGGCGGAGCGGAGAGGTCTGGACGGGGTGTAGGGCGTGATGAGTGACTGGAGGTATGGGGGAGCAGTACCTCTGGCCGCTTGAAAAGCAAGCACCAGTGACTTGAATCTGATGCGTGCTGCGATGGGGAGCCAGTGCAGAGAGGAGAGTAGAGGGGTGACGTGGGTGAACTTCGGCTGGTTGAACACCAGGCGAGCAGCAGCGTTCTGGACTAGTTGCAGTGGCTTGATGGCACAGGCCGGAAGGCCTGCCAGCAAGGAGTTGCAGTAGTCCAGACGTGAGATCACCAGGGCCTGGACCAGGAGTTGAGTGGCCTCTTGGGTGAGGAACGGTCGGATCCTCCGTATGTTGTGGAGGGAGAAACGGCAGGTCCGAGTGATCGCTGCAATATGGCTCGAGAAGCACAGCTGGTTGTCCAGGGTTACCCCAAGACTCCTGGCAGACTGGGACGGAGACACTATGGAGCCTTCCACGGTGATTGATGCATCAATCATCGGGAGCCCTTCGCTGGGAGGAAGAGCAGCTCTGTCTTCCCCAGGTTCAGCTTCAGGTGGTGGGTGGACATCCATGCGGAGATGTCAGCCAGGCATGCAGAGATCCGTGCGGACCTGGGTATCAGATGGAGGGAAGGAGAGAAACAGTTGAGTGTCATCAGCATAACAGTGATAGGAAAAACCATGAGCAGAAATAACAGAACCAAGTGACTTGGTGTACAGAGAAAATAGGACAGGGCCTAGCACCGAGCCCTGCGGGACACCGGTAGAGAGGGTGCGGGGAGAGGAGAGGGATCCTCTCCAGGCCACCTGGTAGGACCGGTCAGCCAGGTAGGACTCAAACCATGTCAACACAGATCCAGAGATTCCCATCTCGACGAGAGATGAGAGCAGGATCCGGTGGTCCACGGTGTCGAATGCCGCCGACAGGTCGAGGAGAAGGAGGACGGAGCTAAGGGATCGGGACTTAGCGATGTGAAGAGCCTCTGTGACCGCAAGGAGAGCAGTCTCTGTGGAGTGGCCTGCTCTGAACCCAGATTGGTTAGGATCAAGCAGGTCGTTCTGTGAGAGATGAGCAGACAGTTGATTATAGACAGCCCGCTCTAACGTTTTGGAGAGGAATGGGAGGAGAGAGACAGGTCGGTAGTTAGAGATGACAGCAGGATTCAGAGAGGGTTTTTTGAGGAGGGGGACAACCTGAGCGCATTTGAGGGAGGAGGGGACAGAGCCAGAGGAAAGAGAGGAGTTAATGACATTAGAGACAAAGGGGAGGATGTCCATAGCAATGGACTGGAAGAGGGGGAAGGAATGGGATCAAGAGGGCAGGTGGTGGGACGGTGGGAGAGAACAAGTTGAAGGATGTCAGAGTCAGGGAGGGGTGAGAAGGAGGACAGAGGAGTGGGAGGTTTAGGTAGCGGGATGGGAGAGGGAGAGGTTGGGGGGAAAGAGTTGCGAATGACCTCAACCTTCTCGTGAAAGAAGGATGAGAAGTCATCGGCGGTTATAGAGGAGGGGGTGGGGGAGGAGGAGGGGTGAGGAGAGAGAGAAAAACGTAGCATAGAGTTTACGTGGGTTGGAAACAGAAGATTGAATTTTAGAAAGGAAAATGCAGACTTAGCAGAGGAGAGGTTAGCGGAGAAGGAAGCCAGGAGTGTGTGGAAGTCAGACAGAGCTGCAGGGGATTTGGATTTTCTCCATTTCCTTTCTGCCGCACGCAGCTTCAGTCGGTTAGCCCGAATGGAATCGGTTAGCCAGGGGGCGGGGGGGCGGAGACGAGCGGGTTTAGCGGATAGAGGACAGAGTAAGTCAAAGGAGGAGGAGAGAGAGGAAAGTAGGGTGGATGATGCTACTTCAGCAGGTAGCTGAGAGAAGGCATCAGTAGGGGGAATGGGAAGATAGGACAGTAGCTGACAGGGCAGCGGGTGAGAGAGCGCGGAGGTTGCGACGGACAAGGACAGTGGGAGCAGGTGAAGATGGTTTAGGGACAGAGGGGAGGGGGAGGGAGAAGGACAGAAAGGAATGGTCAGACACATGTAGAGGCGATACCGTAATGTTGGGTGAGGCGCAGTTCCTGGTGAAGACCAGGTCCAGTTGGTTACCGGCCTTGTGGGTGGATGGGGATTCAGCCATGGTGAAGTCAAAGGACTGAAGCAGGGGGAGGAATGCAGAGGCCTGGGAGGACTCTAGCTGCAGGTTGAAGTCCCCGAGGAGTAAGACGGGAGTGCCATCCTCAGGGAAGGCACTGAGTAGGGCATCCATCTCGTCTAGGAAACTCCCCAGTGGACCTGGAGGGCGGTAAAGAACAATGATGTGCAGTTTACATGGAACAGTGACAGTGACAGCATGAAATTCAAAGGAGGAGGGGGAGAAGTGAGGAAGAGGAACAATACCAAATCTCCACAGGGGGGAAATGAGTATACCTGTCCCTCCACCTCTACCTGAGGGTCGTGGAGTGTGGGAGAAGGTGTAGGCGGCAGAGAGAGCAGCAGGGGTGGCCGTGTTTTGCGGAGTGATCCAGGTCTCTGTGAGCGCCAGGAACTGCAGGGAGAGTAGCGAGGCCTGGGCCGAGATGAAATCGGCCTTCCGGACAGCGGACTGGCAGTTCCATAGTCCGCCTGCTACCACCACGTCAACACCGGGAGATCTAGGAGGGTGGATGAGGTTGGACAGATTACGGGTGTGGGTAGAATCTCTCCTTCTAGGCAATCTAGAAGAGGAGACATGGACTGGGATAGGGAGGAAGCATGTAGAGTTAGTTGCAGAGGAAGTAGAACAGGGAGATACAAAACTATGATACTCACCGTACGGCGAGCACTCCCTAGCTGGCCCCCCTCGGTGGACTCCTGCAGGTAGACTCCTTTGTCTTTGTCCGCTGAGTCTTCGTTCGGTGAGGCTAGGAAGGTGAGGCTGCCGCGAAAAGCTGCCGCTATCCACAACTATGATTGCTTATATGTGGCGAATGCCCCCTGACAACAATAGAGACTAATTACCAATTCCTTACATTAATCCAAGGCCGTAACCATGGAGTCAACATTGGGGGGGACCAAATCAATTTATTTATATTTTTTATATCAGCTAGGCTATATATTGGGGGGGACATTTTGAGCATATCTGAATATTGGGGGGGATGTGTCCCCCCCAATATATATGGTGATTTCGGCCTTGCATTAATCAACTGCAAACACGGGTGCTAAGCTTGTTAATCAAAACTGGTTGAAACGCTAAGTATCAATCAAACTTTGAACTAAATCTTCTAAGCAGCGACTGAAGCTAGTAATCAACTAATAAACCGTGGAACAAAAGCAACAAGCTACTAATTAGACTAACAAAGTAACGAGACCTGCTCCTGCAACGGGTGCAAACAGGCAGAACTACACACGAAGTCTAACGCCGGGTAACCAACACGGACTAGAACGCAACAAGATACTCTTACCGTGGTCAGATGCACACTGTGCTTCCTTGTGCAACCCCAAAAGCCATGTCGTATATCTCTGATGTGTGAGCTCCGAGACTAACATAAAATTGTCTTTGTGTGATATACGTTTGAAACCAATTTAGAGCACAATCGGATAAACCAACCCAGTTTTCCAGTCGATTCAGTAGTATACCGTGATCAAGAGTATCAAAGGCAGCGCTCAAGTCCAGCAGAACAAGAACTGAGACCCTTCCGACGTCAGCACTAAGTCTGAGGTCATTGATTATTTTGACCAGTGCCATCTCTGTACTGTGGCCGGGCCTAAAGCCTGAATTAATTTTTCCAAAATGTCATTTTCAAGGATGTTGGGATACATAATAAATCATTGAGTATAAATCAATGGAGGTTATATTAATGTTATGTAATGCCTTTGTCAGACCTCTCTTAGAGTACTGTGTGCAGTTCTGGGCACCGCACTACAAGAAAGATATAGAGGCTCTTGAAAAAGTTAAAAGAAGGGCAACTAAATTGATACCTGGTACAAAAGGTAAAAGTTGTGAGGATAGACTTAAGGCACCCACTTTGGGGGGATTTGATTGAAGTTTTTAAATTCCTAAAAGGGATTAACAAAGTGAACTACCAAAGATTTTTTAAGATAAGTGGGGTCAGCAGAACAAGTGGCTACAGGTGGAAATTAGTTAAAGGCTAAAGTTTTTCTTTAGACAGAGAGTTGTCAATTCCTGGAACAGCTTGCCAGGTCAGGTAGTAGAGGCAGAAATACTTGGGCTATTCAGGTCTAGGCTAGATGCAGTACTAGATCCTCTTTAGATTAGGATATGATGAGCCTAGATGGGCTGATGTGTGTGTGTGTGTGTCTGTGTCTGTGTCTGTGAGAGTGTCCCTCTCTTGAAGGTGCTATTCGTCACATATATGCTCAGGTGCTGGCCCATCTGGATCTGTTAAAATGGTCAAAACCTGAAACCTTGCTTTATTTGAGGATGTGAACCTTCAAACCATTGTTTAAATATTTATTTTAACAAGTTACACATGTCCTCGTCACATGTTGTCTTCAGAATAATGTAATGCCGTTTTCATAATAAAAGCAGCTTCGCAAAGCATCCAGAGGGCAGCACGTGGGTCATTATAACTTTGCCACTTCCTGCCATTTAGAGGAAGTGGCAAAGCCGTTTTATTGTCTGTCAAAGTTATAATGATTATAATTATAATGCTATTTTCTTTTTTTATAACATAACACATGGGTCCTATTTGTTCCTTTACAGAAGGGGTGCACAATGAGGGCCCATCCGTTTCATGATTTCATGCCAACTTCTGCTCTTAGGTATTGAAATCAAATCATTTATAAATGATTTTGACAGTTTTGATAAAGTCAGCTTCTACAGCTGCAGACTGCACACGTATCCTTGGTGAAACCTTTTAACATGGTCCGATATAGGAGTAAAGCACTATTGGTGTACTGTTAAAATTAAGCAATTGGCAAAAAGTAATTGGTTGGAACAAAGCCAGCAGACGCTGGCCGGCCTTCACCGGCCTGAAGTGCGCCCCTACTTTAGAGTTTGTGCAATATGGAAATGCACTTTGCAGATTAATATCACGTCATACATTTAGTCTCTAAATGAATAACTCTGCTGAAACATGACTTACTCTTATCACATCCTTCATGTGAATGTGCTACAGAAAAGGCAGATGGCTGTACTAAATGGCAGACTGAATATAAATAAGATGGCAGACTGAATATAAGTAAATCTCCTTTCCTGTTCATTTGTGTTTTCCCTGCGTGGCAATCAAACGCATTAAAATGACATCTGTATTCATGGTGCATGCCTTTTTAAGTGCAGTTGTTCGGAAATCTCCTGCTGGCCTTCCCTAGTTAGTGTTACTTTCCCTACTCACGTCATGTGAGGCCTAGTCTTGATGAACTGCAATGGTCATGAATGCTTTATTTTATTATTATTATTATTATTATTATTATTATTATTATTATTATGTCAAAGTGGATAAGCAGCTTTTTCTGCAGTGGCTGTATGTCACCCACCACACGTTCCATCTCTTACTGTTTGCAGGTGTGCATGAAGGTGTCATTTCAAGGGACAATAATTAATCAGTTGTCCAAGGTTGTAAAAAGATAACAGCCCATACATTTTTTAAGCCATAACATCCAGGGCTGGTTTTGCGTTTTATTTACTTTGTCCGTATGAATGTGTTGTGTGTGTTTAATGCCGGGCGTTTAGGGGGTCTGTATAAATGTGTTGTGTGCATGGGCCGCGGAACGCATTTCGAATGGGTAGGGCCAAGAATGACGTGACGTTGGCCCCCCCTCCCAAGTATCGAACGCCAGACAGCTCCTAATCCATACACGTATTCTTATTATGATACACATATTGTTTTATGATACGTTATTGTTTTTTATATCGTCATACATCGTCATACGTATGATCCAATCAGATAGCAGATTTGGATACGCGTATCCTTAGTAATTTCTGTGTATATGTCACCACCACATAATAGTGACAAACTATGACAGTAACACTAACCTCTGGTTTGTCATCTGTAACATGCGTTCACGTACTATAACAGTAACACCAACCTCTGTCTTGTCATCTGTAACATGCATTCACGTAGTAGTGACTAATGGTGAAATCACCGTGTGTGTGTGTGATGGCGTCATAAAAAAACGTGTGTCAATACACGTATCATAAAACATACGTGTAACATAACAATGCATGTATTCATTTAATACACGTATCATAAAACAATACGTGTATCAGAATACGTGTATGGATTATGAGCTGTCTGGCGTTCGATAGTAGAGGGGCTAGCTGGAGCAGCCACAGTTAGAAATTCTACTGCTGGTTCCTCAGAGGGCGCATCATGGGCTGGAGTGATGGTGGTTGACTCAGCCGCCTTGGTTAACTTTGATACGAAGAAATCTGTTATTTTCCGACGCTTCATCGTTCAATTCAACGTTACTGTTGCTTAAACTTTAGCGAACACACTACCTTAGATAGTGCGCTGGTATTTGTTCTGTGAAATTCACGTTGGTGTGATGCTAAGCTTACATGACACAAATAACCAATCAATCATTAGGAAACAGAGTTTGTTGCTTGTGATAGGCTACGTACTGTACGTAGACTTACAGCTAGTGGAAATTAGCCCAGGAAGCGCGCAAAAGTGCAATACATTAAGAACGTAATGTATTTGCTGATAGATTTGAATTTTTACACAATGTTTGATGTAGGTATGGCCACGGCCCTACTGGCCATAACGGTTCCGTGGCCTATGGTTATGTGTGTTTAATGCAGGGTGTTTAGGGGGTCTGTATAAATGTGCTGTGTGTGTTTAATGCAAGGCGTCTGTATGAATGTGCTGTGTGTGTTTACTGCAGGGCGTTTAGGGGGTCTGTATGAATGTGTTGTGTGCGTTTACTGCAGGGAGTTTAGGGCGTCTCTATGAATTTGCTGTGTGTGTTTACTGCAGGGTGTTTCGGGGGTCTGTATGAATGTGTTGTGTGTGTTTGCTGCAGATTGTGTGTGTGTGTGTGCACATATGTGTCTGCGTATATATGTACAGATGGGTGATGGTGCCCTGTGTGTATGTATCTGTACAGATGGGTGATGGTGCCCTGTGTGTGTGTGTGTGTGTGTGTACAGTTGGGTGATGGTGCCCTGTGTGTGTGTGTGTGTACAGACAGATGGGTGTGTGTGTGTGTGTGTGTGTGTGTGTGTGTGTGTGTGTGTGTGTGTGTGTGTGTGTGTGTGTAGATGGGTCACAGTGTCCTGTGTTTGTGTTTTTGCAGGGGGAGGGAGGGTGTCACTCCGCCAGCCCCACCAAAGGCTTCTTCATGTGGGGGCCGTTTAGCCGACCCTCCAGCCCCATGTCCGCCCCTTCCCGGTCCCGGATCAGCCCGGGATCCCCCAAAACCATCTTCCCGTACCCCTCCCACCAGGACTCCCCACCCAAGTCCCCCCGCCGCATGAGTTTCAGCGGGATCTTCCGTTCCTCCTCCAAAGACTCCTCCGCCTCCACCTCCCCTGTCAGCATCAAGTTCTTCTCCCGCACCAAGAAAGGTAAGAGAGGCGGTATGAAGAGTTTATTATGGTAACTGCAGCTCAGCGAGCAGTGAAATGCTCGGCCCGTTTTTCAGCTGCTTCCACAACGATGCTGGTGGTGTGGGCGCTAATGAAAACCACTCCAACATGGTCTGCGTTTACGTAACATTACTCTCTGAGCGCCCCCGTAAGTGGGTACCCAGCTGCAGACTAGGCAGCCGTTTTAAACGGCCTTACTGAGGGGAGGTGGGCTGTGTTGTGATTGTCTACCTGCCACATACGTGTGGTTAGTTACAGACACATTGTAAAACACACTGCATTACTGTGCATTTTATATTAATAAAATGTTCTCAAGTTTCAATATAAAATTCTGTGTCTACAGGTGCTTGAAACCCAAGGGTAATTAAAAACATTGATATTGAAAAGAAATGACCAGCACTCATTTAATACATATTTAAGTACTGTAAATACATGTATTGTGTCCACAAATAATCAGTGTATGTTTTGTGGACTATTGTTCAAAATACATGTATTTTCTGTCATTTATTCTGAACCTCAGCATTACAGTACATTATATTACATTATTTGTTTGCGCATTGTACCTGCTTTCTGTCTGCTGTGGAAAACAGCAGTTATATTGAATTGAGTGGAATTGTGGGAACAGCCCCTTTGATGGCTGCTCAGGGCTCTGAGACCATCTGTGACCCAGCAGGGACATGAGGGGAGATTATATTGTGGGTGTGTGTGAGCGAGTGTGAGCGAGTGTGAGCGTGTGCCTGTGTGTTTGTGTGCGTGCCTGTGTGCGTTTGTGTGTGTGCATGTGTGTGCATGTGCGTGTGTTTGTATGTTTGTGCCTGTGTGTGTATGTGTGTTTGTTTGTGTTTGTGTGTGCATGTGTGTGCACTTGCGTGTGTGTTTGTGTGTGCGCGTGTCTGTGTGCGTGCCTGTGTGTGTGTTTGTGCGTGTTTGCCTGCGTGTCTGTGTGTGTGTGTGTGTGTGTGTGCGTGCGTGCGTGACTGTGTGTGTGCGTGTTTGTGTGTCTGCCTGTGTGTGCGCGTGCGTGTGTGTTTGTGTGTGTATATGTATGCACGTACATGTGTTTATGCATGCCCGTGTGTGTTTGTGTGTGTGTGTGTATTTGTGTGTGTGCTTGTGTGTGCACGTGCGTGTGTTTGTGTGTGCGTGTGTGCGTGCGTGTGTATTTGTGTGCATGTGTGTGTGTGCGTGCGTGTGCGTGTTTGTGTGCATGCCTGTGTGTTTGTGTTTGTGTGAGACTGAGAGTGTGTATGTGTGTGTGCCTGCGTGTGTGTGTGCTTTTGTGTGTGTGTGTGTGTGTGTGCGTGTGCTTTTGTGTGTGTGTGCGTGCGTGCGTGTGTGTGTTTGCGCGCGTGTGTGTGTGTGTGTGAGAGAGAGTGTGCATGTGTGCGTTTGTTTGTGTGTGTGTGCATGCGCGCACAATTTCAACCTCATTGTGTCATTGAATCATATCACAAGGACACATTTTTAAAGTAATAAATGGTTTCCTGTGTTCCTGTCATGTATACTCATTTGAAGATTAACTTGATTTTGGGATTGAGCTGTTTAAAATCTGTACAAATGAAAATTAAACCTTGTCCAAGCTGACCAACATAGCATAACATAATTTGCATGCCTTACTTGAACCACTACACCACACTGTTGCCTGGTAACATTAGCCACTATTCCACACTGTTACCTAGTAACATGAACTACTACTCCCCACTGTTGCCTAGTTCCCTTACACTCTATGCCATGCTGTTGTTGATTAAGCCACTACTCCACACTACATTACCCTGTGGAAATACTTCTCTACAGTGTTCTGAACTATTTTTACTTTTCAAAGCATCAAGAAAACTGCACTTATCAATCACGGGATGTGATGCGCAGGTCGTGCAGGGCTCTGTGTCTACTGTGAGCAGCAGGAGCGAGCAACAGGGCATTCTGAGACCTGGGTTTGGGTATTCTAGAGTGGAGCAAAGATTGGCCCACTGGGCAGGGCGAGGTGAGTCTGGCAGCAGGGAGGGGTGGTGTTCGGGAAGCAGTTATTGTCCCTGCTACTATAGTGTGATTTGTTGACATTTTGAGAGAGAGTGTGTGCTGTGTGTGTGCTGTGTGGGGATGGGAGGGGTGTGTGTTTTGTGGACAGAAAGGAACCCACAGCCTGATGGCATTATTTTGGCAGGTTACGAAACCCTGGCAGCCTTCCACCTCCTGGCCGCAGTGGAGGGGCGGGCCGCGCTGGCCAATCAGATCCAGAGAAAATCCAGGCGACTCTGGCGGTTCGATTACGTGCCTGGGTTGGTTTTGTTTCCATGGCCTTGTTTCACCAGTGATAACAACTGGCTGGAATGATAACAGATCCAACCTGTCCACCCTCCCATCTGTGTGGAGCTGTTTCAGTGAGACTGCAAGGACCTCTTCATTCAGGGTATTGCATCTGGGATATGCATTACTTACGTATTGCTTTTAATCATCTTTTACCAGTCATAAATAAGAGTACAATTGTTAATGTATACACTCATTACATTTCTCAGTTGAGTCTGTTTCATCGTGTTCACACACCTAGGACCCCTTCTATCAGCAGGAAACAAAACTCCTCCCTAAATCATGGCAATTGTGGAAACTGGATTCCAAATGATCATCTCATTTAGTTGTGGCCGTTGGTTGAAAATAAGATAAGACTTGTTTGTAACTGAAGACCAAGGCGGTTTGAGAGGAGTGAAGTGGCGAAGTTTTCAGATGAAGGGGGAATGTGTGGTGGGGGTAGGGCGTGGGGCGGGGCAGGTTACGTATCTCCTTCATTGAGGTTTATGTTGTCAGTGGATGTAGTAGGAGCATATGACCGCCGTTGTATGCCTGTGCAAGTATGTGTGAACAATTAAACATTTACAGTTAAACAATTAACAATTAAACTCATTAATTAACAATTGAAATTAAACTGACTTCATTTAGATTTGTGTTGAGAATGTGTATTGGATCTCTTATTTAAATTCAAGACTTTGTTCCTCTGATGAAAGCAGTTTTCCTTCAGAAACAGCCACAGGGGGGTGCTGTGACTGAACTCACAACCTTTCTTTCTCCAAAGCCAGTCTCCTTGTCCTGGTCTGGAGCCATACCGCCATCATCTGGTTATAATTGGCACTGCGTCTCTTAGCAAGTTGTAGACATATTCTCATGGAAAACATTTGTTTACAGCATGAATAAGTGAGTGGAAATGTATATGGTACTTGGAAACATCATTTAGAAATATATTTTGTAAACCAACGCATACATCATAGCTTGTCTAGACTTTCAGTGAAAGAGTGCAGTGCTTGATATGTGTCACTGTTTCTAAATAGCTTAGAAACATCCATCCATCCATCCATTATCTAAGCCGCTTATTCCTGGTCAGGGTCGCGGGGGGCTGGAGCCTATCCCAGCATGCGTTCCGGGCAATGTACTTAATCTAAATTGCTTCATTAAATATGTAGAGTTCATTAAATCTGAGTGTCTTCTATATATGCATAAATGTAGCTTATTGTAGAATTACAGGCTGTTGGCAGTTAATAGCATTACAGCCTAGAGTCAGTCTGCAGACTGCTTTCTCCTTAACATCGATTAACATTTGTGTTGGATTTTTTGAAGTTTTTGGGGTGGCATACCTCTTATGCAGCATTCTACCTGTAAGAACATGAGGCTGTGATCACTGTCCCACCACGGCTGTGATCGAGTGCCATAGATTAGCAAACCTGCAATCTGATTGGCTCCTGTGTTATACATACTGTAGGTTGTTTAAAACAAACGCATAAAAAATGTTGGTGGAGTAGAAGAATTGGCCGGCTGTGTAGTGTAATGGTTAGGGAACTGGACTTATAACTCAGAGGTTGCTGGTTCAATTCCCAGGTGGAGCACTGCCGTTGTACCCTTGAGCAAGGTACTTAACCTGAATTGCTTCAGTAAAATATCCAGCTGTATAAATGGATTGTATGTAAAAGAAATGTAAACTGTAAGTGGATAAGAGCGTCTGTTAAATGCCTATAAATGTGAAATACATTGAGGGGCACCTTGGTATGGGTGAGCTGTGCCCACAGTCCTGCCGATCCCCACTCTGGCCTCCAGGCTGTAGGCTGTGCACCTTGTGCCATCATGTGAGATGGGCGTGGAGCATGGGACAGCCAAAGCCTCCAGCGTACCAGGAGATGGCCCGTGTGACATTACCACCCCCCTCTCCCAGAGCCCCCGGACCCCCCGCGTGACTAACCCCTTCCGCGAGGCCGCTGCTCCGTGTGAGTGCCGCGACCGTAACACCTCCTCCATTCACGGCGGCCGGTTATCCCGGTGATGTCTAAATAAACGGTTGTGGTGCCACATGACCCTTCACGGCAAGCAGCGGACGAACTCATGAACAGAGTGAGCCGCTATGATGTCAGTCAGCTGTGGCACCCACCGTCCCACCAATCCCTAATGTCGCCACGCTTCACTCCTCCAGAATCTTAATAGAATTCACAGAGTCTGTACCAAGGTGTGTTTTAGCTGTTCTGGCGACTCGCGGAGGCCCAACGCCATATTTAGATGCTATGTTGGTTTCTTTTTTTTTGCAGCTACCTGTAACTAATCTTCATCTGTTTGGTGTCCGTCCATTTAACTTGCTTATGTTTTGTACCTTTTCTGCCTGCACTTTGTGGAAAACATTTAGTCTCCCTCTTCATTTGAATGAAGGTTCACATGTGTCTCTGATTTGTATAATTGTATCTGATACATCTGTTTGCAGTGCAGCTGTACGTCTGATCCTTTAATGAGACATTTATTATGCCACACATAAAAAATATATAGATTCCTTATAAATGATGGGGATAAAGCACATCCCAAGCTGCAGTAAATGTGGAAGGTTTACTCCCACTTGGTGCAACACAAATGTGTCAGAGCCCAGTTGGAACACACAGGTCTGAAGTGATCTGGCAAAAGGAGGCGTCCACAACTGCTGGCCCCCTCCATGGCATTGCTACCACTTTAAAGTATTGGTGAACTGGTAGCTGATTCATTAACGGTGTGCCGAAATATAAAACCAACATCTTCTTTGTCATTTGAGTAAGGACACTGACCTGCTTCTTGTCCTGCTTTGGGCCAGAGAGTGTCATTGTTGGGGTTGTTGTATGATCTGTTGGCACCATATGACCGTGCTGTTTTAAATGGCAATATCACAACTTTTATATCACAACTTTTTTATATCACAACTCACTAAAATAATGACCCTCACCTCTATAAAATGGTTCATGTTTGACACCTTCATCCAACATCCACTACAGGCTGCAATGCAGTGGCTATTTAACACACTATTACATTCAGGTAACTGCTGAAATAAATGAAACCCTAATGTAAAGTGTCTTAATAGTGTGTTGGGGCCACCAGAACAGCTTCAATGCACCTTGGCATAGATTATACAAGTGTTTGCAACTCTGTTGGAGGGATGCAAAAAGTTTTTTTGTTGATGGTGGTGGAAAACCATGTCTTAGGCACTGCTCCAGAAGCTCCCACAAGTGTTCAATTGGGTTGAGATCTGGTGGCTGAGATGGCCATGACATATGGTTTACATCGTTTTCATGCTCATCAAACTATTCAGTGGCCACTTCTGACTTGTGGATGGGGCATTATCATCCTGGGAGAGACCACACCCATCAGGATAGAAATACTTCACCACAGGATGAAGTGGATCACTCAGAATGGCTTTGTATTTATTGCCATTTACCTTGCCCTCTAAGGGGTTGAGGGGACACCTAAACTGTGCACCCCACACCACATCCAGAATCCAGAATTTTCTCAAGTGTTTCCTTTATTTTGGCAGTTAGCTGTAGTATTATGTACTAGTACAAGTGTGAATTAATAAAACATAGCTAATTCATGGATGTTATATCATGGATCTATAGAAGACATGTAGATATTTAGTGCAATATAAATATTTATTATTACAGTAATCACAATATTATGAAATGCAACAAAATATTTAAATATAAATAATTTTTTAAAAATATTCTTAAAAGGGAAATATTTTCCATTGTCTAGAGGATTCCTACCCTTGGATTCCATGTGCCCATGGCAGTGATTTGGAGTGGATCCCCAGTGCCCTGTGCCATTATGGGGATAAAAGGGGGCTTTGGCTCAGCCTCTGAAAATGAGACGTTCTTACTGCCACACTGCTTACTGCCATTTTCACTGAATACACCACAGTAATATATTACATTTGAGTTTGAAATTAGTTTTGGTGTCTTTGCGTGCATATTTTGAAATTCAAATCCAGTTGATACAAATGACAGTTTAATATATTGGTTAAACCCTGGTATTTTTAAAATGATAATAATGGATTTTATTGTTCAAACTTTAACTTTCATTCAAGCAAGCCTTCATCCTCAACAGTGAGGTCCTGAAATCCTGCAGATTGAAGCTGTTTAATTACAGGAGTCCCATGATGCTCTGCAGAGAATCTGCACAGTTATTCTAGTGATGGGTGGCAATTATCTTAATTATCCACAATTATCGGCAGTGCGGAGCAGCGGTTTAGAATCTTGGCTTTGAACTAGCAGGTTGAGGGTTAATTTCCTAGTTGGTGCTCTACCATTGGACCCTTGAGCAAGGCAATTCATTTTGAATTTTCTTAATAATTATACAATGTGTGCAGTGCATTTTCTGCAAGACTTGGGTGTTGTTTTCTTTGAAAGGTGAGAGAAAACGGGTGTGGTAGGGACTGGCCAGGGAGTGTATGTTGAGACTGCAGGGGGGCTCTGGTTATCCTCCTGCAGAACAACATCAGCGGGAGGATGAACACTAGGGTGATTTTATAATATATGGGAAAATTTACTGATGTGTGCAGAATCAGTACAGTGCACAAAAACACAGATTACTTCTGGAAAGCAGTCTTTGAGAATGCCTTTCTGTGTGCCTCAACTACCTGCAGGAGGTACTGGACCTGCTCCTCATCCTCTGTCCTGGCTTTTGTAGTGAAGGACTGAATAAGCGACACCCCTCGTTCTGCATTATCATTGATAACATTGAGTGATGAAACCTGCTGTTGTGCCTTTCAGAATGATTCATCCTGCTCCCTTTCAGCAGGATCCACATCCAGGAATGAGGAAGGAATCTTCTATACATACGAGGCAAAAGTTACAACGTGTTTGAGGAACCTCTCAATATTATTCAATTCTCACAACAATTTGCATGAGTTACTTTTCCATTAAATGTCACAAAATGGTGGGTTCTGCCAAAAGTGAAATTCCGAATTGAATTTTTTAAATACACTCTAATGAACAGGTTGGTTTTGAGTCTAAAAAGCAATAGTGCTTTAATTAATCGCTTGAATTTAAAGCCTTCAGCCTTTTGAATCGCATATCTCGTATGAGATTAATTTATCACATTTCTTAATGGTGTTGGGTGAGAGTTTGGAGTGTGCCTGATTAGTCTTTATAACCTTAAGATAATGTGCAATTTATTTCATGCATGTCACATGTTTTTTTATGTCTATTTGTAATTAATTAGTAATTCGAGTATTTTGTGTTGATCAGTGGCAAGAAATCCCAATTAAATCCATTTTGATTCCATGAAGTAAGAAAATAACATGTCAGAAATGCCAAAGGGGTGAATACTTTTTATACCCACTGTACATTCACCACAGGCCTCAGATTAAAACTGAAACATTAACAGCACATTGCTGCGTTTTTAATGTTCTTCACTCAAGTCTTTTTTCCCTCCTCTCAACATCTGGATAATGTCAGTACCGTGCCATGCCTGACATTCAGAGGATTGTATGGTCTTATCTGGGAATGGTCTGACATGGACAAGTGGTTCAGACACGGAAGTCCGTCTATTTAAAGTAAGGAGCAGGGTTTTCTATTGAGCCGGAAAAAAATGTGACAAAACACGCTTGTCCTTATTAGGGAAACCGGAGCACGCTGACTGTGCTGACTGTAGTGACTGTAGTGACAGTGTGCTGACTGTAGTGCCTGTAGTGACTGTGTGCTGACTGTAGTGATGTTGCACTGATGACAGCCCTTTAGCAGCACAGAGACACAAAGTTATGGGAAGGGAAGCGGGGAGTGAGAAGTATCATTCCCCTGCACCACACACCATGCCAGTGTCAATGGGTTAGCTGCATACCAGGCCAGTGGTTAAAGAGCTGGGCATGTAATCTGAAGGTCGTGGCGTCAATTTGCCAATTTACCAGTGGGCCTGCTGTCATTGTAACCCAGAGGGTAGGTAATTGCTGCAGCAGAACAGCAGTCATAATCTCAACATTTCTAGACTGTGTCTTAACCCCACCCCCATCTGCCATTTTCCCAGACCCATTGTGAATTTGGAATGCTCTTCTCAGTCCCAGTAATCTGCTGTGTAATTGGTAAGAGGCTTCAAATGGCTGAGTGGCTTCAATTGACTCTGTCTGGACCCAGCCCAACACCAGGGTCAACATTTCTGAACCGTGCTTTAACCGCCTAAAAGTTCGGCACAATCCTGGTCTGCCATGCACAGGAAACTGAGGCCTACAGGGCTGTGTTGCCAAGCCTCAAATCCCTCAAAAAGCGACTTGCTTTCCTCTCTCTGTCTCTGAACTGTTAAATTGGGTCAGGACCCATACCATGGCCCACCTCTAGCTGGCTGCCCCTGTTCCCCTCTGTTTGGGCTCAGGCTGTCACAGAAACAGAGGCTCTTTGAAAAAAGGAAACTAAACAAAGAGCTTAGATTCTTTCCTCAATGTTAGGCATAGTGGCCCTCGTCTTTAGACTGCAGTGGGCCGCAGTACGATACTGCGCACAAGCTGTGTCTCTCTCAACTTTGCACGATCTCAGAGGTCCTTTAATTATTATTGGACCTGGAAGTGTGTGATTAATGGAATGTCATTATCGACTGTAAGGGATTTTGTGTGGGGAATGTGGGATCACATGGAGGCAGACGGCAAGACCACTGGCACTGCAAGAGGCCTCTGACCTTTTCCACAGGTGTCAGATTAAAACTTTTAACAGCACGTGATAATATTTTTATAGTTCTTCAACATGCGTTTGTCCCTCAGTCTCTGGATAATGACCATCCTCTGTAATGCCAGGTGTTTGGAGAGCTGAAAGAGACTTCTGTATTTCTATGTACACAAACAGGGTTTCTAGGATGCAGAAGTAAAGCAGTGGAGACGCGGCTTGGAATCTGTGCAGTTCGGTCTCAGTCAGTCTCCCTCTCTCTCTCTCCCTCACTATTTAGCTCTTGCAGCTTTAACTGCCTTGTTAAAAGTGATCATGAGATCCTTCAGAAGGCTATAATGTGCTTTACTTCAGACGCTTTCCATTTACGCTCAGCCAAACCCTCTTTATGATCATTTATCCAAGGACGTTTTCTACTAATAGACTTTGTTTTAAAAGGAGTGACTGCATCCAAGGTAGACAGACTATTAAACTATTAAAGTGGGCAGTGCAATGGATGACGAAGGCTAAAGAGAATTTCTGTGCAGTTAAGGAGTTAACGGTGCGGAACGAGCCTGTGTGTTGTAACGGGGATAGAAAAATGAAGATCAGTAATAATGCTCTGGTGATCAGAGACACGGAGGTCCTTGTTGAATGCATTGTTATGGTTTAGGCCATGAGGGAAAACAAGGTCTAGGGTGTGGTCACAACACTGAGTAGGACCTGACACACATTTCAGTTCGGGAGGAAGATACAGAACAAACCGAGACCGATTGTTGCAATGCTTACTCATTACAAAATGAAGCATGATATACTACAGAGCTGAAAGGAACACCTTTTTCAATCAGTGAACAATTCCCGGGAGAGATCATGGATAGGAGACGAGTCCTTTACCCAATTCTGAAAGAACAGCGGGCACTGGGCCGGAAAGTGAGGCTGGTGATGGACAAACTTTACATAAACAACAAGCTCTTCCGAGATCCTAAGATCACCAAGTGGTTGTGATCACCAAATGGTTGTGAGTACTGCAGACTGTCTTGCATGATATATATATATATTTTATTTTTTTTGTTTTTGTTTTTCTTTCCTTCTAACTGCTTAATTCTTTGTAATATGGGACATGAGAAGAGTCACACTTCCTTTTCCTTTTCCAATAAAAGATACTGAGCACTGAGTAATAGTGTTTACTCACCGGAATGCTCTGGGGCATGGAGCCTGGGGTTGCTGGGTCGCCCTTGAAGGGTGTGGTGGTTTGTGTTTTTGTGTTTACTGTTTGTGTCTATGTGTTTTTTGTGTCTGTTGTAGCTATCAAGTTTTTCAATCTTGACAACCCTATGTTATTTCTTTGGATCATATCACCCTTGAATTTATGTTTGATTGGTGACAGTATTTTTGTTAGTTTTGTTATCACAAACTGGACAATGTTAAGGGACTAAAAGTCATTCACTTGAATATCAGGAGTCTCTTGCCTAAAATTGACCTACTTCGTGCATGGGTTGTACTACATAAACCTAATATTATTACTCTCTCTGAAACATGGCTCAACAATGACATCGCAGATAATGAAATTTATATCTCAAATTATGTTTTATTTAGATCTGATAGGTGCTCCAGGAGAGGAGGTGTTGCTATATATGTGTCCTCTGAGCTTGCATCTGAGTTAATCATACCCACAGTTGAGCCTCAACATTTTGAGTGTGTTTTCATTAAGGTTATCTTTCATGCAAATAAATGTATAAATATAGGTAGCATATATAGATCACCCTCCTCGCCGGCTGAGTCCTTTAACTGTTTAATCTCCACAATCAACTCCATTTCCTCTAGAAACGAAATCATCTTATTGGGTGATTTTAATAAAAACTGGTTAGATAAATCGTCTGATAAGGTTAAAAAAATGTTGCTAAGTAGTCTAAATGTCACCCAACTAATTAATGAGCCCACTCGTATCACCCATAGAACCCAATCTCTGCTGGACTGGATACTTGTTTCACACCCTAATAGAATCCCGAAGGCTGGTGTTATGTCTGACTGTTTCAGTGATCACTCAATTGTCTACTGTGTATGGAAAATCAAACTACCTAAATCGCCACCAAAGCTGATCAATATCAGGCAATATAGGAAAATGAATATAGACTCATTTATTAATGATGTGATCGCTATTAACTGGGACTGATTCCAACTAATACCTAATGTACAAGATGCCTGGGATTTTCTATACACAGAGCTTATGGATGTTGTTGATAGACATGCTCCTTGGAAAACTGTTAAAGTGAAGGGTAAACATCTCCTTTGGATCAGCCCCGAACTTATTAGTCTCTTTAGACAGAGGGACAAGGCATGGTCAACATTCAGAAAGACGAGGGATAATGCTGATTGGGAAGTATATAGGCAACTTAGAAATATGAGTAAGATAAAAACACGTAATGCTAAATCTGATTATTATAAAGATTGTCTTGCTAAAGATTTTAAGAACCCCAAGCAATTCTGGGACAAAATTAAATCCATTACTAACACCAAAGACATGCATTCTATTAATCAAATAAGAGATGGCAATACAATTCTACATGACTCATTATCTGTTGCCCAAGCACTAAATCAGCATTTCTCCTCTGTCTGTTCCACTCTATTACCGGAATCTTATACTACCACTGACTCTGTTATTAATAGGCCACCTCGCTGCAGTTCTTCCTTTTCTTTTAGGACAATCCTACCAACTGAAGTGCTGAAAGCCATTAATGAATCTAATGTGAACAGTAGTGCTGGACTTGATGGTTTAGAAAATAGGTTTATCCATTTAGCTATGTTTATCTAGCTACTGTTGGCCATTTTGGCCACTTTTTGGTTGCAATATCTTCATTAATCAATGTATGCTGTTGATGTAGACTTTGTTGTGTTTTGTCTCTTGTCTGTCTGCTTTTTGTCATATTAATAATGTATTTTATTTTATTATATTATATTATTTTTGACATACTTTTGTTGTTCTATTAATGTTGTGATATATGTTGGGACCCCCTCGAAAACGAGATGCGACATCTCAAGGGGTTGTATCCTAATAAATAAACTTCGATAATAATTAGAAGTTAAAAGTTTTAATAACATTTAATAATTCAGTTGCCAGTACATTAGATCAACACAAATACATTTTTTTAATCTTAGTGATTCCAATATTCAAGATTATTGTCAAATTTCAAGTGACAAGAAGGAGGTCTGTAGACTAAAGCACAGAAAATGATGAGTGGCAAAACATAGTAAAAGACAGTAGTTCAAATGAAGTAAAATCACTAAGAGAGTGAGGCTACACCTCAAGTCGATCTTATGAAACATAGCAAGTCCTCCAACCCATCCAAGACTTCTGGGCTTGTTCATAAAATGGAAGTTTGGAGGACAATCAATGGACAGTGGTCATCAACTTTAACCATGTGTCAGTATAAGGAAGTACAGATGTTGAGAAGTAATCCGGTCATTTACAATAAATGATTTCTTGGCAAGCCAATTTTCACTAAAACTTCAGTTTATAGGCCTAGGTGCTAATGGTTGTCTATAATTTAAGTTATGTTTTCTTTTTTAACAGGGCTGTTAGTGTTGCTAGGCTGCATCAATACACTGAATTACCATCCATCAGCCTCTTAATTTGGACTGATGGCTAAATGTGCTAGCATACAGAATGAGATGCAACAATTGCCTTTTTATTAGGGTGTGGATATTTTTGAAAGCACACACACTTTATTTAATGCCAGACATGCCAGCCTGGCATGTCTTTCTGCATTGTGTGATTGTGAGTGCATTTGTTTTGATTGCGAGCATTTTGTTTTGTGGTCAGATGATAAGGTCAGCAATAAGGTGCACTGTATCTGACCAAGCTTTTAAAGTCTGATAGTTTAAATTGGCCCTAAACATCAACGGCAAAGCACTAATAAAATAACACAAAGCTGTCTCGGAATTGTGTTTTTAGTGATTTCATTTTTTTGTCATGTATAGATTGTCGAAAGATGGACCACACATCAAATAGACTTTTTGGTGAAGTTGGCCTTTAATTAAATTTTTGTGTACTCTCCCAAAAAATTGTGTCTATATTGCTTCTATATTTGTGTATGTATTTGCACACACGTTTCCCCCATGCACCCTGTCTGTCTGTCTCACTTGTTTAATCAAACTACCTGGACAGAAACCAGTTTCTAGTACTAAGATTCACAACAAAATGTGTCTGTGTATGTTCAGGCGTGTGTGTTTGTGTGAGTGTGTGTGTGTAATGCGTGTTCAGGAAGCAGTGGGACAGGGACAGGGAGAGGGAGAGGGAGAGGGAGAGAGAGGGACATGTGGGGGAGGGGGAGGTGTGCTTAGCCAATCGCTGACAGAGATTGCCTGTGCATGCGGCGGTGTCCTTTTACAGTGTCTTGCCGTGCAGGCTATTTTAAAGAGATGCCCAGCACAGCTGAACTTGACAATCTGGAGCCGGAGCTGGGACCGAGTTGCCACTCTAACGGCGCTCTGAGCAGAGCCTATTGAGGAGAGACGGAGAGATAAACCAGTCCTGTGTGCGTGCGCGTGTTTGTGTGCATATGCGTGTGAAGGAGAAAACGTTGCTTGTTGTGCAGAAACTTTCCACGAGCTGGTCCTCTCCGTTGCGGAAGCTGAGCCATCGGGACTTGACTGTATGTCTGCGGTCCCTGCTTCCTTTCCACCGGCCCAGGCTCCTCCTCTTCCTCTCCTGTCACTGGGCAGCCCAGCCCTGCCGCTTTGAGGCTCGCTCTCCCTCTGCCTGCCTTAGCATGGTCCTGCTGGACTGACTCCCGGCGCCCCAGCCCTTCTCGGGGGACACCCAAGGTGAGCCAGAGCCCCGTGCCCCCCTACACCCTCCGACCCTCTCCCGTGCGGGGCATGTTCAGCCCTGGTGTGCGACCCCCTGCCCGCTGCACCCAATGAAGCGGTTCGGCAGCCTGCGTGGGAGCAAGAAGCGGAAGGACCAGGACAGACAGACAGGCAGACGGCAGTCCGAGCCCCACGGCCTACCCGGTACAGTAAGGGGGTGGGGAGAGGGGTGCAGGATGGGCTTATAGAAAGCTGCCCTTTTTACTGCCTGTGTCCGATATCCGTAGCCTTTGTGTGCGTAACCTTGCTGCTCCAGGTTTGCGGCCTGGCGTCAAAAAATTCATTCACAGTTTGAGCATGTACGCAAGACAGGAGTGTTGCACAGAACAAATCAATTTTGCCTACCAAAGTGTGCTGTCTGCCTCCTGCAAGGGATTACAGTATGTTGATTGAGGGGGGACAATGCAGTCAGTCTTGCTGAATGTGGTGACGAGGATAACTAAATGTACCCTCTCGTGGTCCCTTGTGTCCTTGTATTGTTGTGACTTCCCTCCATGAAAACATGGCGGACTGCCATCGCTGAGCTACACTTTCAGCAGGCTGTCATGAGCATCTGACAGAGGCAATTCTTCACAACACGCATGAATCTACTGAACAGGAAGGGAGTGTTACTTCCACAGAAACAGACTAAGATATTAAATAGTTGTAGACTAAATATAAATAATTGGTTATTTAATCTGACTGTTAATATAGCATCACAATAATCATACAGTAATTCCAATGTTTCATCTATGTATATGTTTATTGGTTTCTGTGTATATTTGAATTTAAATGTAATTTAATTTCCCGCTAGGTTGACAGGGTTGGACACATTTTCTTCTCTAATTGCGTCTCAGTGCTAGTCTGTTGTTATAATGGCTGATGTGAATGATATGGGTGAAATGGTAATGGCAGACTATCTGGAGCACAAGCAAATCATCCTGTAGAACAATTATTCTAATGCTTGGAGAATGATAGTACTTGGAGGAGGGATACGTTTGTTCTGCGGGTCAGGAAAAGCAGTACCAGCAACTGTTATCCAGAGCGATTTGTCAATTTTGTCAAATTCCATCACCATTCAAGCAATTTAAATTAAATGTTTGCAAAAAGCGAATCCACAAAAAATATAGTTGAAATCACAGCAGCCCCCATTTGTAATGTTTGCTGAACATTGTGAAGGTTTCCTGGGAATCTTGTGAGAACTTAAATCTGATGTGTTTTTTTTGTGATGTCTCGGACAGATCGGGCACTCAAATGCAGGGCACTGCCCACACTTCTGTGTTCCAGCGCCACTCCTGAAATGTGGCTCAGGTCAGGCCCCCAAAAGAGGAAAAGATGATGGGGGAACGAAAAGAGCAAGGGGGGCATTGATGCGCTCAATTGTGCTGGTGACAAAAATGCACAAGTGCGCTTTCCAAAGTGAGAGAATGTACAGAGAGTAATGTGCTCAACGCGAGATACGGTGACGACATGTCCAGGCACTTAGATGAGGTTGCGTTCTCCCATCCACCCCATGAAGCCTCACAAGCCTCACCAGTTACTGTCAGGCCTCTGGCTTGCTGGCCATTTTTTGCTTACTTTTTGTGCTCTATATAATCGGTCATTATATTGCATACAGTTGAGGCCAAAAGTTTACATACACTTGGCACCTGTGGTTGTATTTAAGGGCCTACCTTTAGAGCCAGTGCCTTTTTGCCCTTGATACCATGGAAAAATCCCAGCAACTCAGCCAAGACCTCAGACCTGGTTCTCTGTGGCTCAGTTGGTAGAGCACAGCGTTGGCAACGCTTAGGTTGTGGGTTCAATCCCCACTGGGGCCGCATATACTGAAAATGTATGCATTCACTACTGTAAGTCGCTTTGGATAAAAGTGTCTGCTAAATGGCTTATATTATTATTATTTAAAAAATTGTGGACCTCCACAAGTCCAGTTCCTCCTTAGAAGCAATTTCCAAACAACTGAAGGTACCACAAGCATCTGTACAAACAATTGTATGCAAATATAAACATGTTGGGACCACACAGACACTGCTTCGTTCAGGAAGGAGGCAAAAATGAGCTCCCAGGGCTGAACAAACTTTGGTCCGAAAGGTTCAACTGAAGCCCAAGACGACAACAAAGGAATTGGTGAGGGAGTTGGAGGCATCAGGTACCAAAGTATCTACATCCACCATTAAGAGAATCCTGCATTGCTATGGCCTGAAAGGCTGTCGTGCAAGGAAGAAGCCCCTACACCAAGACCGGCATAAGAAAGCCCTGTCGGCTTCCCTCCCCCCTCCCTGGGGCGGACAGCTAATTGCCGCCCCCGGTGGCACTCCCGGCCAGAGCCGACTCTGGCGCGTCCAGTGGGATCGAACCCCGGCCACCGTGGCCAGCGTCGGACATTGAAACCACTGGACCACGCGGGAGGCCCGTAAATACGTTTTATGAAGAAATGCACAACACTTGACTGTTCCAAGTGACACAATTTGGCCAATGCGACCTTGCCATCAGCCTCTCCAAACCTAAAATACCAAGCAAATGAGATGAGCAATGAGATGGTTATGGTGGGCTCTTCCCTCGCCCTTCAACATGAATTACCCCCGAGGTTCATGGGCACATCCACAGTCAGTGACCGAGAAAGTGCATCTGCAATGAACTTCTTTTTATAACATTATCACAAAGCATTCCCAGAGCCAACACATTCACAGAGCATCTACCACCATGTCCTCAGAACTTTTTATTTTTTTATTTTTTTCGTTTTTCTCCCAATTTGGTTGCCTTCTATTTATTTCAATTCCCCACCCCCACGAGTCCGCCACCCGTTCTCCGGGAGCGAGACACTCATTCCGGGCCGATTGTTCGCCTTTTACCTTCTCCTCGACGGACTCGTGCCGGCTCACCCTCCCCCAGTGGCAGGGCTATTCGTGGCAGTGGCAGGGCTATTCGAGGAGACAGCTGAGATTAGGCAGCCCAAATGTCAGGAGATAACCCAAACACCCACTCCCAATGTGGTGTTGCTTTGGGGACGAGCCCCATCCAGCCACAGTAGGGGAAGTTCCCCCTGGGGACTTTCCTCCATCACCATGAACTTCCTGGTCATCGCGGGTCAGAGCTGTTGAAAATGTTCCGGGAGACAAGCTTGGTAGTTAAAGGGGGTAGAGAGGGCCGATTTGCTGGGCCTCCAGGGGTGGGGATCTGAGCTAGTCCCTCACTCCTCACCTAAAAACTCCTCTTTCCCTCTCTCTCTTCCCTCTCCTCTCCCACCCTCTCCCTCTCTCTACTCCCCTCCCACCCATATTTAAAACCTCTGTTCCATATATGAGACAGATACATATATAAGCATAGAACATAACACATTTAGCCCACACCCTCTCAAATTATGGCAGGCAGAGATGTATTGAGCTGCCTCCTTTATTGCAATAGTGACTTCCCCAAGGATTATTATTATTTTTTTACATTTTTGTTTCTGATTTTATCCCATTTTATCCCAATTTGGTAGCCAATTAGACCCGCTATTTTTTATGTCAATCCCCCCCTAGTAGTGAGTTTGCTGCCATAGTCCTGCGACCGGTAGTGACGAAGGCGAAGTAACGCCTCCTCCGAGCACTCGCCAAGCCGTCGACCGTAACTCGGTACTACAGGGCCACTCTTATGCGCAGCGGACGTCATATCTGCCCCCCCCCCCTCCCCCTCCCCCTCCCCCTCCCCCCCCCCCCCCCCTCCCTCCTCCCCCTCCCCCCCCTCCTCCCTGGGGCGGACAGCCAATCGCTGCCCCTGGTGGCGCTCCCGGCCAGAGCCGACTCTGGCGAGACGGGGAATTGAACCCCGGTTTCCGTGGCCAGCGTCGGACATTGTAACCACTGGACCACGTGGGAGGCCCCCCAAGGATTATTTTTCATTTGTCTGTGCCTGATAGGTATTACTATTTATTTATTAGGGCAGAACATTTGGGGAAATATGTATCTGTAATGGGAAGGTACTTGGGACCAGGTTGCAGTGATCACACAGCCTGTTCTCTTTAGCCAGCCAGGTATTTTTGTGGCGGCCTGTTTTGATGGCAAGATGTTGGGATGTTTTATTCTGACAAGGTATTCTGCCAGGGAGTAGTCTCTGTTTAGAGTTTGGTAGATGTCTAATTTATTGTTTGATTTTGTTTCTTCAAGCCAATCATCAATGTACACATTTTCTTTATTGAGTCAATGTTTTTAAATGTTACTGGTGTAATTTTGTGTACATTGTGTACACTTTGGCATTCTATGGCCAGTTCTCTAGACAGAGCTGGTTGGTTTTCAGTGCTCTGTGCTGGTAGCAGTGTGGGTCAGCCTGGTTTAGATGAACCCAGAATTTGACAGCTCTTTCTTTAATAGGGAGAAGAAGGGGGAATCAGCCTAAATTGGCCCTGCATGCATTATTAGGGGCATTTCTGTGAATATGTAACACAGTTTTACAGAATTCTATGTGGAATTTTTCTATTTGATTTTTATCCCATAATTTGGTGTTTAATAAGGGGCCCCATATTTCACTTCCACAAAGGAGGATGGGCTGGATAATACTATCAAATAATTGTAGCCAGATCTTAATGGGGGGGTTGAATCTAGAGATAGTTTTTTTGATTTTGTAGTAGGCCCTGCGTGCTTTGTCCCTTAATGCATTCATTGCCATGTTGAAGCTCCCTGAAGCACTAATCACCAGGGCTCCAGGGTGTTGGCTCCCAAGGTAAAGTGGTACCTGTTTCCCTGGGGCCGTATTCACAAATAATTTTATCTTACCACTAGGAGTACTACTAAATCGCACTAAAACCTTTTAGTTAGGAGTCCCACCTTAAAACCTATTCACAAAGCTGCAGAGACAAACTCATACTAAGGAAGTCCTAGAATTTTCAAGCTAAGAGTGAGGGCGGGGTTTACGTTGTTGCTATGGATGACGTGTCTCATGAATGAGCTTACTCAGAATGCCCACAGCGATTGGCTGATATAGGGGATGGGTCTCTGCCTGCGATTTCAACCTAGAAAATAAATTATATTACTGTAAAGGGGTATGTAGGCCTACCTGTTCCTGCTATATTCTAGTGGTGTAACGGATCGCAGTTGATCCGTGATCCGTACGGATCAACCCCCACGGTTCGGCACACATATGATCCGCGGATTAATAGCTAAATTGAACCATCGTAGAGAAATACAGTTTTTCTGCCGCTGTTACGTTTTAAAGTAACAATTCCCTAAATCTCGATGCAGAGTTACAGTGAAGAGACAGACAACCATGTATGTTTTGGTTTGCTTTGTTTTTCATACTAAATGCCTTTCTGGGAGGCATGTTTTTAGAAACGCGACCGAATTAAATTAAATTTAAACATTAGCGATCTTTTAATTTTTTATTAAATTAATTCTGGCATAAGACCACCCTAGTTAAATTGCCTAAGGCGTACTGAATCAAAAAAATGTATTTTGTGACATTTTCGAATAAAGATTTAGTGAAATAACTTACATTGAAAAACTGAAATGATCATTCATTCAATTCCTTGAGAATAGTTCCTGGTAATTTTTGGTGGAAACGCGCCTTTGGACCCCGTTATAATTTTTTTGCTGATCCGAAAAATGATCCGATGCACCCCTATTAGCTATATTCTAATAAAGATTCTAAAATACAAATGTAGCCTACGTGTCACTGATTTAACATGAAACCAAGAATACTGACTAGTTAATTGGTTACATGTCTGCATCTCGTAAACAATCAGCGGGTATCTATATATAATATATATAATATTATATATATAATACCCTCGCGATTGAGGCGGTACCTTTTTATGAGCTCTGTATCATTCAATATCTCCAGTGTTGACGCGATTGCCGGCAGCAGCAGATTTTTGGATCACTGTGAGTAGGTCTTTAGCGACTTAGAAGTCCTCTTGACTGCTTCTAACTTCTCCTGGACTTAGGAGCTGTTTTTAGCTCTCAAACCTCTCAAACCTTTAGCTCTGAAATACTCTTATCCCAAAAATGTAGGAGTCCTAAATTTATGAGTGACACGCCCATTATTTTTCGGAGTTGCTCCTAAATTGCCGAGTTAGGACCAACTTTTACCCTTAAAATGCTTTGTGAATACCGGCCCTGAGCCCTGACTTTTTCCTGGAAGACCATAGTTCTGGTCTTATCCAGATTTACTGCCAGTGCCCAGTATCTGACAGAACTGCTCTAGGTATGACGGGCTCTGCTGTAATCCCTGTTCTGTGGGTGACAGCAGAACCAGGTCATCCGCATAGAGTAAGAATTGTATTTCTTTATCATCATTGAAGAATTCTGTTATTTTTGTTCCAGTTCTGATACTGCACTCTGTATACATCAATTTTATTATGTCGTAGACTTTACCCCCTACACCACTCTGTAAGATTTTAAAGAACAGTCCTTCGTGCCAAATTTAGTCGAATGCTTTTTTGAAGTCAGCAAAACATGCAAATATTTTCCCTTTGTTTGTTTGGTGGACATGTTTGTTTATGTGTGTGTGTAGGGTGTAAATATGGTCAGAGGTGCGATGATTTGGTAAAAAGCCAATTTGACTGTTACTCAAGACACTGTGTTCGGTTAGGAAGGCCAGTAACAGGGCATTCATTATACTGCAGAAAACCTTCCCCAGATTACTGCTCACAGATATGCCTTGATAATTGTTTTGGTCAAATTTCTCTCTACTTTTAAATATAGAGGTAATCAAGCCTTGGTTCCAGATCTCAGGGAAACACCCAGCATTCAGGACTAAGTTAAATAGTTTGAGGAGGGCCTCATGTAGTTTGGGGCTGCTGGTTTTCAGCATTTCTGCCCTGATACCATCAGGGCCACATGCTTTATTGGTCTTCAGGGTTTTCAGTTGGTGTTTTAATTCTTGTAAAGTGATTGGGGTGTCCAAAGGGCTTTGATTGTCTTTAATTTTTGTCTCTAGGCCTTTTGGGATATTGAGGTCTGATTGAAATTACATGTGTTGCTTTCAATTTTTTGGTAAAGTTCCTCAAAGTGGTTTTTCCAGATATTCTGTAATGTTCGTTTTTCCTCTATTATTTGGTGAATTTGTTGAATTGCGTTTTCAATTTTTTCAACTTCTTTTTCCAATTCAGTAGCTTTTTGTACAGATTTAGGGCCTGATGGTATCTGAGGCGTCCTTTGGTGTCACTGGGCTCCCTGTGATTATGGTTTGACAGCTTTCTCAGCTACTTCCTAGCTCTGGCACATTCGTTATCAAACAATTTTTCTTTTGACTTTCTTTTATTCAGCATGCTCTCTATTTCAGCACTGCTCAGTTCTGCCTGGTATTCTGCAGCCCAGCGCTGGCTCTTGTATTTGAGCTCCAGGTTGAAGAGCTTTTCTGCAGGATGTTGATCTTTCAGTGCCCGCTCTGATTTACAGGTATAGAGTTACCTGGCTGTGGTCAGAGAGCTTCAGAGTTCCTCTGCAGCGATGGGAGAACCTGGTAGAAGGACAAACATCTCTGCAGCACTCCATCAATCAGACCTTTATGGTAGCACTTGGCATTCAGGCCAAAAAGTTCAATTTGTGTCTCATCAGACCGGATAATCTTTTTCCTGATGCTCTTAGAGTCCTTTAAGTACCATTTGGCTTTCACTCAGAAGTAGCTTCCGTCTAGCCACTACCATAAAGGTCTGATTGATGGAGTGCTGCAGATATGTTTGTCCTTCTACCAGGTTCTACCAGGTTCTCCCATCGCTGCAGAGGAACTCTGAAGCTCTCTTAGAGTGGCCATTGGGTTCTCGGTTACCTCGGTGGCCCTTCTTGCCCGGTTACTGAGTTTGGCCAGGCGGCCAGCTCTAAGAAGAGTTGTGGTGGTTCCAAACTTCTTCCATTTCACAATGATGGAGCCCACTGTTCTCCTGGGTGCTTTCAGTGCTTTAGCAATGTTTTTATACCCTTCCCCAGATCTATGCCTCAACACAATTCTATCTCGGAGGTCTATGGAGAGTTCCTAGGACTTCATGGCTTGGTTTTTACTCTGACATGCACTGTGAACTGTGGGACCTTATATAGACAGGTGTGTGCCTTTCCAAATCATGTCCAATCAATTGAATTTACCACAGGTGGACTCCACTGAAGTTCTAGAAACATCTCAAGGATGATCAGTGGAAACAGGATGCACCTGAGCTCAATTTTGAGTGTCACAGCAAACGGCGTGAATACTTATGTACATGTGATATTTTATTTTTTTATTTTTAATACATTTGCAAAAATTTCTAAAACACTTTTTTCACTTTGTCATTATGGGGTATTGTGTGTAGAATTCTGAGAAAAAAAATGAATTTAATCCATTTTGGAATAAAGCTGTAACATAACAAAATGTGGAAAAAGTGAAGCGATGTGAATACTTTCCGGATGCACTGTATAAACACCATACATACATACATCTACATACATGCACATTTACAATATATACATATACATACACAGGGTTGGGTTGTAATGGAATACATGTAACGGCGTTACGTAATCAGAATACAAAAATCAAGTAACTGTATTCAGCTCGCGTTACATTTGAAAAACGAGTAATCTGAATACAGTTACTTTAATAAACCTGAAGTGAATACATTTTGGATTACTTCTTGGAAATCTTGGTGGAAAGTTTTCCTTACAAACATTAATGAGCTGATATTCATTACTAAAGTTACAGCATGAAATGATCACGCCTACATGATTATCATCACACAGCTCACGAAAACTACAGCCGCTGCACAGAACCAAAAAACTGCGTAAAAAAAAATGCGTTTAAAAAAAAGCGCGCGCCCACACTCAGACAAACATTGATAGGGACAAGATGGAAGAAAAGTCAGCTTTTAGTTTGTGGCATTATCGACACAATTTCCAGTTTAAAGAAGAACATGGGAAAAATCTGTCGGTCCAGTGTACCTTGTGTCTTCCAGGAATAAAGATACTGTCGGCATCAAAGGACTCGACTTCGAATCTTAAAAAGCACTTGGAGTAAGTCGACGTTAGCTAACCTTCAGTTTAATGAACACAGTTCTGCAGTAATTTGCTGTTACCTGACCTTAGCCTACGGTTTGAGGCATCGCATTAACTGCTCTGCTAATTTTATACTGCTTTCTTTATTGTTGAAACGATGACATTTTATTTTATTCTTTTTATTTTTCCCAGTTTTCTCCCAATTTGGTAGACAATTGTACTCTACTATACGTCAATTACGTTATGCACTGCCTAGCATTCGCCACTACACAGCCCGCCAACACTGGCACTTTTCTAAGCCATATCCGTTACAAGTCGCTGTTATTCCAGTGCCAAAAAAGTTTCAAAAGTTATTACATTGTTTCAGATGCTGTGTTTGAGTTATGCTCATGATAAGCCATCAAAACAGTAAAAGAACTTGCCTTTCAATATCCCTTTGCTTTTTATTATGATTAATTTGGAATCTGTCCATTCTAATTCCATAACATGTTAATGACGACGACTACAACAAAAAATGCAGATACAATGTTGCATATATTTAGCTAAATTGACATCTCAAATTTATTAGTATTTATTATTAAATGAACAGAAGCTGACCTGACCTCAACACAGTGGAAAGTTGAACATGACATCCTTTTTCAAAGTGTAATGCATAATAACTATTTAAATGTATTACTGATCAAATAAAAAAGTGAACATGGCGTGTGCAAAAGTTTGAGCACCCTTTTAGTACTAAGTAGCACCACCTTTGGCTATATAACAGCTTCCCAATGTCTCCTGTACCCCAAAACATACCCATCTGTGATGTAAAAAGTAAGTAATCCAAAAGTATTCTAAAAGTAATCTGATTATGTTACTTTTTTGAGACATGTAACTGTATTTGTATCGGATTACTTTCAGAGCCGTATAATCAGTATTCAGGCACTAATTACATTTACAAAGTAACCCTCCCAACCCTGTACATACACATACATATACAGTGGGGAAAATAATTATTTCACCCCCTGCTGATTTTGTGAGTTTGCCCCCTTACAAAGAAAGGAACGGTCTATAATTTTCATGGTAGGTTCATCTTAACAGTGAGAGACAGAATATTTTTAAAAATCCCAGAAAATCACATTATATGAATTTTAAACATTTATTTGTGTTTTATTGAGGAAAATAAGTATTTCACCCCCTAGCAAAACATGACTCAGTACTTGGTGGAGAAACCCTTGTTGGCAAGCACAGCGGTCAGACGTTTCTTGTAGTTGGTCACCAAGTTTGCGCAGATCCCAGGAGGGATTTTGGCCCACTCCTCTTTGCAGATCCTCTCCAAATCCTTAGGGTTTGTAGGTTGTCGCTTGGCAACTCGAAGCTTCAGCTCCCTCCACAGATTCTCTATAGGATTAAGGTCCGGAGACTGACTAGGCCACTCCATGACCTTAATGTGCTTCTTCTTGAGCCACTCCTTTGTTGCCTTAGCCGTATGCTTTGGGTCATTGTCATGCTGGAACACCCATCCACGACCCATTTTCAGTGTCCTGGCTGAGGGAAGGAGGTTCTCACCCAAGATTTCCCGGTACATGGCCCCATTCATCCTCCCCTCGATCCGGTGAAGTCGTCCTGTCCCCTTAGCAGAGAAACAGCCCCAAAGCATAATGTTTCCACCACCATGCTTGACGGTGGGGATGGTGTTCTTGGTGTCCAAGGCAGCTTTTTTCTTCCTCCAAACACGGCGAGTCGAGTTGATGCCAAAGAGCTCGATTTTAGTCTCATCTGACCACAGCACTTTCTCCCAAGCCTCCTCTGAATCATTCAGGTGCTCATTGGCAAACTTCAGACGGGCCTGTACATGTGCCTTCTTGAGCAGGGGGACTTTGCGGGCACTACAGGATTTCAATCCATTA
Organism: Aldrovandia affinis; assembly: GCA_029706075.1. NCBI lineage: Eukaryota > Metazoa > Chordata > Actinopteri > Notacanthiformes > Halosauridae > Aldrovandia > Aldrovandia affinis. The sequence continues at coordinate 3,369,174 of JAINUG010000103.1, forward strand.
CGGCGTAGTGTGTTACCAATGGTCATCTTGGTGACTGTGGTCCCAGCTGCCTTGAGATCATCAACAAGCTCCAGCCGTGTAGTTCTGGGTTGTTCCCTCACCTTTCTCATGATCAGGTTCACTCCACGAGGTGAGATCTTGCGTGGAGCCCCAGACCGAGGGAGATTGATGGTCAATTGGTGTTTCTTCCATTTTCTAATTATCGCACCAACAGTTGACTCCTTCTCACCAAGCTGCTTGCCAATGGTCTTGTAGCCCATTCCAGTCTTGTGCAGGTCTACAATTTTGTCCCTGATGTCCTTAGACAATTCTTTGGTCTTGCCCATTGTGGAGAGGTTGGAATCTGATTCATTGATTGATTCTGTGGACAGGTGTCTTTTATACAGGTAACGAGTACTTAATTAGGAGTACTAATTAAGTAAGAGGACTAATCTGTGTGCCTCCTGGTCACATAACCGGTCTGTGGGAGCCAGAATTCTTGCTGGTTGGTAGGGGTGAAATACTTATTTTCCTCAATAAAACACAAATAAATGTTTAAAATTCATATAATGTGATTTTCTGGGATTTTTTTAAATATTCTGTCTCTCACTGTTAAGATGAACCTACCATGAAAATTATAGACCGTTCCTTTCTTTGTAAGGGGGCAAACTCACAAAATCAGCAGGGGGTGAAATACTTATTTTCCCCACTGTATACACACATACAGGTAAACACATTTTACTTATTGTTTAAGTGTTGGTGAATAGGTATTTTGTAAATCTTAAGATTTAAAATAGAAAACTAAACTTAACAATAATTTCACTAATTCGTTTTCTGCAGATGAAATTGAGCATTTCTCTTATCTGACTTAGTTCACCAGATGCTGTGTTCCCTGCTCTTGATGCTACTGTAGCATAGCTGTCTGTCTGAGCTGGGTGCTGCTGCAGGCTGAGCACGCTGCATGGGGGGCCGGGGGCTGCATGTGGTGGGGGCCGGGGGCTGCGTGGGGGAGGGGGCCAGGGGCTCCATGGAGGACGGGGGCTGGGGGCTGCGTGTGGTGGATGGGGCCGGGGGCTCCATGGAGGACGGGGGCTGGGGGCTGCGTGTGGTGGATGGAGCCGGGGGCTGGGGGTTGCGTGTGGTGGAGGGGGCCGGGGGCTCCATGGAGGATGGGGGCTGGGGGCTGCGTGTGGTGGAGGGGGCCGGGGGCTCCATGGAGGATGGAGGCTGGGTGCTGCATGTGGTGGAGGGGGCCGGGGGCTCCATGGAGGTTGTAGGTGGATACCTGGTTTCCTCATCTCTCTGTGGACGCTGGTGGAGGACCTGCCCAATGCAGTGTCCTTTAGGACGTTAGCGAACGTCTTCAACCCCTCCTTGTCGTGGAGGTGGTGATGGCAGATGTTGCGGTGGTGAGCCAGATGGACGTTTGGCAGCAGGGTGCAGCCTTGGGACACCTCTGCGTTGATGCTGTGGATTACTCGCTGTGGCACGTCTAATCTGGGCAGCAGCGTGGAGATGGTGACTTTCGCTGCTGTGTGCTCCTGTGTGGACTTTGCTGCAACCTGTCTCAGGGCCTTGGCTACGTCTATCCTGCGTGTGCTCAGGTCTTTGGTCCCTGTGTGTGTCAGGATGTGTGTGGCATTGCTCAGTCTCTGCTCTGACAGTAGTTTCAGGGCAGTCTGTGTTGTCGGGCAGCGGATCTTTGTGATTTTTTTCCCAGGGAATAGGTGCTTTTCATTGCGGTACACCAGTTTTCTGTGCTGTGGGTCTATTGGTGCTAGGAGTGTCAGGAATATCACTGCTGGGGGTGTCTGTGTGTGTGTGAGTTATGAGGGGCCGTGTGTATGTATGTGTGTGTTTGGAGGGTCTGTGTGTTTATGTGCGTTATGAGGGGCATTGTGTATCTCTACCCACTGGCTTTGGATTGCCTGATCCGGTGGAGTGGGGGCCACCTTGTGGAATTTGGGCTGTGCCCCCCCCCCTCTTGCTGGCACACCGGGGAGCCCCCTCTTTTTTGAGCCAAATTGGCAGCACTTCACAGTGGCCCACCCACAGGGAGTCTGGGCCGGTACGTGACCAGGGACCAGTAATGCCACTCGGCCACTCAGACCTCTCCCCACGGCCCATGCTGCAGATCCAGCATTCTGCAGGACATCCCGCCACGTTCCCTCTCCTTTTGCGGGGCAGGGGGCAGCTCTTAAGCCGGCGGTGCCTTTGGCTCACACCGCAGCAATGCTTGGGCCTCTCATTCAGTAAAAGTTTGTTTTTATTTTCCAGCCGTATTGTTCTCCTGTTTCAGAATGAAATGCTGCTGAATTAAGTGAGCTAAATCCAATGCTCCAGGCATTCAGCTCATGCTGCGGCTGCTTGTGTGTTACTGTGCCATGCCACAGGTAGGCCTTTAGGGAGGGAATGTTTGTGTTTGCTATGCTTTTACGGATGATTATTTTATTTCCCATGATTCTCTGTGGGTAAGAGGGTATTATTTTATCTCTGTGGGTTAGAGGGACTTTTCCACTCATTCAGAGCTGCTAAGTCACTTTGAACCCAATGCACAGTAAACCCAAGGCTCCCTCCTGTCTGAGCAGTCCAGTCACAGCAGAGCTGGGAGGATGAGGGCAGGGGACCATCCTCAGACCTTTGTAGTATACATATAAAAATTACTAGATTGGCCACTGAGTTCCATCTGATTTGCATATAAAATCCTGATGGTTCAGCAAATGTTTTTTTCTCTGGTGAACATATTGCCAGCCATTCTTTCACAATTTAAACTGCAGTGTGAATCTGTTGAGCTGACCATCTCTCTCTCTGTCTCTCTGATCAGCTGATCTTGTGTAATAATAATCAAGCCAATCTGGATTTGTTATCAGGCAGTATTGCCAACCCTACAGACAGGACCATCAATCTGGAGCTAATCATAATATCACTTTGTGCTGTTAGCACTGCTAACAGTGTACCATCTGACCGTTTCCGTGTCCTGTTAGCAATGCTACAATGTACCATCTGATTGTGTCCCGTTAGCGTCGCTCACCGTCTGACTGTGCCCCGTTAGTATCTCTCACCGTCTGACTGTGCCCCGTTAGTATCTCTCACAGTGTACCATCTGACTGTGTGCTGTTAGCATCGCTCAACATCTGACTGTGTACCATCTGACTGTGTCCTGTTAGCATTGCTCAACATCTGACTGCGTACCATCTGACTGTGTCCTGTTAGCATCGCTTACAGTGTATGATCTGAATTTGTGCTGTTAGCAATGCTAACAGTGTACCATCTGATTGTGTCCCGTTAGCGTTGCTCACCATCTGACTGTGTCCTGTTGGCATCACTCACATTGTACCATCTGACTGTGTTCTGTTAGCATACCTGACAGTGTACCATCTGACCGTGTCCCGTTAGCATCGCTCACAGTGTACCATCTGACTGTAGCATTGCTCACAGTGTACAACTGCGTACCATCTGACTGTGTCCTGTTAGCATCGCTTACAGTGTATGATCTGTATTTGTGCTGTTAGCACTGCTAACAGTGTACCATCTGACTGTGTCCTGTTAGCATTGCTTACAGTGTATGATCTGTATTTGTGCTGTTAGCACTGCTAACAGTGTACCATCTGACTGTGTCCTGTTAGCATAGCTAACAGTGTACTATCTGACTGTGTCCTGCTAGCATTGCTCACAGTGTACCATTTGACTGTCCCGTTAGCATTGCTCACAGTGTACCATCTGACTGTGTCCTGTTAGCATCACTCACATTGTACGACTGCGTATCATCTGATTGTGTCCCATTAGCATCACTCACATTGTACCATCTGACTGTGTCCCGTTAGCATTGCTAACAATATACCATCTGACTGTGTCCTGTTAGCATCACTCACAGTGTACGACTGTACCATCTGACTTTGTCCTGTTAGCATCACTCACAGTGTACGACTGTGTACCATCTGACTTTGTCCCGTTAGCATCACTCACAGTGTACCATCTGACTGTGTCCTGTTAGCACCGCTAAAAGTGTACCATCTGACCGTGTCCCATTAGCACCACTAACAGTGTACCATCTGACCGTGTTCCTTTAGCATCTCTTACCGTGTACCACAGCATACCATCTGACTGTGTCCTGTTAGCACCACTAACAGTGTACCATCTGACCGTGTCCTGTTAGCACCACTAACAGCGTACTATATGACTGTCCTGTTAGCATTGCTCACAGTATACCATCTGAATCACACTGAGCTGGGTTAGAGGGCGGTGGAGGGGGGAGATGCGCAAAAACACAGTAGCAGATCCCTGTATTTTAGCACCAAATCGCAATGTCTCCTTCCTGTGGTACAGGGATATGACAGAGCATGCTGGTACAATGCATTCTGGGATCTCCAGCTAATGAACTTGCTTTTCTTCCACACCAAGATACGGGCCATTCGGTCCCTGTACGACCGGTGCCAGAGCTTGGTCCGCATGGCTGGCAGTAAGTCGGACTTGTTCCCGGTGAGGGTTGGACTCCGCCAGGGCTGCCCTTTGTCACCGGTTCTGTTCATAACCTTTATGGACAGAATATCTAGGCGCAGCCGGGCGTTGAGGGGTCCGGTTCGGTGGCCTGAGGATTGGGTCACTGCTCTTTGCAGATGATGTGGTCCTGTTGGCTTCATCGGGCCGTGACCTCCAGCTCTCGCTGGAGCGGTTCGCAGCCAAGTGTGAAGCGGCTGGTATGAGAATCAGCACCTCCAAATCCGAGACCATGGTTCTCAGCCGGAAAAAGGTGGAGTGCACTCTCCGGGTCGGGGAGGAGATCCTGCCCCAAGTGGAGGAGTTTAAATACCTCGGGGTCTTGTTCACGAGTGAGGGAAGGATGGAGCGGGAGATCGACAGGCGGATTGGTGCGGCGTCGGCAGTGATGCAGACGCTGCATCTGTCTGTCGTGGTAAAGAGGGAGCTGAGCCTAAAGGCAAAGCTCTCGATTTACCAGTCGATCTATGTTCCTACCCTCACCTATGGTCACGAGTTGTGGGTAGTGACCGAAAGAACGAGATCGCGAATACAAGCGGCTGAAATGAGTTTCCTCCGCAGGGTGTCTGGGCTCTCCCTTAGAGATAGGGTGAGGAGCTCGGTCATCCGGGAGGGGCTCAGAGTAGAGCCGCTGCTCCTCCGCGTCGAGAGGAGCCAGATGAGGTGGCTCGGGCATCTGGTTAGGATGCCTCCTGGACGCCTCCCGGGTGAGGTGTTCCGGGCACGTCCCACCGGGAGGAGGCCCCGGGGAAGACCCGGGACACGCTGGAGAGACTATGTCTCTCGGCTGGCCTGGGAACGCCTCGGGATTCCCCCGGAAGAGCTGGACGAAGTGGCCGGGGAGAGGGAAGTCTGGGTCTCCCTGCTTAGGACGCTGCCCCCGCGATCCGACCCGGAGAAGCAGTAGAAAATGGATGGATGGATGGATGGATGGATGGATGGATGGATGGTTTATAGGGTGTGGATGTATCATGGGTCTGTCGGAACAGTGAAGTATTCCCGGAATCCAGTAGCCTTAACAGTAAAATGCCCTTGTTTAAAGTTCAGCACTCTGAATACTGAACACAAGTGGTATTACACGTTAAAACCCCTCACTTATCCTACATGTAAAATATATTTATTTGATTTTATATAATTACTACACAGGATACCAATTATCAATTAAATCACCTAATTTGTTGATAGGCAGAGCAATGTGGTGGATCGACCTTCATCAAAATAAATAACTCTCAATTCAATTACAATTAACAGTTGGTTTATTAATTTACAACAGTTAGACAGACAAAATATTCAATATCCAATCTACAGACGCAGGTTGAACTATCTTAACAAATACTAAATCTAGACATAAAATTGATATGTAACAATCACAAAAGTTATACCTAGTATTATAACCATTATACCAAACCAAGTTTGTCTCTCTCCAAATGCAAACACATGCAGCCGAGGTGTGAGCTGGGACCAGATCTCCCAAGAAAGCAGGAATGTGTAGAATCACTCTTGAATTGACCCTTCGCTAAACCACGGCCCCCTTCGTTATTGTTGCTAAGTCCGTCAAGCTTTCGGAGCCAGCATGGCGCTCGCACTGTCGCTAACTGCACTTCCTGGAGAAATATTGTCACATTTTTGGAAAATAGAAAAAGCGATTTCAGATAGAAGCAGACAGAACGGTCTACAATATGCATTTGAAGGTTATATTCAAGATATCACACTGACTCAGCAACAAAATGACGTAAAAAAAATTAAGATAGAAGCGAAAGCCTACAGATCAGAGTAAAAGTGAACCACCGCATCACCTGGCGATTGAGACAGAGGACAGTGACATTAAGGAGCAACACTGTTCCTGTAAAGCTGGGTAGGTCTCTATTCACTATTACAATCATTAAAAAGCAAAAGCAGTAGGCCTATATAGCGTTACATTCAGTAGTAAGTTAGCTAGCATTAGCTAACTAACATAACATTAGTAGCCTATAGTGTGCTGTAACGACATTACTCTGGTTAGCTCCACAGGTAGCTCCATACCCTGGACCTCTGTAAAGCAAAAAATATCAGCAGTGTGTCAGCCCAGTCCTCCACAAGATTTGGGTACTCGGGACTGGGCTTCCCATTGACAAAGTGCTGAAATAGTAATGAAAAAATAGTATTACATTTTGACATCAAGGTAACGTTACCCACAGGTTTTTTAGAGCTTGACTGTAACATCTTAACGTTAGCAAGCTGGCTGGATCACGAATAACAAAGCTAACATTTAGTCTAACTTGACCAATGTTGCAACCCGGAGCTGTATATCCAGACCGTAGCCACGTTAGCTTAGCTGGCTAACACTTTTCAGGATTTGATTTTGGTTTTGTAAAGGGAAAAAAAGTATATCTCCTTCAAACTTCTCTGGGTAACGAGTGTCACTGTTGCACGTGCCCCAGGCACAACGTTTAACCATAATTTGCTAAAAATCCGCAAAACCAGCTTGAAAATGGAGAAAATCTCTCATTTTTACGTCAAAGTCAATGGAGTGCAGCAAAAAAGTGTCGTACCTCTGTCGGAGCCTGTAAAATACGGCGCTGTGATTGGCCAGTTTGCGTTTTCTGGGCGTGGTTTAGCGAAGGGTCAATTGCTAGACTCCTCTAAAACTACCAAAAACTGAGCAACAATACCGACATAAATTGTGGGGGCAGTATACCACGTGTGATGTCCAGTCTGAGACTGACTGAAGAAAAACACTAAGAAAGCGAAGAACAACAAGAAAACAAGAGGTTGACGACTGCTTTGGGGTATGAGTTCAGTTTAATGACTGGATATTCAGTAGACACTTTTTATACCACAGGGCAGTGTGGAGATGTGTTCAGTATAATAACAGGAGGAGGGCTTTCTCTCCCTCTCACACATCTACACTCTACAAGTGTGTGTGCGTGTGTGTGTGTGCGTGTGTGTGTGTGTGTGTGTGTGTGTGTGCATGAATGCATGAATGCTCAGCTGCTTAACATTCTACAGTCATCGTTTGACAGTGTGGGCTGGAAGCTCTGATGATAATGAGGTTTTTAGTCACTGTATTGGATCAGTAAGAATAAGGCTCTGTGCTGGCCGTGCTCGCTGTGAATAAAGGCCTGTTAGTCACATCACATTGCTCTGAAGATCAGTGATCCCGTTTGGGAAAACCTTTTCCTTGATATTGGTAGTATTCTTCCTTCTCGCCAGATTCTGCAGATATCTGGAGAATCCACCGCAACGACTTGTCTGATTCACACCATCAAGGTGTGAGTGGTTTGTAAATATTAACATCACATAACAATATTTTCATTTTTAGTACATGTATGGAGCATAACATAAGCATTTTAGCAGTGTCCACATGACTGATTGAGTAGCCCATTGAATGTTTAATTTTCCAAATGGCTTAACAAAATACATTTTTTAAAGTTTTTTTAGTTTAGTTTAGTTTCTTTCCGTAACTTAATGATTATGCACAATAGGAACAACTGTTGTGATACAGGGTAGAAAGGAGGATAAATACCTCAACAAGGTGCTGGAAACATTCCTCAGAGATTCTGGTCCATGTTGACATGATAGCATCACGCAGTTGCTGCAGGTTTTTTGGCTGCACATTCATGTTGCGAATCTCCCGTTTTTCCAATCTTCAACTGTCCAGTTGTGGTGAGCCAGTGCCCACTGTAGCCTCAATTTCCTGGAACCCGGTGTGGTCTTTGCTGCTGTAGCCCATCCACTTCAAGGTTTGATGTGTTGTGTGTTCAGAGATGCTCTTCTGCATACCACTGTTGTAACGCATGGTTATTTGAGTTACTGTTGCCTGTCAGCTTGAACCAGTCTGGCCATTCTCCTCTGACCTCTCTCATTAACAAGGCGTTTTCACCCACAGAACTGCTGCTCACTGGATGTTTTTTGTTTTTCGCACCATTCTCTGTAAACTCTAGAGACTGTTGTACTGATCCCATGAGATCAGCAATTTCTGAGATACTCACAGCACAGTTGATAGAAACAATGTGGTGCCTACGTACTGTACTGGCTCCCAAATGGTTACTTCATGCATGTGAATTAAGTAGATAAATGCTATTTTTAAAGATGTATTTGATGGTTTTTAATCCAATAGTAGCTTCAAAAGGATAACCACTTTTCCATTGCATTTCCAGCATTATGTCATAGTCATTATGATTGTGTCCACATTACGTCATAAGCTTCACAGATACCTCTTGTTTATGGTGTCTAGCCCAGCTCATGTGTTGCATGTTATCCGTGTGTACAGCTGGATATTCACCAAAGTGAAAGTGCAAGTTTATCACCATACGCAGGTATACAGTGGCAGAAATCCACTGGGGACTCAAACCAGCAACCATGTGGTAACCCTTCTGTTTCATATTAACCTCTGTTTCATACTCCGAGCTGGGAGTTGGCCAGGGACTGCTGATGCCCATGAGAGCTCAAAAGAATAGTATAGTGGCTTGTTGTGGTCAGTCAGTCACCATGGTTACAACTTCTTGCCATGAGGCCTTGCATCATGAGACATAATTTCAGAGCTCAGAAACATGCAGAGAGCAGCAATCTCATACTCCCATCAAGACCACCGCCGTGCGTGCGTGCGTGCGTGCGTGCGTGTGTAATCCCACCTGCATTCTTCAGGGGGAGATGGGACTACAGGACTACAAATTTCAGTTTCCCTGTGCACAGTAATCAGTGTGGAAACTGTATAACTCTCCTCTCTGCATTTACATCTCAGGTAGCACTGTCTTCTGAGTTATCATCAGATGAAATTCAACTTTATGTATATCCGATCAGTGTTCCAGTACGAGAAAGGTAGGGATTTTGACAGGAAAAAAACAAGTGTTTTTGGGGAGCTTTTGTAAGGTCCAGAAAGTAAAAGATCACACACATCCAGATTTCACTAAATTAGGGAGTGTGAGAAAGGGCTGAAGTTGAAAGCATGAACATAACTGCACTCCAAAGTGCTGCAAATAACAGCAGCTTGCTTTATGCAACATCACATATACTGAATACAACTGATTGAGCTGAGCTTGAAAAATAAGCCTGTTTAAAAGGGTTAAATGAGGGCCTCCCGCGTCCAGTGGTTACAACGTTCAATTCCCCATCTTGCCAGAGTTTGCTCTGGCCGGGAGTGCCACCAGGGGTGGCGATTGGCTGTCTGCCCCAGGGAGGGGGGAGGGAAGCCGACATGACGTTCGCTGCGCATAAGAGTGGCCCTCTCGCAGGACTACGGCAGTGAACTCACATTACTAGGGGGGGATTGACATTGAAAAAATAGCGGGTCTATTGGGCTACTAAATTGGGAGAAAATGGGATAAAATCTGATTTTTTTTTTTTTTTTTTTTTTTTTTTTTTTTTAAAGGGTTAAATGGCCCAACCTCACAAAGCCCTGGACTGTGAAACATAACCAATAATCTCTCTGCTTTGAAATATGCTAAAAGGCTGCTGACATTTTTGTATCATGCTAAATGTGTCAAATCAGCCATTTCTCTAGTTATCTCTTTACAAAGTATCAAGCTTGAATGCCATGCTGGGGGCTTTGCTCTCGATTTACAGTATTGTGAGAGAAGTTGACCTTGAGATTTGAGGAAATGGCTGTTTTTCCCCTGACATAAAGATAAGGTCTGATAGTGGTGATAACAGGTTACGAGGGGGAGGTCAATGAGGTGATTGGCCATGTTTCCAGACTGGCATGTTTACCACACACTGAATCATCTGGGGTTCACGCAGGGTGCCGTCGGCAGGGTTCCTGGTTGTTGGTGCTCAGGTGGGGATAGCCTCACCACAGATAAAGAAGCCTGTCACAGTACTGGCAGTCCTACGAGGAAAGCTCTGATCAGGAGGTGAAGGTTTTTATTGCTTGGAAATGAATCATCTTTGTGCGCTGGAAGGAATTTTGGGAAAGGCTTTGTATTTTATGGGGAGGGTGGTGATATTTACTGAATCCGGTCGGTGCTGGTGAGGTTCGCCTGCTCGCGTCACACATCACGGGCCCTTTCTTGCACAAGGACTTTTCATTCTGCGGGCGCCATTGTTTCTGACTCCTCCTGTTTTTACCTTTGTCTCCAGCCTCCTCCGGGATCTCCTCACCGCCCAGCACTCCGACACAGGCGACCAAACAGCCCCCCTTCCCCCTGGAGGCGTACAGGAATGAGCCAGAACGCCCGGAGGCCCGCATGCGCTCATTCTCCTCACCGCCGGACACCGGCCAGCACTTCACCCTGCCCTCTGCCAAGCCCCCAATGGCCTGTTCCGCCCCCGTCACTACATTGCCCCCTGTGAGTACCCCACCCTCACCCTCCTCTGCCCCATCACTACCTCACCCCCAAACTCTGCCCAAGTATCACGCCCCCTCCCCGTCCGAGCACCACATCCCCCCGCCCCCCATAACTACCTTTCTCATATTTATCAATGGTGTGAATCATTTTTGAGGGTACAGTAGGTGTAGTTCAGGGGTGTCCAATCTTATCCGAGAAGGGTGCAGGCTTTTGTTCTAGCCCTGCACTAAAACACCTGATTCAACTAATTCACCAATCATGGTCTACAATGAAGACCTTGATTAGTTTAATCAGTTGTTTAGTGCTGGGCTAGAACAAAAGCCTGCATCCACACTGGCCCTTCTCGGATAAGATTGGACACCCCTGGTGTAGTTTATGGTGGGGTAGGGATGGGAATGCCGCAGATTATGACCAGACCGTCCTCAGTGCTGTCGGATTTGCATGGTTTTCAAGACGCCTGTAAGGGCTGTTGAGATATTATTAACAGCAAGGGTATTATTATCCTGCCAACGCTGGCTTCTGAACATGCTTGCACCTTGCCATGGCAGTAAAATATCTCACTCCGGCCATTAGAGGGAGCCCCTGGGAAGAGGAACTCTTCTACCATTCCTGCCAAAGGCATCTGTGAGCTGGGGATAATAACCAGGCAACCATCGGCTCTTTCCAACTGGGGAGCGGGGAAGTGCTAATCAACCCACCAATCTATTGTCTGAGTGTTTGGTGGCTGGATTCCATGATATCCTCTATGTGGGCTCTCAGTCACTGATCTCCCATATTTCCACTGATCTCAGTGACTTATCTCCAATATATCTGCTGATCTCTGCCATTGATATATACACTATATGGCCAAAAGTCAGTGGACACCCCTACTAATTATTGTGTTCAGGTGTTTCAGCCACACCCATTGCCAACAGGTGCATAAAATCCAGCACATAGCCATGCAATCTCCACAGACAAACATTTAGAATTCAGAATGGTTCGTGAAGAGCTCAGTGACTTTAAACGCGGCACTGTCATAGGATGCCGCCTTTGCCACAAGTCAGTTCGTGAAATTTCTGCCCTACTAGATGTGCCCTGGTCAACTGTAAGTGCTATTATTGTGAAGTGGAAGCGCCTAGGAGCTCGGCCACGAAGTGGTAGACCACGCAAACTCACAGAGCACGGCTGACGATTGCTGAAGCGCATAGCACGTAAAAATCGCCTATCGCACTACAGAGTACCAAACTGCCTCTGGAAGCACCATCAGCACAAGAACTGTGCGTCGGGGGCTTCATGGAATGGGCTTCCATGGCCGAGCAGCTGCACACAAGCCTCACATCACCTTGCGCAATGCCAAGCGTCGGCTGGAGTGGTGTAAAGCATGCCACAACTGGACTCTGGAGCAGTGGAAACGTGTTCTTTGGAGTGATGAATCACGCTTCATATCTGGCAGTCTGATGGTCGAATCTGGGTTTGGCGGATGCCAGGAGAACGCTACCTTCCGGAATGCATAGTGCCTACTGTAAAGTTTGGTGGAGGAGGGATAATGGTCTGGGGCTGTTTCTCAGGGTTTGGGATAGGCCCCTTAGTTCCAGTGAAGGGTATTCTTAATGCTACAGGATACGAAGACATCTTAGCCAATTGGGCGCTTCCAACTTTGTGGCAACAGTTTGGGGAAGGCCCTTTGCTGTTCCAGCCTATCTGTGCCCCTGTGCACAAAGCGAGGTCCATAAAGACATGGTTAGACGAGTTTGGTGTGGAGGAACTCGATTGGCCTGCACAGAGCCCTGACCTCAACCCCATTGAACACCTTTGGGAGGAATTAGAACGCCAATTGCGAGCCAGGCCTTCTCGTCCAACATCAGTGCCTGACTTCACAGATGCTTTTTTGGCTGAAGGGGCACAAATTCCCACAGACGCACTCCAAAATCATGTGGAAAGCCTTCCCAGAAGAGTGGCAGCTGTCATAGCCGTCCAACTCCATATTAATGCCCATGGTTTTAGAATGGGATGTCCAACAAGCTCTTATATGTGTGATGGTCAGGTGTCCACTGACTTTTGGCCATATAGTGTAGTCACTGATCCCAGATATATCTGCTTTAAAAAAAATAAATAAAAAAAATAAATAAATAAATTGTGCCCCATGGTGGCACTCCTGAGCCGACTCTGACGCGACCGGTGGAATCGAACCCCGGTCACAGTGGCCAGCGTCAAATGTTCTAACCGCGAGACCACCTCGAATTTGCCTAGAACAGGCCGTCCTCCAAAACTGAGCATCCATGCGAGAAGGCCACTTGTTAGGGAGGCCTCCAAGAGGCCTATGGCAACTCTGACAGTTAGTTTTCCATGGCAGAGATGGGAGAAACTGTCCATGGGACAACAATAGACTGGGTGCTTCACAAATCTGTGCTTTATGGGAAGGTGGCAAAAGTAAACCATTGTTGAATAAAATGTATGAAATCTCACCTAGAGTCTTCCATGGCAGAGATGGGAGAAACTGTCCATGGGACAACAATAGACTGGGCGCTTCACAAATCTGTGCTTTATGGGAAGGTGGCAAAAGTAAACCATTGTTGAATAAAACATATGAAATCTCACCTAGAGTTTGCCAGAAGGCATGTGGGAGACTCTCAAACCAAGTGGAGGATGATTCTATGGTCTGATGAGACCAAGACTGAACTTTTTGGTCTCAACATTAGGTGCTATGTTTGGCACAAGCCTAGCACTGTGCATCATCCATCACTGTGAATCAATCATTATCTGTTTTTTTATTTATAATTAAGAAAAAGTCCCAATCAAATCCATTTTCATTCCATGAAGTAAGAAAATAAAATGTGCAAAAATGCCAAAGGGGGTGAATACTTTTTATACCCACTGTACATAGTTTGAGCACATCATCCATCACTGTCTGAATCAATCATTTTGATTTATAATGCTTAAGAAAAAGCACCTTTTCATTTAAATATGCAAAAATGCAGTTGTACATAGTTTGAGCACCTATTTAAATATGCAAGTTGCATTAGCGCTCACCGAGTTGGGGAGAGGGGTTACCTGCACTGAGCACTGTCTGCATAAACGTCACAGGTCACAAGTTCATTCATTTGTGTTTCCTGCCTCCTGTAGATAAGTGTCTCCACCCACAATTATATGATTGGTTAAAAGCAATGCTTTGAGCAATGCTTTCTCTATAACTTTTACCAGTTCTCATATATTAAATTGCATTATCATGCAGATGACTTGATCCGGTGATGGAATGTCTGATTCCACTTTGGAATGCCAAGCCCAGTTTTGAAAATGGAACAATTATTAAATTCATGTAGCGAGGTTATTAAAACTCCACAGGAGAGAGAATGTATTATTTTTACTGCAACCTCTCCACCCGAGGGCTCTGCTGCTGTTCTTACTCAAATCCACTCTGTGGAAATGGAACCTGGTTTAAGATTGGTTTGAGATTTTTAAAAAGTGCTGTAGGTTAGGAAGGGATGTGGGGTGGGGGACAAACTATTCAGCAAACGGTTATCCATTGCCTTAGCCTTTACACATTTTCTGTTGAAAATGTTTCCCCAGCACAAGCCATGGAGATAAGGCCTTGGATAAATAAGTCATTAAGTAACCTCCAGGCTTACACAGGCTTTCTTAAGTGAGGTTTTGATGTGAGAGGCTCTTTCACCTCCCAAGAAGCGTGAGATTGTCTAAAAATGGAAATGCACAAGGCTTAAACAATGAATTAGAATTAGGGGCCATTATGTACCTTCTGTGTGTTTACAGCATTATTTTAATGACATACCTCTCACTGTGGGAAAGGGAGGAAATGCCTGATCTCAGCCCATCACACTTGCAAATGTATTAAGATCTCACAGGGCTTCCTTGATATTAATTTTTTTTATTTGCTTACAGTTGACATGCTATCCATGTATACAGCTGGATATTTACTGAAGCAATTCAGGTTAACTACCTTTCTCAAGGGCACAACCACCTTGCCCCACCTGAGATTTGAGCCTGAAACCTCCAAGCTGCAAGACCAGTTCCCTAACCGTACTTGTCTGATGATTAGGCTCCCTGTCGATTAATATTAGAGCTGTCTCTACATCATTCCATGGTTGAGCACAAAAGGCAGATCTTTTCACATTTCAGATCTGTTCTCAGGTCACAAGATTTAGGGCCAAGGAGGCTACTGTTTAAATACCAGAACCAATATGACCAAGTGTGCATGGTGTTGAAGAAGTGTGATATAAATGTGATTCTCAAACACCATTGATTTCCAAGACAGACGCCTCTGATAGATTGGGCATCTGTAGACTGCCTGCACCAGCTGCACATGAAGTGTTCTTACATTTACATTTTACATTTTAAGCATTTAGCACACGTTCTTATCCAGAGCGACTTACAAGATGTGCATTAATACATGGTAGGAACAATCATAGTTTGTGCAAGAGATCAGTGCAGTAATACAGCAGTAGACATTGTTGTAGGCAGCTGCATACCATACCTGTAACACTGGGAAGGAAAAGGTTAGTACATTTTAAAAATTAAAAATTAAAAAATAAATTTTATGAGTAAGCAGGGATACATATACAAGAGGTATTGAACAAGTAGGCAGTGGTGATGACAATTGGCTAGATGTACAGAATTCAGTGGTAGTGGAGTCTGAAAAGGTGGGTTTTGAGTCTCTTGCCAAAGATCGCAAGTGATTCCGCGGTCCTGACCAATTGTGGAAGGTTATTCCACCACCGAGGGGTTAGGACAAAGAAGAGGCGAGACCGCGAGGAGCGGCTGCCGGGCGCCCGGAGAGATGGGACAGTCTATGCCAGAGGAGGCGGAGCGGAGGGGTCTGGCTGGGGTGTAGGGAGTGATGAGTGACTGGAGGTAAGGGGGAGCAGTTCCTCTAGCTGCTTGAAAAACAAGCACCAGTGATTTAAATCTGATGCATGCTGCGATGGGGACCCAGTGCAGATAGGAGAGTAGAGGGGCGACATGGGTGAACTTAGGCTGATTGAACACCAGACGTGCGGCAGCATTCTGGACTAGTTGCAGTGGCTTGATGGCACAGGCTGGTAGGTCTGCCAGCAAGGAATTGCAGTAGTCCAGACATGAGATCACCAGGGCCTGGACCAAGATTTGTGTGGCCTCTTGGGTGAGGAACGGTCAGATCCTCCAGATGTTGTGAAGGGAGAATTGGCAGGTCCAGGTGATCGCTGTGTGGTGGCCTGAGAAGCACAGCTGGTCATCCAGGGTCACTCCAAGACTCCTGGTAGACTGGGATGGAGACACTATGGAGACTTCCACGGTGATTGAAGCATCAATCATCGGGGAGCCCTTCGCTGGGAGGAAGAGCAGCTTCCCCAGGTTCAGCTTTAGGTGGTGGGTGGACATCCAAGCAGTGATGTCAGCCAGGCATGCAGAGATCCGCGCTGGGACCTGGGTCTCAGATGGAGAGAAGGAGAGAAAGAGTGGAGTGTCGTCGGCATAACAGTGATAAGAAAAACCATGAGCAGAGATGACAGAACCAAGTGACTTGGTGTACAGGGAGAATAGGACGGGGCCTAGCACCAAGCCCTGCGGGACTCCGGTGGAGAGGGTGTGGGGAGAGGAGAGGGATCCTCTACAGGCCACCTGGTAGGACCGGTCAGCCAGGTAGGACTTGAACTATATCAGTGCAGATCCAGAGATTCCCATCTTGACAAAAGATGAGAGCAGGATCTGGTGGTCCACGGTATCAAATGCAGCTGAGAGGTCGAGGAGGAGGAGGACGGAGCTGAGGGATTGGGACTTTTTTTAGAGCCTCAGTGATTGCAAGCAGAGCAGTCTCTATGGAGTGGCCTGTCTTGAACCCAGATTGGTTAGGATCAAGCAAGTCATTCTGTAGGAGATGAGCAGACAGTTAGTTATAGACAGCCCGCTCTAGTGTTTTGGAGAGGAATGGGAGGAGAGAGACAGGTGGGTAGTTCGAAATGACCGCAGGATTCAGATAGGGTTTTTTGAGGAGGGGTACGACATTGGCGCTTTTGAGGGGAGAGGGGACAGAGCCAGAGGAAAGAGAGGAGTTGATAACATTGGAGACAAAGGGTAGGATGTCCATAGCAATGGACTGGAAGAGGGGGGAAGGAATGGGATCGAGAGGGCAGGTGGTGGGACGGTGGGAGTGAACAAGTTGAAGGATGTACGAGTCAGGGAGGGGTGAGAAGGAGGACAGAGGGGTGAGAGGTTTAGGTAGCGAGATTGGTGAGGGAGGGTTAGGTGAGGGAGAGGATGGGGGGAAGGAGTTGCAAATGTTATCAACCTTCTTGCGAAAGAAGGCTGCAAAGTCATCTGCGGTTAGAGAGGAGGGGGTGGGGGAGGAGGAGGGGTGAGGAGAGAAGAAAACGTAGAGTAGAGTTTGCGAGGATTAGAAGCAGAAGATGGATCTTGGATGGATGAGGGTGGATGAGATTTCCTCAGCAGGTAGCTGAGAGAAGGCATCAGTAGGGGGAAGGGATGATAGAACAATGACTGCACAGTGTGAATAGAAGCACTGGCCCGCAGCACAAGCTTTGGAGGAGATGTGTGCTTCACTGTACTCCTAATTAAGGATGAAATAATGTGTCAATATTTATTCATGAATTAAAATGTAAAAAGTGAAATGTCAACATAAATAATTAAATGTGAAATATTGGATTGTGCCAAAAATGGGGCAAATTTGGTGGAAGGAGGCGACTGATGTGTCCATGGTGGTCAATGATACAGCGAATGATATACCTCACTGACTCTCCCAGGCTAGTCACCTACTGGGATTCCCAGGCAGGTCACTGATGTGCACCTGTGCAGGTGACTGAGAGAAGCGACTAGCAAAGCTAGTGGAGGCGACAATCCGCACCACATACAAGAGATTACTGGTGCAGCAAAGTCAGCCACCAAAGTTTCTGCAGGCTTTGTAGCTTCTGTCAAGCTTGTATAAAAGAAAGACTTCACTAGTTAGCCAACTCTGCTGTTAAATATTTTCACTTCCATAAAATCCTCTACTTGATCTATACAGAGTCAGGGTTTGCAACATTTGCTTCGATTAGATCCGCTAGTACCAACATTTCTCCCAATACGGCACGAAAAATGTCAGACATCCAGCACGGAGGGGGGCATATTCAAAACACCTCAGTGGGCAAAGGCAATCAAGCCAAGTTCAACCACCAATCGAATGTCAGATCCCACCCACTGTCTTTGATGGATGATGTTGACAGATTTAATTATTTCCCATTTCACACCACAGACAATAACAGATCATGAAATATGAAAATAAATAATTACATATTTTACATTTATTTTATGTTGACATTCCACTTTTAATTAATGTTGGCACACCATTAGCCTCCATATCGATTGGGACAAGCCTATGAATCAGGAATTCTAAATTCAGAAGAAAAAGAAAAAAATTCAATGTTTTTTCCAAAATTTCACGACTAGAAGACACTATTCACTATGCTAACAAACACTACCATATTTTGTACATAATGTTCAATACTTGTGAACAGGACTGTCCTGTTCATTTCATATCTTGTGATATATTTAATTTCTACATTTCTTTTGAAATGACAAGTCACTTCAGAGCTGCACAACATCATTTCTTTTTAAGGCAGATGACAATAATAAAGACTGCAATAACGATACAGATTAATCAGGCTGAGGGTTTTGAGCATCACAGATTTTCATGATAATTGAATGAATCGCACGGTCATCATAAAATCAGCGGTTGCAGATTCAGCCATAAATTAATTAAATAAATTATGTTAAATAAATGACATGATTAAATAAATATCTATAATATTAATAAAATCAAGATTTAAACGCAGAGGCAAAAACTAAACCCTGCTTTAACTCAAGACTGAGTTCTTAAGCTACTTTTTAATTAATTTTTAATTTGTTTCAGATTTTTTCCAGTTTTTCTCCCAATTTGGTAGCCAATTGCACCCTCTATTTATTTCGATTAACCCTCCCCACACTGGTTCGTCGCTCGACTACTCAAGGCAAGCCAATTCTCCGTGGGCAGCGACCTCCGCTTTTCCTCCAAAACGGAACTCGCCCACATACCCACGTTCTGGAGACTCCCTTTCCGTGCTTCTCGGCAGACCCGAGCCGGCTCTCCCTCCCCCCTCCCCCTGGGGCGGACAGCTAAATGCCGCCCCCGCTCGGGCTGACGACCAGGCCCGGTCTGGTAGAGACGCGCGTTTCGAACTGCGTCCCTGACAGGCAGCGCACACCACACCGGAACAGCCAAAGTGTGGTGCGTTAGACCGCTACGCTATCCGCCGCCCAGTTCTTAAGCTACTTAATGTCATCTGGAGAGCAGTGCCTCAAACCAATAAAATAAGAGAGGCTGTGAAGTTTAAATGTTAATTATGTGATGAAGAGCAGTTTCCAAGAAAGACACGCTCCACTTACCATCACTGTGCGTGTATCTAGCAGCCGTGCGGCCCTGTAGCTTTCTCCTGCCAAACCGCTTAAGTTAAGTGGGACTGGGCCGTATTGGTTTGTACTTGGATGGCAGAGCCCTTGAGGAAACCAAGCTGGGGCCATGCGTAGTGCTGCTGAGTCAGAAGGGGGTAATGTTCCCTCTAGGCCGTGAAGCAAAACCAATGCTCCAGTGAAGTGATAGGGACACTATTTTGTAGAAGAAGAGATGCTAAGCTGAGGCTCTGGCTCCCTGTGGTCAGTATATATTCCATGTGCCAGAAAGTGTGAGGGGTTTCCAACCCAAATTCCCTGGCTCTCTGTCTTACCAGAGCTGATGTATATGTTTTATGCCTTTTTCATTTCAGCAGTCTGTCTTTAAATTCCCCCTCAAGGCTGATCTTTCTTCACTAAGATTGGGGCTCAGTAAATCACCAGGAAAACTGAATTACCAAAGCCGTTGATTTCCCTTGGTTTTCATGGTATTATAAAAAGTTGCCATTTCATATCTGCTCCTGTCCATTTGTCTCCTGTCAAGTCCACTCACTCCCCCATAGAGAAACTTAACGAGAGCATGAAGGGAGCAGGCAACTCAAGTTGAGGGAGGCATCATTCCTGTCTGATGTTAAGAATCAGTCAGTGGCAGAGATGTACTGTGAGGATTCCGGCCAATCCCTTGCTCGGCCGCAGGAGGGCGGCATAGCTCCCTTTTTTGTTTTTGGTTTACTCTGTTTCTTTTTCCCTAGTCGCCCCAGAATTTTCCATCCTAACAGTTTCTAGGTCCCCTGGTGATTATCACACACACCTGTCCCTCATTTACCTCATCACACACAGTATTTAGCCCAGTCTCACTCGGTCATCTTTGCCAAGTTTTGGGTCTCCGTGTCTTGAGTTTACTCCTGCCGGTTTCACTTCTCTATGCTCTCTCTCTAACTTTAGTATCTAGTAGTTTAGTGTTTTGTGTCTCTACACATTTAGATTTTCTTGTGTTTTCTTGTTTGTTGTTTTGTTCCTTAGTTTTTTTGATCTCTCGTTTGTTCCTCCCAGTTTAGTTAGATTAGTACTTTTGTTTTCGCCCTTGTTTTTCTCTAGCCCTCCTTTTTGCACGCATCGTTTTTTTTGTCTCCTTTTCTCCCTCTCCACATTATCCCCGTGCCTAGGTCCAATTCCCCCCTGGTCCCCCTAACATGTACGTATAAAAAATACATGCAAAAGGAGGCAACATGTTGCATCTGACCATTTAAGAAATAAAAAAAATGTCTACCAAAGCTGCCCATACTTACACTGAATAGCATTAACCTTGAATAAATTGCAAGGATTTCAGTTTTAATGAAATGGTTTGATTATTAGAAAATTCTGTTTCACATCAGGGTGAAATTTCACATCTGCAGATTATTATCCTAATTTTTCTACATAATTAAAATCACAATTGAGTGACATTTCTGAGGACACATTAAAATGACTTCCAAGAAACCAAGGAAACCCCAGGACTGAGAGTAGAGTTTAAGGAAGTATGAATTCAGAGCACAGTAAGAATTCAGAGTACAGTATGAATTCAAAGTACAGAAAGAATTCTGTACTTTCTTGTGTGGATTCCATAGCAATGCTTAAATCACTAATGACACATGATGGTGGAATTTTTTGCTATTGCATTTTTCCGAAACCAGATGCTCCTCCTGGAAAAGATGACCGTGCTGTGACTAAATCTGGCTGGTGGTGCTCAACGTTCTTTGTATAAACAGTTCAGTGGGGCACCTAATTCAGAGAGTTTAGTGCAACCATGTGTACATTTGTATGTGCATTAGCCTAGTTGTAGTATAAAGGCCATCAATGGCAGGGGTGTTTAAACTATAGCTAGACTATGAACAAACTCTAGTATAGCAGCTGTCTTGCTTCCTATCAACCATCACCATGCAGCTCATGACAATTTTGTGTTTCACCAACCTACGACTTTCAGCAATAATTTCTGAGGTGTTTTGAAATATTACCTTCTCTACTCAACCCATCAAACCTCTCCCTTTAGGTTAAGCTGGGGTTAATATGAAGTTAACCGGATCTGGCCATTCAAAGTGAAATGTTGAAACGAACACATCTAATCCAGTCTAACTCTACTGAAGCCAACTTTTTCATAATTCTTGTGTGTTTTCCCTTAATCATATTTGCGGGATGCAATGAAAGAATGGATTGCATGCTTGTGTATTCTTGTTAGTTTCGAAACACACTTTTAGACAGAAGATGGTGAATTATTGATATGCACACGTGCACTTTTATTTTAGTGAACACGTGCACACAAGTGGAAACCTATCGTGGGGTAGGAATGATCTTCAAGCACTAACTCAGAGGTCAGGAAACACTTGGTCTTCTCGCTACTAGGCAACACAAAGGTACAGGGGATTTCCTAATATGGTAAAGAACTTCCCGATTGTACTAAAGTGTAGGGGGGAATAACTCCGGTTGCATAAAGATTAAAAACTTTACAAATCACTCTGATGTGCATTTTCTCCGCCAACGAGCCGGCAAATCTCCAATTTGCAAAGTGTAACCATTTTGAATTTAATTGAATTGCTACCCCTGTGCGCCGTTAGGTCAAATCTATTTAAAGTGCAGGGGCTTTTCCACTCGCTCTGGCGGTTGGCGTCGCCCTCTCCGGCTGGATTGGGTGGTTGAGCTCATTGAGAGCATTGTTCATTACGACTGCAGCAAACTGGACCGTTCCACTGCGGGGGGTTAGTCCCTCTATCAATGTTTTACGTTTGAAGTCGCAAGCAGAGCGTACCGGGGAACGTTTTGCTGTCACTGAAGGAAGAATGCATGAATTAATATGATCTGAGCGGACATTGTTGCAGAAAACGCTCTGCGCGCCGGCCTGTGTTGCCTCTGACACTGCACTGAAGGGGAGTTTCTGGGCTGCAGGTCTGTCGAGTCGTCCCTGCCCAATACAACTTTCCACGCCATATAAAGCAGGACTGTTTTTGAATTGTTGCAACTCTATTTTGACACCGAAACAAATTTACGCGTTCACAGAATTACTGTCTCCACTATCCTCTGCTTAACTTTGTCAAGCGACCTTTGGGGCTGCCAACTTCCGTCGGCGGCGAATATCTGTGCTTTTCGCCGGTGTCTGTAGAGGGAAGGAGCGGGGAGCCGGAGATCGCAAGCCGGCTGGTGACTTTGTCGGCCTGCTTCTCGCCCACAGGTCCGCGGATTCGCTGAAGGTATGCTGGAGAGGCTTGACCTAGACGACGAAGGTACGTCCTTGCTAATACTAGATGTGTTATTCTTACAGAACACGCCGTTATGTCGGCACAATTAAACGTGTATTTAAAAAAAAATAGGTGGCAAAATATAGGTATAAACTGTTTTGTGTTTTGCAGGTTTGTAAATGCTATTGCCTTTGTCTGTTGTCAGTTTGCTAGATGGTTTTAGTTGTATCTCTTGAAAATAAATGATGAGGGTAGCCCTACACACTAACCTGGTTTTTATTACTGTGTAATTATGTATGCTGTAACGCGAGTAGTTGTACGGGAGGTAAGACTATTGCCCGTGAGGACGGAAGCAAACGGTTTGAGACCAGGTTATCCGTTGTGAATGTTCCAGGTGTCAATACAACTCATTTATAATGAGAGTAAGGCTACGTGTATTTGTAACTCTAGTTACAGTTACAGTTTCCAGTTAAATACATTAATGTAAACGCGTGCACCAAATAATTATTGAAGATGCTAAATGTATATTAATTGTGGAAATTAGCGATGACCTAAAAGCATTGTATTGTCAAAATAATTAGCTACTTGCTGATTTGATCGCCTCGCAGTTATTTATAGTTTAGAAAGAAACGCTTTGCTCGAGTTAATCTATTTCAGACACCTAGTGTATTCTCATTTCCCTGCACCTAAGCGTTATTATGGCGAATACCCCATGCCTCATAACAGCAGAAGCCCTTTGATTTCTCTCCACATGCGGATTTAGAGAATCGATGTTATCTCAGCCTACGTGGGTGGATTGTAATGTTCGCAGATGAGGAATGTGATACAGGGATTCCTCCGACCCCGAGAGAACTCCTCGACGTCATCTCTCTGTCAACCTGTTGGCTTCAGGCACGGCGTGACGTCACGCGTTTGTCACTTGTGACGACAGAAGTATTTGTATTTGTAGTCTATCTGCAGGAACGATTTCCTTTTTAATCACATTGGTTTTTATGTCATTTAGGCTATGAGACGGGACTGGATAACTAAGCTCTCACAATGAAGTGCCACACCGGACGCTACATATTTAGCCATAATTAATTTCACCGAAAGGTTCGCAGTGATGCAGTATGTAGACGACCACGCGTCATTCCAGCAGTTCACTCGTTTTGGATTATTTAATTCGATTTTTGTCTTCTAAACTGGCCGTAACCTGTCAGGTCTCGCAAATTGCACCTTAAATCCCAACAGCGACAGGTTTCATTGTTGTTTCACGTCCTTGTCAGGATAACCATATTTTAATGATCTAAATTTGTGGTTTCTAAAGAAAGGCTTTGGGTTTAGCCACAGCTACTGCTGGGACCCTGGGAAAATATCAACTCAGACTCAATATTTGGCTCAGCATTTTTACCCCCATGCACTGAATCTTAAAGAAATATTGCAGTCAAAATCAGAAATTCTCAAGTTTTATATCATATTTGAACAATGTCGGATGAAAGTGACGCTCTGGGTTTTGCAGTTCATTAAGTTTATCAAACTGAAATTAAGTGCTGTCCCATCTATCCAGGACCTGCCGCTGTCAATCTATGTGTAAGTACATTTATTATTAACAGAAACAATGCTATTATAGTTGTTGCTGGCTCGCTATTTACAATAGCTTTGTAGCGTTACCTGACATACTATGCTAACATTAACTTGGGTAGAATCTTTTTTACAGGCTATGCAACAACATTACGTAACAATAACTTGCGTTATTTTGTATTGATTATTAGTTATGTTTATTAGTTAAAAGGTGGTTATTATTAGACTGATTATTATTCGATACCTAGTCGCAGCGGACATTTCATGCGTTATTCTATTATGCCAAAAATGTCATTCTTTCAATATCAACACAACACATTTCCATGAAACTTTATCTTATTTATTTTCTTATATGTTGCAAACAATAACTACGCATTAGCTAAAGTTCCCTAGCTAGCTAAATTACACTCTGATTGTACTATACACTTGCATGCTAATATGATATATTGTAGAAATGAGCCTTACTATTGTGATACATCCCCTGCCTTGCGAGGATTCAGAACAGGTTGATCCAGATCAGACTCCGGCTCATACGGTGGTGTGCCACCTTGTGCCATTGTTTGCTCCCGGTACTGGAAGTACTGGGAGCTGCATGTGGGTCTTTTTGGGTTCAGGGCGGGCGTAGGAGAATGACTCTTGTCAGTCAGGGCTAGACATCAATGCTCAAGAATATCATTACATTCCACAGCCAGTGTGGCACTGTTTACAGTTTTGCAATGGCCATCTCAATCTCCTGACTTGAACCTGGATTTGATACCAGATCACTGTGCCAGTGCTGACTGTGGCCAGCAGCGCTGTGGGGTGACTCTTAATTGGCAGTAGCATCACCCAGGGAGGGATGGGCTTAGTTGGCTGGATTGTCCATGTTTCTTCACACCAGCGACCCCTGCTGGTTGATCAGACGCACACGTTTGCAGGTATAAAGCTGCACATGATGCGTCTTCCTCCGACTCATGTCTGTGCATGCTACACTTGGGAACTTTGGTGTCAAAATAAGCAGCGGCTGACATTGCATGTTTTGGAGGAAAGCGCATGCTTGTCTACACCCTCCCTCCTGGAGGATGCAGCAAGTGAACAATGAAACTGCTCACTCAACTTTTTTGTTCATGAATGTGATCCTCAAGGCCAATTTTCAGAGGTAGTGAGGTTTAAAAATAAAAAAAAAAGGGGGGGGTGGACCAAATTTTATTCTCTGTGATTCTCAGATTCTCAGGCCAATTAAATAAAAAGTTTTGCCTTCCACCTAACAGCATTTTAGAAATGTAATGCTGATGGGGAGTTCAGCTGAGGTGGTATTTGAAAACCTATGCGCACACACACTAGTTTGGAGGGTGGGGTAACGCTTCAGTTTTCTAATCTTTCCATGTTTCACCTGATCTGCAGAGCAGTGTTTTGCTCTTGGACCGAGTTGCACAAGTCGCCATTTTGACAGTGAATGGAGGAGGCTTTTTCAGCTGTAACGTGTGCTGCTCAGTGTTACTCCTAGATTAAATTCAAACTTGACGTTCTTATCAAATAAAGACAGCACTGCTTTTAAAAAGGATGGTTCCCGGTCTGTAACTTCATTCAAATTAGTTTGAAGGCACAAAGATTTCTGTGGTTTTAAGAGTATTCAGCAAATGAACTACGTTGGAGGAACTATTTTACCTGCTTCAAAAGAATGAAGAACTGAAGGATAGTAGACAGATCTGATGGATTGGTAGAGCTTGATGCTGAATGCATCGTGCCAATCTGCCTCTGTCGGCTAAGCTTTCAAAGAAAACCCTTCAGCCCTGCTAAATGATGTCTTTGTGGAGTTGTTTCCTGCCCCTCTCGCCAGCAATAGACCAAAGCAATATTATTATATAACAAAAATAATAACAAAGGGGGTTTGTGTTGGCTGGCCCCAGTAAAATGGAGTCCAGTGGGGAAGAGAGGGCAGAGGCGGCCAAAGCGTCTGGTGGCCATAGTCGGAGTGGACACGGCGCACCGCCCAGGCGCCCTCAGTAACGGCAGGTCACGGTTGTGACGCAGTGCTCCAGACGACAGCAGAACTACCTCGCCTCCGGGGGATGCATCGCAGAAAGCCTCTATCCGGCCACCGAGGGGAGGACCCCCACCTTATCCCCACGCCAACAGAAACAAACGGCCCCTCCAGGAGCTGTTTGGCCCATAGAATGCTACTGTCAGAATTACTTAATTAACTAGTGGCAGAGAGGGACTGGACCACAGTCACTGACCCAGACCACACGTTTCTGCCATTTTATTTACAGATTAATAAAAGCATAATTGTCTATACCCTGTTAAAAGCTATATTCATGTTATAAAACAAGGATTTTCTAAGAGATTATTAGTTTAGATTATTAGTTGATTACTAATTGACTAATTCCATCTCTCCAAGTTAATAAGCACATGCTCCAGGGGTTTACTCGTGTGAAATGTCTGCTTTCAGTGATTTCAGTGTCTCTTTTTCCCTCAGTAAACAAAGGAAATATATTTTACATGAGTCAGTTTGTTTTTGTGCCTTTCTTCTTCCAGGCAGAGCATTCCTCCATTCATCTAGCAATGTTACAACGTGGTGGTGGATTCTAGTCTGGTAGCAGCTGTCTAATAAACATTTATAGTTCAAATGCATTAGAGTAGAATGTCTCAATTCTTTGTGAAAAAAGATGGCTGTTGTTGTCTGGTCTTGTGCATTAATAGTGGCACCTGCTGGTGTATCTGCTCTTAGACTCCATTAAGAGTAGAGATGATGAGCGTGGTCGGCTCTGGTCGGGAGTGCCATCGGGCGGCAATTGGCTGTCCGCCCCACGGAGGGGGGAGGGAAGCCGACACACCCAGTTCGCTGCGCACAGGAGTGGTTCTGGGGTACCGGAATTACAGTCGACGGCATGACGAGTGTTGTCTTGGAGGAGGCAGCGCTACGCCCTTGTCACTGCCGGTCACAGTGCTACGGCAGCGAACTATAAGGGAAGGGGGATTGAACTAAGCACAGTGGGTAATTGGCTACCAAATTGGGAGAAAAACGGGGTAAAATCTGAAATATATATATATATATATTTTTTTTTTTAAGAGTAGAGATGTTGTCTTTTGTGGTTCTCAAGGCATTGGGTCATATATCTCAAAATCTGTCCACTGCATTCCTAGATTTTATTTATGCATTATTGTTTTGGAAACTGGTCACCCTAAAGCCATAATTCATTCTAGCTGCAATGCAGTTTTTAACTTATGTTCAAGAATCCCATTTTAAGAGTTGTCAATTATTATTATTATGTTTTTAATCTTTAATTTTATGAATGCTAATGCTCATTTTTAGTGAATGCTAATGCTGACTTACGGACGCAATGGGCAATAATTGTGACTCAAATTATATGCTCTTGTCCATTTATCAGAAATTCCGAATGTAAACACTAGAAAAGGTGAATTTAAACACTAGAAAATCAAAACCTCTTGAAACTGTTTTCCTGTTACAAAAGTACTGTAAAGACTGGGTTGTCACAGTGATTAAACTGCTATTGTCTTTTCTTAAATCAAATATGTACTGAATAACAATTTGGATTATAATTCTGTACTGCATTAAGTAAAACAAAGGCCAATGTTCTGTACTCAGCTTTAATGATGAACAGATTCTGTAGAGTCACAGAAGCTTGCTCATGTTTTTGTCTGTTTTCTTTGTCTCAGCAGCTGCTGAAGAATCAGAGAGTGACATTTACATGCGCTTTATGAAGTCCCACAAGTGCTACGACATTGTTCCGACCAGCTCCAAGCTTGTGGTCTTTGACACGACGTTGCAAGTAGGTACTGTGCCGTTTTTATGGACCTTGGAACGTTTCCCAATTGTGTAAAGAATTCCTTTTGAAATGAAAATAAAATGGGAGTATTGAGCATATTAAATATTGACACAGAAGCATGCATATAATTTTACAAATATATATTTAATGAAAAGTAATTAACCTGCTTACTCACATGGGCATTTTTTTTTAAGAAGCCTACATTGACCTTGTCCAATGATTTCACTGCATGACTGCAATTGCTATGTTGCAGTGCTTATCTGGTACCCAAATATCTGTTAATAACAGCTTATTCTGAAATATCCTTGGCAGTATAAGAATATGTAATTGAAAATTCATTGTGCAATTGAGTTTAATCTGTGAGGCAAGGGGCCAAATTTAATTTAACTGTGTGTTGGATGGAACTCCAGTTAGAATGTTCAGGTTCAAGTTGTGGATTTGAATGAGCTCTCTGTTCCTCTCCCAGCATTGAAGTCCCAGAACATCCCAACTCTGTCTCTCCCTTAGCCTTCTCATCAAGGCCCTAATACGCAAACAGGGCCGTGTGGGACCTCCTCACCTGATAGGAGTCAGCAATTAAATGACTGTAAATTTAAGCCAGAAGTGTACTCTGTAATCCTCCCAGTATCCAGAGACACCCCCCCCATATGCAAAATATATATGAATATATTCAGTTGTATATCTTGGGGATGGGGTGGGGGATATATTGAATTGGAAAAACATTTTCATGGTGGATGGCAAAAACAAGTTCTCACATCTAGGGTGCTGTAATTAGAACTGCAAGTGAAAAATTCAGATACATTTTTATAGCACCTAGCTGATGTGCCTGTCGACACCCAAACTGTCTAA
The DNA here is from genome assembly GCA_029706075.1 of Aldrovandia affinis. Taxonomy (NCBI): domain Eukaryota; kingdom Metazoa; phylum Chordata; class Actinopteri; order Notacanthiformes; family Halosauridae; genus Aldrovandia; species Aldrovandia affinis. Next base: position 3,397,695 of record JAINUG010000103.1, read on the forward strand.
TACACACAGATCAGGTTGTTTCATATTACTTTGCTGAAATCGCATCCCTCTAGGTGTGTCGTGGATCTAAAACAGTGAGTCCTACTTCTGTCAAAATTCACACTTCGCTGGAAGCTTAGACGTTTTGACACATGTCATCTGCTGGGTGGAGCAATGCACAGCTGAATGTTCTGTTTAGTCTGTTAAATATTTGTACTTTATAGTTGCATTGTTAAAAAAAAAAACCTTTATGGCCTCGTCTTATTGGTCATCCTTAAGATTGGAGGTTTCCTTTACAGTAGCTGGCTAATGTTTACTAAGATTGACTTTTAAAGTCAAGCATTAGGGTCATACAAGTTCAGTCTCAGTCAAGTTTTTAGCCCCTTTATCCAAAGTTTTCCACCCCTTCAGTTTTTTTTTTAAACAATTTAATTTAATTTTTATTTATTTATGAGTCAGTTTGGATTGTGTCATCAACGTTGTTAAATATTTTATGAGTCTGAGAATGCGGCACGGTGGTGCAGTGGATAGCACTGTCGCCTCACAGCAAGAAGGTATCGGGTTCGAATCCAGGCCGGGGGCCTTTCTGTGTGGAGTTTGCATGTTCTCCCCATGTCCGCGTGGGTTTCCTCCGGGTACTCCGGTTTCCTCCCACAGTCCAAAGACATGCACGTTAGGCTAATTGGAGAGTCTAAATTGCCCGTAGGTATGAGTGTGTGAGTGAATGGTGTGTGTGCCCTGCGATGGATTGGCGACCTGTCCAGGGTGTATTCCTGCCTCTCACCCGGAACGCATGCTGGGATAGGCTCCAGCCCCCCGCGACCCTGACCAGGAATAAGCGGCTTAGATAATGGATGGATGGATGGAGTCTGAGAATAACAGCGTTCCTGCTGGCTTTTATTGCCTGGTTTGCATCTGAAAGGACGTGTGGATTGTGTAACCTACCTATGACTCCTACACGGACCTGTGAGGGAGAAGAGCCACTCCCACCTAAAGTTTCCACTGATCTGGTCGGCCGACCATGGAGGTCCTCACGCTCCAAAACATAGAGGGAAACAAAATTAAACATTTATGCTTTCAAATCCGACTTTAACAGTATAGGCGGACAGGGCAGAAGTATATATTTTCAACTAAGAAGTATCATTTCTAAGATGGGTTAAATGTTTGAGCCATCTATACATTGAAGCCACATTAAGGGGTGGGGGGTGCTATCAATCAAATGGGCATTCTTCACTTGAGCGCACTAGATAGAAAGAAGTGTCAGGGTGTGAAAATTCAATGAAAGGAAATTACATTTTCTATGACACAAAACCAGTTCCTCGCTTCTCAGTCTTAAATATAATTCAAATATATACAATATACTCTTCTAAGGGTTGGTTTTTGGTGAAGCTGCTCTTTAAAACACTACAATCAAGACCAATTTCACTGATCTTGCTTTACTTTGGACTTTATTGTCCCTTAAGGGAAATTTTGTGTGTGGTGTCATGCACTGAACATCAAGCAAAATACACCAGCACGGTACATGATATCCAAAAACTGCTGTGATCCAGCCCGCTGGCCCTGTAGTCTGGGAAGAAAGGGAAGCCAGCAGCATTATGAAAAGGACATTGATAATAACTTATTTTTCACAAACATTTAGGAGAGATATTGCATATCTTTTCATGCAGCAGGTGATGTTATCACCCAGAGCAAAGTATTGTGTTGAAGTTCATTGCATGGAGAACATTTTGAATCTGAGATTATTTAATAGAATTTGAAGATCATTGCATGGAGAACGTTTTGGACCTGAGGTTATTTCATTGGATTTGATGAGGGTCCTCGTTTTATGGAGATCTCCCAGGCCTACTTGCCCAACACCAAAGACTGTGCTTGCACTGTTAACAGATTTTCTTCTGGGATGTTTATTCCCATTCCAACAGAAAATACAGTACATGATAAACGATGGAATCAACATTAAAGTACCCTGGTTTCCTTAAGAAATGGTATGCTGTACTTTCTTCCAGTTCGTCCAGGAACCCTCCAGTGAGGTATTCCTTTCTCTTTCATAACTGTGGCTGGTAGAGGTCATGCACAGATTGACACATCATCAGGATTGGCTCATCTCACTCCCTGTGCCCACCGTGTTGGTTGATCCAGACGGGCTAAAGATCAGTGAATTTGTGCATCGTGGGCGTGATGTATGTGTGGTGTGCGGTCAACTGTGGCCTATCATCACAGGGTTGCCAGAAGAAAGAACATGCGTCCTGTCTTGTTGAGCTGGCTGTGGGACAGGATGCATGTTTGTTCTTCTGGCTGGTCTATGAGCAGAGTTTCAAAGTGAATTACTTTAAAGACTCAATATTGCAAGACCTGTAAAGACTTGTTCATTCAGAGTAACCCTGTCCTACATAGAGAAAAATAGTTTATGAGCTATAAAGGCAACAGCTCAATGCTTTACTGCACTGTATAACCAGGAAGCACTAAATGTGAATCCAACACAAATTCATATCATGACCTGGTTGTGCTCCCTCAATGCTGTCCGCATCTCCCACAATGCGTTGTGCTCTGCAGTGATCCCCCTCCCATCTCTGTCACATGATCCAGCCGCTGCTGCTTGATTCAAACACTAATGTGTCCCAACTGCTGCTTAGAGTGGTCCAACAACTATGTGATGTGCAGAAAATGGTTGTGTTGGGGTTTTGATTAGATTCTGCTCAGGGCATGTTTCTTTCACAGCCAAAGATGTGTGTGGATGAGCTGTGATTTTCAACCCCCCCACCTTGGTTTGACAGAGGGCCCAGGATTAAAAAGGAAACAGGGAGGTGAAAATACAGAGGGCCTTAAATCTCGGTTTATCTTCCAGCTGTAACGGCAAACCCAGAGAATCAGCAGCTCCTGGCGTGTCAAGATTGACCACCGAGCTCTCCTTCCTCCTCTCTCACAGGTTAAGAAGGCTTTCTTTGCTCTGGTGGCCAATGGTGTCCGAGCAGCTCCACTGTGGGAGACCAAGAAGCAGAGCTTTGTGGGTAAGTAACGTGTGTCTCTCAAGCTATTGCACCATAAAAGTAATTAAAGAACAAGGTCGCCCCCCTGGGTGGTGCAACTGGTAAAGGTACTTGGTTCGATCCCTGCCTGGCCGGGAGTCCCGTTCGGGGTCACGGTTGGATGTCCGCCCCAGGTGGAGGAGGGGGGAAGCCGGCATGAGCTTGTGTGAATTAATAGAGGGCCACCAAATCAGGAGAAACACGGGGGGGAGAAATCTGAAATTGAAGAAGAAAAAAACAACAACAAAAAAAAGAAGGAACAAGGTCATCATTTATCTTCTTGTATAACACCGCGTATCTGCCGGGGGTCTAAAACAGGGTTCCTCGGCTCTGGTTCTTGAGCCACAGGGTTTGATGGTTTTTATTGTAAACTCAGGACTTGGGTTGATTAGTTAAAGCAGCTGATTACACAGTTAACTCGCCTCACCTGGTTTCTTGGGTCTGAATTGTTTGCAGATAAATAAAATAAAAAAAATAGTTTCAGGTTTTTCTACCCAATTTGGAAGCCAATTATACCCTCTATTTATTTAGATTAGCCCTCCCCCCACAAACTCGCCGCTCATCTCTACGGGGCAAGCTACTCTCCGAGGCCGACGATGATCCGCCTCCTTCGAGACGGAACTCACCGACCCCCTTTCTGGAGACACCCTTACGTGCTTCACAGCGAGTTTGTGCCGACCGCCCTCCCCCGTCCCCATCGAGGCTAATGGCCAGGGTCGGTCTGGCAGAGAATGGTTTCAAACCGCCTCCCTGCTAGGCAGCTCACACTCGTACAGGACCAGCCAAATACAGGTGTGTTAGACCGCTATGTTAGCCCCCCTGTTTTTAAGGTAAAAACAAAACCCAGGATAAACCCTGTCAGCATTGGGGCATCTGCTCTGTTGAATTTTCGTTTGGATTGTAACGTTCCTTGATTCCCCAAACTTGCATTTTCTAGTAGAATATGCAGTACCCTCCAAAATTATTCACACAATTATTCTATTTTTTTATTTATTTTTTTTTAAATATGTAATTGCTCAGAGAAAAATATTTTGTTTAACAAGTAATATTTTTCCCCCCAAAAAGATGACATAATTATCCTCCTTTCAGTTGTAGACATGTACACATAAGCACGGCATCAATTCAAATGGTTTTGAGTAACCTTTCTCATTAGATGAACATGGGCTGCTTTAATTAAGATCTGCAGACCGTGGCTTTGGCAAGATTGGGCGTGATGGAGCAGGGAGGCTATCTCAAAACCCTTCTACTCTGGTGGGTAAAGTGATTTAGCATGCAAATGACACGCAAATGGCGAGGCCATAAAACGCATGGTGTGAAAAATGTGCTTCACAGCAGGTAGAGAGAGAGAGAGAGAGAGAGAAGAAAGAAAGGGGGAGTAAGAGTTGGGATGACAGTAGCAGAAGATAGTTGCAGAAGAATAAGCTATGAGGGTTGAGAGCTGGGGAGAGAAAGAGGTGGAGAAAAGGGATGAGGAGAGGGAGGTGCGGAGAGTGAGTTTGGGAAAAGAGAGGAAAGGAGGGAAAGAGTGTGAGATGGGTGGAGAGAGGGAGACCAGGAACAGATGGGAAGGGTGAAGTTGAGTCTGGATTTAATGAGGCTCCTGTGTGTTTACTCTGTGGCCGTCGACAGATGTTGACACTGGCGCATATTAGTCAATTACCTACGCTTTGGAGAGGGATGTTTATGAGGTAAAAAAAGCTGAGTTTGCACAAGCCCATCTTAGCAGAACAGGCAGGTGAGCTCTGCAGGTTTGGGTTGGTTGTGGTCACGGTGTGAGTTGAGTAGATGCTCTGCAGATAGAGAGAGCAAAGCTGGTCTGAGCGCGCTCCTGGTGTCACTCTGCCCTCTTACATAATCCCTCTTTTCAGGGTTTAATTCATGTCCTTGCATTGGTAGGTGTAGGCCATGTGCTGGTGCAGTAGTCATTATATAATGTTGGGGAGGGGGGAGGGATAACATGCGTGTCTGTTCAGTCTACATGAGCGTCGGAGGCTAATGAAAGCTAACCTCAGTCCATCCTTTAACAACATAGTCACAACATCACCCTTTAATTAAATCATATATAATTGAATAATGTGTAACAATACAGTTTCATACATAACTATGTATAATTTCCAGGCTTTAACACAGGGAGGGTGCAGGACTCCCAGCATCACACACAGTTGAGCAATTCCTGAAGTTTTTTTGTTTCGTTTTTTGAATCGCAGACCTTTTCGTTTTCCTTTTTCTCTCGGTTGCATTCAGTGTGAAATTGATCAATGCACTCAGGCGGTAGTTTAATTTTCCCACCCCCATTTGGGAAAAACACTAAGAACCGCTTTGTTCCCTGTACTCCAAAGTTTGTGATCTTCTGGAACATTACTTCCCCATATTGCATCATGCTTATCCTCTAAGGATCTTTTTGCACGACCCTGTGTTTCAGTGCTTATTACCCATGTATTGTCAGTTAGCATCACATATGCACAAGTTCCATGCCACTTCTTAGGCAGAGCTTTGTACACATTGTGTCCGCAAAGCCAGTACCACCCATCCACTGCCCTAGTGCCGTTTTCTGTAGGTGCTAACGTGGAACACCTTGTCTCCTTTAAGGGCGTTCCGGTGATTCTATTCTTACAGTAGGAGTACACTGTCCCATCGCATTGGGATGTCTCCCCCACCGGGACTGTTCCCTTCCCTCATACACATTTTATAAAGGTCTTATGCGGGGTATATGGTACTACCATAATGGGCGTAATCAAATTTTGTGGTGAGGTTTGTAATAAACCTTGTCGATCAGTGCAATTTATTCCCGTCAGTATATTCATAGCAGTTCACTTTGGTTGTGATTTTGTGGGTTGGGTCAAAGTATTTAAGTGTTCCTGTATGAGTTGAGAGCCCTATGGCACATGTTACAGTCCAGGACACATTTATTCCAATTCCCGGGGGTTGGTCCACAGTCACCCTTGGTGCTACGGATGATGCCGGTAGATGTGTGCATACGTAACAGTTGGTCTTGTTTACGCTCTGTGCTGTGCTTTTACAAATCTCTTCCCTCTTATACCGTGATTATCATCAATATGTTCAAAGACTCCACTGCCCGCCACTGGAGGTTCGCCATAGCTGTGTCTAAATCCCAGTAAGAGGGTTGTTTGCTTCACCGGTTTTGAGACAGGTGTGTTCTATATTTCACACCTCCCTTTGTAGCCGGACTTCTCCCTTCTGAGCACAACTCTTTTAGGTACCTACTCACCCTTTGTTACCTTTTTACAGTGGGACAGATGCACCCAGGTGGATCGCTTGGCAATCTTTACTGCTGTTGGAGTTGTTAGTAGCACCTGATACGGCCCTTTCCACTTTGGTTGATGCCACGCCTTGTGCCTTGGATCTTTAATCAGTACCCAGTCCCCGACCTGCAGCTTTTCTTCTGGTATTCCAGCTGTAAGAGTTTACACATTTCTTGTTTATTAGATAAGATTTTCTTCATATACTCTGCCAATGTGGGATTATCCTCTGATATTCTATCTCCAAATTGCGGTAGGTGATAGGCTTTTCCCATCTAGGTATTATTTCTCTACAAATTATTTTTGCCACAGTTGTGCATCAATTTTTTGAGGTAGGGTATGCTTCTACCCAACCTGAGAATGGGTCAATCATTACTAAGCAGCTCTTTTTCCCCTCACATGGTGTGACGTGGATGAAATCCATCATCCAAGATTCAAATAGTCAAAACATGTTAAACACCTTTTACAAAAATTTTTTTTGTAGTTTGTAAATCCAAACGTTGTATAACGTTTGTTTATCATATCTACCCTCCCTCCTCTTGAGACATGGCATATGCCATGACTCAACTCTGCAGCTATGGTAAACAAAGATCTTGGTAATACAGGTTTCTTTTCTGGGCCCACCCACAGGCCAGTTTCGTTCTCAGTACATTTTTGGTTGCCCCACATCCTTTTATCTGGTACCCCCGCTTCATGTTGCATGTCTCTCAAGAGAGTGTCTGCAGCTGCTTCTTTTGCAGCAGAGTCTGCGAATGCATTCCCCAGGGACACCTCATCTGTTCCTTTTGTATGTGCTGCACATTTACATATAGCCAGTGTTTTGGGTTTCTGTAATGCCACAATCAGTTCCAGTATCAATGGTGCATGTGTTATTGGTTTCCCTGTTGAAGTAACCATACCTCTATTTCTCCAATGTCCAGCAAATACATGGCATGTGGAAAAGGCATACTGTGAATCTGTATAGATCGTGGTTTTCTTTCCTTCAGCGAGTATACATGCTCTCATAAGGGCTATTATTTCAGCAGCTTGTGCTGAGTAGTGAGGTGGTAATGCTTTTGCTTCTATGACTTCAGTCTGAGTGCAGACCGCATATCCGCTCAGATTTACCCCTTTTTCATTCTTTTTGCAGGATCCATCCACATAGAATGTTACTTCTGCGTCATGAATGGGTGTGTCCATTAACCCGGGGCATGCTGCCACAGACCTAGATGTTTCAGCTACACAATCGTGAGGATCTCCATCCTCAGCAGTTGTCAGCAAGGTAGCCAGATTAAGTGTGGTGCATCTTACAATTGTTAGATTAGGAGCTGTTAGTAGAGTCGCCATACAGCTCAGCTGTCTTGCTGCTGTCTTTTTGCTGGTGACAAGAATGTATGTTTTGTTTGCAGTAGTAATACAGAAACTACATGTGGTACCATCAGTGTCAATGGTTGGTATAACACTCATGGTTTGTGAGGCTTTTACTGCTAATGCAAGTGCTGGTGAAGACTTCTACAGCTTGTAGACAGCATGGCAGTCCTCGTGCTACAGGATCCAGTTTTGTGGAGTAATAAGCAATTGGTCTTTGCTTACCTCCAAATGTTTGCATTAGTACTGACGACATGAATCCCCCCCTGCTGTCTACCATCTGTATGAAGGGTTTAGCTGGGTCAGGATGTGCCAACACCTGAGAGCTCACCATGACCTGTTTTACCTGTTCAAAGGCTTCATTGGCTTCAGGAGTCCATTTGATTAGATCTCGAGCCTCTATTGGTTCGCTGTAAATACAATCTAACAGTGGGTGCGTCAATTGTGCATAATTACACATCCAGGTTCGGCAGAAATTTATCATTCCTAAAAAAGACATCATCTGTTTTTTTATTTTAGGCTTTGGGGCCTGCAGTATCGCTGTTTTCCTATCCGGTAATAAGGCTCGGCCTCGAGCTGAGATAGCGTGTCCCAGATATTTTACTTCTGGTAGACACCACTGCAATTTTCCCTTGCTTACCTTGTGGCCTTGTGAGGCCAGAAAGGCCAAACATGCCTTTGAGTCTATTTCGCAGCGCTCCCGAGAAGGAGAGCAAATCAATATGTCGTCTACATACAGGAGAAGTTGGCTGCCTTCTGGTGGGTCAAATTGTGCTAGGTTTGCTTCCATCGCCTGGGAGAAGATTCAGGGGAGCCAGGGGATTCTACATATCCCTGTGGACACCTGGTGTACGTGTACCTTTTCCCTTCATAGGTGAATGCAAACCAGAATTGTGATTCTTTAGCCACTGGAATAGAGAAAAATGCATTAGCCAAATCAATTACAGTAAAGAATTGTGCATCTGTTCTCATGTCATTTAACAATGTGCTTGGATCAGGTGTTATAGGTGCTCTCGGTATAACTGCGTTATTTACCATTTGCAGATCCTGTACCAACCTCCATCCAACAGAGGGTGCAGCTTTTTTAACTGGGAACAGGGGAGTGTTACAAGGTGAATCAAACCAGTGAAACATTACATGGTATAATAACGCCTTTCTCTAGGAGACTAATAATTATCGGTTTAATTCCTTTCACTGCTTCAGGTTTAAGAGGGTATTGTCTCTGGTATGGTCGGTAAGTCCCCTTGGGAGTTATAGTTATGGGTAACACTCCTTTCATAAGCCCTACATCAGCTGGTCCTGCAGACCAGAGTGTGGGCAGTAAGTCTTTTAATTTCTCTTCCTGCTCCTCAGTTAAAAATGTGTGTCAAGGTTTTTGTGGGGGAGACTGCATCTGCCTTTTTCTTTGTCCGTACACTGTCCAATTCAGTTTTTGAGAGTAAGTATCTGTACTGTCAGAATAGAAAATGCCCTTTTCCGCAGTCTCTTTCCAATCTCTTATTTGTTTAATTTCTTCTACTTGATAACCCTAGTGACTTCCATTCCAACGTTGAATTTTTTGCTACTGATATGTAGATCTAAACCCTTTGTCATCTGGATATTTTAAAATCACAGATGCTGCCATCCACATATCCTGCCAGTATAATGTATCTAGAGAATAGGAAGTAGGAGATTCTAATTTAAACTTTTGTTCATACCTTTCACCTGGTCCTGGTGCCTCTCGGAAATACATTGTACAGTGCAGATCAGATGGGTCATGGATGTCAATTTTATTAGGTTCTAATCTGTTTTTAGCCATTTTTACCAGATCTCCAGCCGGATCACTGTACCCAGTTTTACTCATGCTTAACATATACAGATAGTATGGCTCTCCTTGTCCTAGCACTACGTGCTGTTCCTGGATTTCTGATATCCTGACCACCTCCCATCTATCGTCATCCACTGGGATGGGTGCCAACCCTAGCAACGTCATGAGATCTCTTCCAAATAAGTTTGTTGGGCAAGTTTTGGAAACAATTACCTGGCACCACGCCTCTCGGTCTCCGTCCCAGAATTTTAATGGTTCAGTCATTTTATGTTGTTCTGTTTCGCCGCTAGCAGTTCGCGTGGTCACAGTATCTTTGCTCAATTGATATGGGACCTTTTCCTGTTGCCTTTTTAGTAAGCACCGTTCTACATGCCCCAGGATCTGCTAGAAAATTAATTGGTACTCCATTCACATGGAGTGTTATCCAAGCGCTAGTTGGTGACGCTAATAATGCAATTAATTTCCTCTAAGTAGTCCCCCCCATCAGAGTTTTTTGTTTCCCATGAGCTGGGCATTAGATCTCTCCCCCCGCGTGCAGTATCTTGTCAGCTCAATTTCTGCATCTGCGGCGGGAGAGTTCTGCTTTATTAGTCACACCTGCGGTTTTAGTGTTTGTGGTTCCTTTTTATCGGGACACTCGCTTGCCCAGTGTCCATATTTTCCACAGACAAAGCATGCATTTTTATCTTTATCAGGTTTATTTACCTTCCTCTTTCTCCACTTTTTATTATTATTTTTTCTTTAATAAGGTTCCTTTTCTTTTTCAGATTCTTCGCTGTGTACAGCGAAGGCGTCATTTTTTGTTTCATGTTTTCTTTTGTTTTCCCTAGCCGTTCGCTCGGAGTGAATAGCATGTTCTATTATCACTTGCAATCGGCACGTTGCCCACGTAATTACATGTCTTTTAATTAACATTGTTAATGCAGGAGTGAGGCCGTTCAGGAACGCATTTTTCAGCTGTTGTTCATAAACCCCATCGTTATTAATTGCACGTGGTTCAAGACCACTGTTAGCATTAAACACTTTTTTAAGACTGGTTAGGTACGCCATTATAATTTCGTTTTTATTTTGCACACAGTCCAAAATATTTACGTACACTTTTATTCACTCATACTCAGGCGCAATTGCATTCATGTCACATTCATTTTTTATTCACTCATACTATGAATAAACACTCCGCTACTTTTAGTTTCTTTTGTAAATTCTCCCCAGGTAAATCCCAGAGGCAATTGTTCACAAACACTTATAATAATAAATTATTTGTCAAACCTCAAACCTCCCCCTAAGAAGTTCCACGTGTAACCCTTACACTTTAGGCTTCTCACTTAATACCTCTTAGAAAACAGTTCCTCACGTGTGCCGTTTTCGGCGAGTTAGGCTCCAACCCAACAAATTGGAGACACCTCAGGGACTTGAACCCCGTCCCGGAGACCAGGAGTGTCACCACCTAATTAGGCATACACCGCCGCAGGGACTTGAACCCCGTCCCGGAGACCGGGAGTGCCACCACCCAATTAGGCATACAACCCCCGCCACTAAAAAGTTCCACGCTCACTATTTTCACTTTACGGTTTTAGGAGAACAGTTCCATGAACAAGGCTCGTGTACTGCTTACCTTCCTTTCCAAACTTTTCTTTCCACATGCTCAACCCAATCTCCTGCCCCCGTAAACCTCAATTCCATTTCCCTTAAATCCTGAGGCAGGTAAACTTAACCATCACTTTCATTCTTACAACAACAACAACAACAACAACCACCTTTGCTCTTACCACTTTCCATGGTCACACCTATGTTCTGTCACTCACTTTTATGGCAAGGCTCTAGGTTCAATATCACACTTTTATCTTAAATAGAATTCGGAAAAATCCCGTCACTCACCGCGCTTCCAGAGGAACGTTGCTCTGTCTGGCCTCGCTAATTATCCAAGGATCCTGCTCGATCCGGATCGAGGACTTTCTCAAAAACTTGTCTCTCAGACAAGCCCCGTGCACGGTTCAGACATCACGCCCTTCCTCTGCGCCCGTGCGGTGAGATATTGGGATCCCGGAACGAGCCCCCAATTTGTTAGGTTCACAAATTCAGAAGACCTACAAAGTGAATAGAGAACACTTGCACCAAATGAGAAAACAGAACATACAACCAATTTTCAAGAGTTTATTCAACCAAATGCATTCGGGGTTCACTGCCTCCCTGCCAGGCAATGAACAAATCATTTCCGGGGAGAACACTTCTTATACACATTAGTTACCCTTAGACAGATGCTTTAGCCTTGCCCACTCACCAGTCACAAGACAGTTATTTTCCCATCTCTGGGAGAACCTTGTATCTTTTGGCAAGGCACACTGCTCTGACCTTGACTGTCGGTCAGCTACCCATGCAAAACAGTTCCGCAAAACAAGTATGTGAAGTTATTCAGAAACCATTTTTAAACACAGAATTTCTCTATCAGTATCTAATTTTCAATGCGGCCAGAATGATTTTAGTTTTGTTCAGTTTTTTTACTGTTTACAAATTGTTTGTTACAAACTTTGGAAAAATATATTTTGGCCATGTGTGTGAAGTGGATCTGTGATTCTCTTACTCAGCAAGAGCGAATTGACGACTTTACAGAAAAGGTCCATGAATTACAGAGTCGAGATGTAAAACAATTTTCTGTGTCGGCAGACAAAGTAGGATCTCATCTCTCATCTCATGTCATGAGCATTGAAGCACAGCTGTGTCAGCTGTGTCATTGAATCAGCAGCACATGTTCTACCTCCTTCTGACTGGATAACTCACTGAAGCAGTGATTGAGAGTAAATTGGGGTGAAGTACCTGGCTCATTACCTGTGGAATCCCATGTCCCGCATGCCACACTGCTGTCCCATGTTGGAGGTGCTGCTGTGATGTTTCTGCCAAGCAGACAGGCCACAGGTCGGTGGTGTAACTCCACTGGAGATCGACCCTGTGGTCACTGTGTCCCCTCTTTTTTCTCCATCTCGCTCTATCCCTCTCTCTTTGTCTCCTCCTCTCCCCTTACCTCTTTGTTTGCCTCTCTCCCCATCCCCCTCTCTCCCTCTCTGCTTCTCTCCATCTCTCCTCTTCCCCAATCTCCTCATTACCTCATCTTTCCCTTTGTCGTCTCCTCTCTCCCCCCCTCTCTCCTGGTGCTCCTGGGTGTGCCCTGTGATCTGGGCCGCTGTCATGGAGACTGACACAGATACTCCTCCTGTGAGATTGTGCACGCTGGCCGCCAGGGCTCTCAGAAGAGCGCTGTTGAGACCGCCGCAGTGTCACTCACTAGTGCTGCTTCCACGTTGCTGCCTTGTGCTTGTCTTGTATTTCAGCTATAGGTCTGAGGAGAGTGGTCCCGCTCTGTACTCCTGGTGGGAATCATGCTGTAATCACCTGAAAAGCGGCTCATGGGCAGTGTTTCCGTTCATGACTGAATCTTGGATGCAGGTTTATTAGTTATCTTTCTCCCTGGCGCTTATCAGTTTCACTCATGCCTTTCAAAAATATCATTTTTACATGTAAAGAATGTTTTTCTTTTGAAAGGTGCACCCTAGTAACAGCCCTGACTCCGCTTTAGTGGGGGTGCTGTCTGTTTCAACAATGTGTGATCTCGTTGAATCCCCTGAAAAAGGCAGGCGATGTGTATCTGTAGGGGAGGGAGGCCTCACCCTCTCTCAACGACAGACACAAACACACAGACACAGTGTACTTACACGTGTGTATACACACGCACTACTTACACGTGTGTATACATACACACACACAAACACTACTTACACGTGTGTATATACACACACACACACACTTACACGTGTGTGTATACATACACACACACACACACGTTGTACTTACACATGTGTATACATACACACACTGTACTTACACGTGTACAGAGTCGGCCCTGACCAATTTGGTGCCCTAGGCAAGACTTTAGCTGGTGCCCCTTGCATCACAGCCAATTCCATAACCAATCATTGTGTTCATACACTCACACAGAAACTACTGCATAGCTTTGTCTTTCAGACTTTATTTTTATTTTAGAAACAAAAAAAATCACAGAATTACATTCTGGAAGGCAAAGTTTCTGCAAGGAAAGCAGTATACTGCATCTTTGGACTGTGAATACTCTAGCTATGGGTGGGCCTCATACCACTCACTGTGGAAACCTCTCTTTGCACCCCCCTGAAAGGTTTAAGGAATGCCTGTAAATGTTGCTGCATCAGTCCTTCATGTCTGAATTTGGATATATCAAAACATTTTTTAAATTATTATTCAAAATTAAAAAAGTGAAACTTCACACTAACATAGTAGGCTATAGCCTATACTCTACTCCGTACCTATTTGGTACTGTATCAAGACTGCAACAACTAGCGTAACACTAACCATCCTAACCCAAACCTGATATTTAAGCCTGATTATTAGGCCTTACTCTTACTACGCCGCGGCCGCCGGCAACCCAGAAAATAGGACCTATTTAATAGGCAATGTAAATATCTTGTTGTGGGATTTTTTGTAATATTTGGAAATAGTATTTTAATTAAGAACATTTTGTTTAAAGAAGAGCGACACTGCATGTTTTTTCTTCTCTTTTCCCTTTTATATTTTTCCCCTCCCTCATTTGGTGCGTTCCCTATGGATGGACAGGGCCCCTAGCATTCGACTATATCGGCTCTGCACGTGCATATATGTATGTATACACACACACACACACACACACACACACAGACACACACACACACACTGACTCTGGTTTCAGCCTGACACCACTGGCATTGTTCAGCGAATCAATTCTGCCTCACTCACAGAGAGCGTCCCAGTGTGGCAGGGGAACAGGGGAACACCATGACAGTGTCCCGGTGTGACAGAGGAATAGGGGAACACCATAAGAGTGTCCTGGTGTGGCAGGGGAACGCCATGAGAGCATTGCCCTACTTACCGTCTCTGAGCCACCGGCTGACGTCGGATTCTTCCGTCTGCATGGGGCTCCTGCCCCCATTGGCCTACATGTGTCTAGTGTAGTTAGTCCTGCTAACTTTGACCTTTTCACTTTTATATTCTAGGAATGTTAACAATCACAGACTTCATCAACATACTGCACAGATACTACAAGTCTCCCGTGGTACGTAAGATTATTTTTACTTGACATATACTTGGCATGTTTTATAACAATAATAATACTTGTAATTATTATTAAGCATACAATATCCCTTATTGAAAGAGTGTGTGTGTGTGTGCGTGTTGTTATTTTACGACTTTGTTCAGCACCAAATCACTGATATCAGCTGGTATACAGTAAAGGTGTACTGCAAAGCAGCCCCAGAATATTCCAGACAGATTAGCATCCCACCACTGTGATTTCACTGCAGCATAAATCATTTAACTTTTAACGCTTGAAGAAATTATATTTTATCATTGAACATATTCAATTAATTATGAACACATAGTCTTATAGAAGATGATGGGCATTTTCTGGCCCTGACATTGTGGATAAAGTTGTGATGTGTTCATGGTGCAATGGTTTATGGTGCAGTGAAATCCTGGGGGTGGGCTGTTAATCTGTGTGGAATATTCCGGGCAGTACAGCTCTACTGTACACCAGCAGATGTTAGCTTGCAAACCCACTTTATACTGTTTATATGGTCTCTGACCACCATAGCAGATAAAGTTGCAGTCCAGCAGATCCAAGTAGTGTACAGGATACTGCTGCCGTTGACTCATGGACTGTTGTCAGGATCAAACTACATTTTGAAGCTTTGGAGAGGGCTCAGCGCCTGCCAGACCGCAGCACTCTGGACCTGTTTGAACGGAGAGGCTCCACACATATAGAGCGCTCCTGTCAGCGTAATCAACTGGACTGTTAATGTGAGCCCAGCGCTGTAGTTCTCAATCAACCAGATTTGGGTGTAACATGCATGTAGAGCTTCTGGGTCATTATAAAATGGATGGTTCCTGTCCTGGAGGCTGATTGGTCAACCTAGATATTACGTTATAAGCTATCCATCCTTTAAAAAAAAAATAATAATAATTATTCCCCCCGTTTTTCTCCCAATTTGGTTGCCAATTATACCCTCTATTTATTTCAATTCCCCACCCCCACGAGTCCGCCGCCCGTCCTCCGGGAGCGAGACACTCATTCCAGGCCAATTGTTTCCGCCTCTTCCGAGACGGAAATTCTTCCACGGATGCCTTTTACCTTCTCCTCGACGGACTCGTGCCGGCTCACCCTACCCCCTCCCCCGGAGGCGGACAGCCAAATGCCGCCTCTGATCGGGGTTGAGTTTCCTCCAGTTTCCAAGTGCCTTTTGATGGTGTAGGAAACTACTCACTGCCCAAAAATGTACATTCTTTTTCAGTTTTTGGTAACCTACATTTTTTTTTACCTCTGGCAGTTTACCGCTTACCTTTGCACCATTTCAGGTTATTCACTGGACTTGAACTGCTTAAATTTCAGTAAAAACTGGAAAATGGGGGTGTTTGATGGTTTTTAGTTTACAATCCCATATGCCCTTAATTTGGAATGGCCATTTGTTGTCCACACCCACACAAGGAGCAATCCATACCCACACCCACACAAGAATGTGCGCTAACTATGATTGTTCCTACCATGTATTAATGCACATCTTGTAAGTCGCTCTGGATAAGAGCGTCTGCTAAATGCTTAAAATGAAAAAATGTAAATGTAAGAATCAATCCACACCCACACACTGCAGATAAAGCATGTGTACTCTAGTTTGTAATGTAATGTAATGTCACAGCCTAGCGATTCTTTTCCAATCTACTAGCCACACAGTACTACAGTAGAGAGCAAGCGCTAATGAGAGGAGAGGCGCATCTCTTACTGATGGTTATAGATTTTTTGTTTCAGGTACAAATCTATAAGCTGGAGGAGCATAAGATTGAGACATGGAGAGGTATGTGTGTTTCCCCACAGCTGAAATGATAATACTGTGTTTCACCAGTTATCTCCCCTCCATGTGTTTAGAGCGCTCTGCTTCATAGTGACGGTCATGTTCAGTAATAAGTGCTGTGGTCAGGCCACGCTTTGGGACATCATTGTGAGGGTTCACAAATTACTGCTTTCCAACTTTACTAACACTTCACGAAGCAAAGTCTGTTATATTTGAATGTAATATAGACGTGCACTGTATGTGGTTTTCCCGTACCTATGTGCATGTGTGTTTGCGTAAACAGTCCCTTCTCCTCTCCCTTACAGAGCTCTACCTGCAGGAAACATTTAAGCCTTTAGTGAACATATCCCCCGATGCAAGGTAAGGAGTTTTTTTTAAATAATATGAAAGGTTTCATGTGTGTGCCGTTATATAGTATATATACACTACCGTTCAAAACTTTGGGGTCACCTGCTGGAAACGATTTTTATCTCATAATTGACAATGCTTTACACCGTATACATTTCTGTAAATACTTTAAAATGACAAAAAACACATGTAACAATGAACAAAATGAACATCAAAGAAATGTTCAAGAAAATTCTATTGAAAATTGAATCTTGGATTCCTCAAAATAGTCACCCTTTGGCGTGAGAATAGCCTCACAAACAGTGGCCATTCGGTTAATACGTTTTAGTAGGAAATCACCCGACATGTTTTCCCAGCTATCCTGCAGCAATTCCCAGAGAAACTTGTGGGTTGCTTTGCTTTGACTCTTCCTTTCCAGTTTGTCCCATACAAGTTCTATGGGATTGAGGTCTGGACACTGGGCAGGCCAGGTCTTTAGTTTGAGTTGTTGTTCACATTCCTCCTTCACCAGATAGTTCTTGCACAACTTCAAGGTGTGTTTCGGGTCGTTATCTTGCTGAAGAATGGAGTGCCCGATTAGCCATAGTCCAGATGGAAGGTGACCCCAAACTTTTGAACGGTAGTGTATATACATTCTTTCTTTTGTTACATTAATGGTCATATATTCGTTTAAAGCATTCAAGAAAGCTGGTAAAGGTCTCTCGTTGGTGTGTGCTCTCGTGCAGATTTTAGTTGTAATATTTCCCTCGGTGCCCGCCTCCATGGTTATGGGAAATGGTGCGCACTTGTCTTCAGCACACTGAGTCATTTAGAAGTTGTGTATGTGGGAGATGTGTAGATGGGTGCTTCCTCAGTGGAAGTGCAGCTAAGAGAGTCATCTCTTGCTCTCTCTGTAGGGTTGTAATCCTTTTACGGCTAAAACTGTAGTGAACAGAGCTGTACAACACAAATTGAAGAGATATAATATTGGCTCGGGCTCTTGTTTGCCTTTCATTTCAGTCGCTTCCCTAACGGCAAAGGTTTGTTACTGTGGCAACAACTTCCTTAGTCTGGCACATTGGTCTGCATTTTGTAATTATGGCCAAAAATCTACTTAGAGTGTCGGTCTGACACTTAATTACTGGGTTTAAGTTAATGATTTTAAAATGCTTGCTTGTTTGTATTTGGATTTGAATGCAGTGAAACCTTTGTCATGGTTGAAAATTATACAGTTTGCCACAGTCCACAGTCTTTAATTGGGTTAATTTAATAGTGCCTCCGCCATGTCGGAGGTGTACTGTATGAAAATATCAGAGAGATCAGCAACATTCACCCCATCACATTCGCCTCATCACATTCACCCCATCACATTCACCCCATCACCCCATCACATTCACCTCATCACATTCACCCCATCACATTCACCCCATCACATTCACCTCAGTGAATTCTGTAGCTGTAGCTGTAGCTGAGGCCAGCAGCAGGAAGAAGATGAGAGGGATGCTTCATGTTTAGTACTACTGCAGTACTGCTTGGTTGTTGCGGGTTGACCTCCATGCTCTGTGTTCTACGTTGCAGTGTATTTGACGCGGTGTACTCACTGATCAAAAACAAAATTCACCGGCTGCCAGTAATCGACCCGGTCACTGGAAACGCACTTTACATCCTCACCCACAAGAGGATCCTCAAGTTTCTACAGCTTTTTGTAAGTGAAACGTTTATTGGCCACCTCCATTTCATAGCAAAGACTGACGCTCAAACAGAAAAAGCAGAATGCAAAGCGCTTGTTTTTGGGGTTGTACAGGGAAATGGATCAGCTGCATTTGAAGCTCTTGCCATGCTTATGTCATGCAGTGTTGCTTTTCACAAATTTAGGATTACTTTCTGAAATCTGACGTCATTGCTCAATACAACACGATAAAGGTCCTATACTGCCCCCTCATGGAGACCAAGTGTAATTGTAATCTCACATGGGTGAGAGGCCAATGTTTTAATTTGTTATTCTATATTTTTCCCACATCCTGTAATCCTGATGCTTTTAAGTTCATCTTGGTCACTTGAATTCTTTCTCATTCATTTTCTTATTTTTCTTTTCTTTTTTCTTTATTTATTATTTATTATTTTTGTCGTTTTTTCCCATTTTTTCCCCCCACCTTTTAGTATCCAATTTCCTCTCTTTTTTTATGCCAATTATCCCTCCCTCGTATGAGAACTCCCTGCCATAGTCCAGCCAGTAGCGAGCCAATTCCCCACCTAGGCCGAAGCCTGTCACTGACACACGACCACTCATATATGCAGCGAGTCTTTCCTTCTGCTTTTTATCCCTCCCCTCAGGGGCGGACAGCCACTTTTTATTGTTCTGTGAGTTTCACTGAGTAAGAGAATGTGAGCTTGAGGGACTAACATGCTTATTAGAGTTGAGGCCAGGCTACTGAATGTTAGAGATTGGGAAAATTGCCTCACTCTCTCTGGGTGGTAGTGACAGTGATTGAGAGAGATTGAGGGTTTGGTAGAATATTGATGGTATTATGGGGAAAGTGTGAGAGATGAATAGGGAGAACAGCAGGTAGAGAGGAAGATGGGGATTGAGTAATGGAGAGAAAGGTGCCGAGAGTATTGGCGGGGGAGTTGAGAACTGTAAAGGGTGGGTGAGGGACAGGATGAAGGTCCTCAACTGGCTCTAAAGACTACTTGTGTCCCATTATTCCCCCATTCTCACGCTTCTGCCCCTGTTGTCCTCTGCCCTCCCTGTCTCACACACGCAACAATACAGCCTCACAGTATGGGGGATCTAAAACGCACCTAGCCACTGTAGAGCTAGTAGTAAACGGTTTATTTGTTTATACAAAATAAGATAAGATGCCATAATGTACATGTGGCAGCCACCAAGCTGAATTGAAAATACTGTACATTTTACATCGGTACAATCTATAAAATAGCCCCCAAAAATAAAAAAATAATAATCTAAAACGTAAACGGCAACATTAAAAGCATAAAATAGACTGACATAGAATAGACTAACCGAAACACAATAACGTGACAAACCAACATACCAGCACTCAACAATCTGAACCAGCTGAACCAGGCTGGCCCATTATAGCCCTTTCACACTGTAGAGCTGAACCAGGCTGGCTCATTAGATCCCTTTCCCACTGTAGAGCTGAACCAGGCTGGCTCATTAGAGCCCTTTCCCACTGTAGAGCTGAACCAGGCTGGCTCAATTTCGTCCTTTCCCACTGTAGAGGCTGGTTATCTTAGTTCAGGTTCTGGGTTCCAGGTTCCTCTACCTTTCCCCCAAAGTGTTTTTGTATTCTTTATTTGTCCAGGGGAAAAGGTCCATTGAGGTTGACATCCCTTTTTCCTGTGAGAGCAGGATGGTGAGATGGTGAGTCAGTGCTGTGCTGCTGTTTCTCCAGGTGTGTGAGATGCCAAAGCCAGCCTTCATGAAGCAGAGCCTGGAGGAGCTGGCGATCGGGACCTACAGTGACATCGCCTTCATCCACCCCGACACGCCCATCATCAAAGCCCTCAGCATCTTTGTGGACAGGAGAGTGTCGGCCCTGCCCGTGGTGGACGAGTCAGGTGTGCAGTAGGGTTCTCTGTTCCACCTAAAACACGTTACCTGTGCTGCAGAAGACCACTGCCTCACCGTGTTCCCTTTTCTGCTTCCAGGGAAGGTCGTTGATATTTACTCCAAATTTGATGTCATAGTAAGTGTCTTATTTCAGTCTCTTTTTTTGTCTTTGCCTTTGTTTTAATGCAAGATTTTCTCACCAGAAGGTTTTTAAATATTCATGTTCATAGTTGATGTTGATATGGTGAAGCTGGTTATGTGGAAGTCAAACTGTGTGGAAATAATGTTGAAGTAGAGCTGTGTTTATATCTGCATGGCTGTACTGTCAGACGGTCAGTGCTGCTCTCTGTACTGAGACGGTCAGTGTTGGAGACGGTCAGTGCTGCTCTCTGAGACGGTCTATGTTGGAGACGGTCAGTGCTGCTCTCTGAGACGATCTATGTTGGAGATGGTCAGTGCTGCTCTCTGAGACGGTCAGTGTTGTTCTCTGTACAGAACCTTGCTGCTGAAAAGACGTACAATAACCTTGACATCACGGTGACACAAGCCCTGCGGCACCGCTCTCAGTATTTTGAAGGAGTCATGAAGTGCAACAGGCTGGAAACACTGGAGACCATCGTGGACAGGATAGTGAAAGCAGAGGTGAGCAGATACGCACACACGCACATACACACACACATACATCCGCGCAAACATGCACACACACATACACGGACACACAGGCACATAAACATGCACGCACATACACATGTACATAATAATAATAATAATATATGCCATTTAGCAGACGCTTTTATCCAAAGCGACTTACAGTAGTGAATGCATACATTTTTCAGCATATGTGGTCCCAGTGGGAATTGAACCCACAACCTAAGCATTGCTAAGGCCGTGCTCTACCAACTGAGCCACACAGAACCACGCATACATACATACATACATACATACATACATACATACATACATACATACATACATACATACATACATACATACATACATACATACATACATACATACATACATACACACACACACACACACACATACGTGCCCACACACATACGTGCACACACACATATATACGCACACACAGGCAAACACACATACACATACACACGCACATGCACACTGAGTGCTGAGTGTGTGTCTGTAGCAGATGTGGTCTCTGTGCTGCAGGTGCATCGGCTGGTGGTGGTGGATGAGAAGGCCTGCATCGTGGGCATCGTCTCTCTGTCGGACATCCTGCAGGCCTTGGTGCTCACACCAGCAGGTATAGACGCTCAACATTCCTAAACCTCTGGACACTTGACCTTTCACCCCTTCCCATGGGGCCCACAGGTAGGGCATGGCGCTTCGTATCCCCCTCACATGCCAGGCTGCCCGCACGGCTGGGCCAGCTGCAGAGTGTGAGCGTGCCAGCGTTTGTGCCTGCTCTGGAATGGTGTGCTGGTAAACTCTTATCTGAACCGTCAGACACTGTCACTATAGTAACAGGCCTGACCACTTTATTTAAATTTGTGGCTTTGTGTGCTCAGATAAATTGGAGGTTACATTTGTTTCCCCTTTTTTTTTTTTTTTTTTTTTGTAAACCCACCACCAATGCTGTTTCCCCCCTGTGTGTGTGTGCGTGCATGTATGTGTGTGTGTGTGTGTGTGTGTGTGTGTGCGTGCGTATACAGGGGCCCAGATTAGGGTAAAAGTCATACTTGTCAAAGGGCAAGTATCTTAGAAAAGTTACTTGGCCTACTTATTTCTTTTCTACACAGATATTTATGTTTGATTTGTGCAGCGTGTGCTCATGGAACTGTGTAGCAGTGAAGCTCTGACCAGTGACGTGCGGTGAGGTCAATGGTTGGGGAGGCACTGGATAGTACCAGAGCCAGATTTAGGTCTACGCACATGAACCCGATAGAGGTCTCTTAAATTCACCATTCATTGGCAGGTTGTGCAATGACTATTGGTTAGGCACCGTATGTTTAATATTTCATATCAGCGTTCTTTACAACACACGCATACAGGAAAGTTACGTAGGCCTATTTGGTTCACGTTTTATTTGCCAGCTTTATTTAGCTAGGCTACCAGTTTCCCCAACACTACCAAAACATAATCAGAAATAGCCGGTGCTCGTCTGTCATCACTCACATCACCAAATCCCAAGAACGCCTCCCTCACCTCACAAGTCACCTCAGTTTTAGCCAAATAACGCAAAATTACAGAGATTTTGTTTGTGACATCCGTTGTCTCGTCTACTTCGACTGCAACAAATGGGGCTGCATTCATCTCCTCTCTGATATGATTTCTAATTACATCGCCGACTGCTTCGATTAAATCGTTCTGTATTCTGTTTGATAAGCCATAAAACACAGTGGATGTCTCCAAATGTCTAGAAAACTTTTCATCTTTGTCAGCAAAAGCATGCAATAGCTCCACATAGTTGCCACGATTAGAAGAGCTTGCACTCTCATCATTACCACGAAATGCTAATTCCTGTTTGGCTAGGAAACAGGTTGCATTAATAAGGTCTTTTAAAATCTCACGGTTTTCCTTTACCTTAGCATTGTGGATGCTGATATTTAATCTCCGCTGTTCATTCAAAGCCAGATCTATCCTTGAAGTTCCAAAAGTTTTTAAAGCAATTTGGCTTTGAATGTGAGTTGTCGATCTTTCATGTTTGTTGAGGCTCCTTGGTAGATTTTTCAAGTCACAAAATCCCGCCTTAGTCCAAACGTTGTCGGTAGTGGAGAACAAAAGTCAGGGAAAGCAGTAAAGGTGATTCTTCGTAGCACAGACAGTCTTTTCGTTGGTACCACTCTATTTTAAACGACCGTGTGATTTTCTGTCTGTTAGTTCGAAGTAGGTCCTTAAGCTCAGGCATTGGTCTTCCATTGTTTATCACTCTGTTTTGATTGAAAGTCCAATTTTGAGACATTTTTAAGGCTAGATATAACGTTTTCCATTTTTGCAGCCCATATGATGTAGAGATATTCAGGATGAACGAAACGAGAATAATACAACTAAAGGGAGTTGTAGCCGCAGTGCATTTTTTGCAGCAGTTGTAATTTTTCAGCTAACGTAGAGGGATAGCAAGCGTCACCAATTACGTGGGCTCAAGATCGCCCCCCTCAGTGCGGCAGATGTAATTGCTGCCTCACCTGCTACTTTTTCATTGCAGTTTTATGACGAGACCAGCGAGCCTAAATATCTTATACACATACGTGAAATAAGTTACCTAGACTATGGAAGGCGAGGACATGTAATGAAGGGGTCTACAAACATTCCGTTGATGACATATCGAGAAATGGTAACAGGCACGCGCTTATTGGCCGTGCTCCAGTCAGTTTCTAAGGGGTTGCGCAATCAGAGGGGAGGCAGAGCTCGTCGCTGCCGCACCTCTCGTATCTCCCTGTATTTGCAGCTGAGTTCCGCAAATTTGGCGAGTTTGACTATAACAAATGATTGGAATCATACAGAAATTACATTTATAACACAGATCAGTGGAGAAATCTTAATATTTATTTAATTTTATTATTGTTTTTTTACTTTTCGTAACAGCTATTTTCATTGGAGTATGACAGGTGAGGCTCTGCCTCCCCTGACCGCACGTCCCTGGCTCTGACGGGTGCCCGCAGGTGGCGTTAGGGACTAGTGTTCTGACTGTACAGTAGGCTATATCATAATGTACACTGTAGTTGCGACTCGAACGAGAGAGATTTTTCCAGAGTGTGGTATGGCAGCTAACGTAATAGCTAGCTAATATTTCCTAGATTTTACCGAGCAGGGATGTGGGAATGATTTGTGACTGTAGGATGGAGATGAGAAATCACTGCCGGAAAATCATAGCGATTCTTCAGCCTGGCGGGAGGGCTAACTGAACTAAATATAAACAGGAACTAGCTAGCTAGTGTTCACGAATATTGCTTGCTAAGTGATAAATGCATGATCACAGATATCGATACCCAATGTCCGTGAACGCTAACTTTAGCTAGCTAACTAACTAGCTAGTTCTCTCTGTTGTGTCTATGTGCCGCGATCCGCGAAGAGTCTGGCATGGCAACAACAACAAATGCAGTGAGCACAGACTGCCTGCGAGTGACAATGTGCCGCTTTTCCCATTTGGAACTTCGGAAATATTTTTTAATATTTGTGCATGTGTTTGTTACGATGTGAGTGTAAAACATAAATAGTTCCAGTTAGCTAATTTAAAAAATAATAAAATCCTAAATTCACAGTCGTCAGTAGGATAATCACTTGGAAGTCGAAGGTTGTCCTTCTTAATTTTTTGTCGTCTGAGATGATAGGACGACTGCTAATCTGGGTCCCTGGTATGTGTGTGCGTTTCTATATGTGTGTGTGTGTGTGTGTGTGTAGAGCGGTATGTGTGTGTGCATGTGTGTGTGTATGTGTATGTGTCTGTGTGTGTGTGTGAGAGCGGTTTGTGTGTATATGTGTGTGTGTGCGTGCGTGCGTATGCATGCCATTTGTGTGGTTATAAATAAACAGACTTTAACTAACCGATGTCTCTAGAATAGAACACCTGCAGTCACCTGCACATGCACACACACACACACATACACACACACACATACACACACACACACACACACACACAAAGAAGGCATCAGCTTGCTAGCCTCCTTTTCAGGGCAGTACGTGTGCATGTGTACATGCATCTACACCCTGGGTGTGACGACCAACCGACATTAAGCGTTCCCTGCGCATGTTGCCAATATATTCCTTTGCAAAACCGATCAGCAAAGGGGAAAAAGTTTAGAAGAAAGTGCAAGTGTGTGCACTTGTAAAATGTGTCCCCAGTGAATGTGAACCGTGTGTGTTTGTGTCCCACCTCTACTCAGGTGCCGACAGGAAGGAGAGCGAAGCAGAGTGAGGGGGGCGGAGCGAGACCCGGGGGGCCACCTGCAATTGGCTGCGGATCTGGGCTGTAATGAGGATGGACAGGAAGTGTGAAACGGGACATCGAGAGAAAGGGAAGGGGGGTGTATTTCCCCTCTCTGTACTGAAGGGAAATCCGTTATCAAAACCACGTCTTTTTATGAAGGCTTTGCTACTTCACCTCCTGGTGTCCGTGCACAATCTCCAAACTCTAAATAATCAAATCAGATTTTTATGGTTCGTTTTAGTGACAGAGCATTCGTAGTTGTCCTGAGAATGTTTTTCTTTAACCCCACTCATCTCTACAAGTATCATACAAGCTTTTAGTGTTTGCACAAACAAGGCGCAACTGAGCTAAACTGAGAATCTGCAAAAGACTGCCCATCACAATCTCATGAGGAAGACGTCCATCGGCACGTAACAAATCCCCCGCAGTCCTCTGCAGAGTCTCTCTCATGCGCCTGAGCCCCTGCCTGCTGACGTCCCGGTGGCAGGAGGGCCAACTGGAGCCTGTGTCATTAGTGCCTTCTGTCCACCAGTTGCCCATCACCAGCTGCTGCTATGGAGGAGCATGCTCAAAAACACCCTGAACTGAATGTCAAAAGTCTTTAAAAACCAAAACCATGTAAAGAGGACACACATGGTTATTAAATCAGACATATTATTAAAAGCTTTATTTATTTTTTATTCGTGGTTTTGTTTTCTTTTTTTTACTAGTTGCGGGCAAGTCTTCACACGTTATGCACTAAAATGACAGCAAAATACTTTTAATCATTGGCATAATGCAAAAGCAGAAGCTATTTAAATACCCACATTATATTTGTTTTATATGAATTTACCCAGAGCTGGCAACAAAAACAAATTGCTCGTACCCCGTATCGATTGATTGATCAAACTGTAAATAATGAATGTTGATGTTGAGGAAAACAAGTGCCAGAGAAAGGGATATTTTTCTGTGTATGGAAAGTATAAAATCATGTTGTTTGTAAGACTGCAGACTTTAATTGGGGTTTTTTTGGGGGGGGTTTGTACATTTTACTGTGGTGTATATTGTTCATACGGTTCCAAGGATGAGACCCTTTATCCATTGAAAATGCACATTATGGGCATGAAAATGACACTATAATGGTAATACATATTGTAGTTTTATTTTTTTGGTTTTTCTATTTTTATTTTGCTGATTGAGTTAAATAAATAATGGTACCGAATCTACTGATCAGTGTGGTGGGATTCTGTTTCTCCCGTGGGGACGCACACAGGTCTGTGTCGGGTCAATTGAGGCACATTTTGTACTGAATTGCTTCAAATATCCAGCTGTGTAAATTGATTGTATGTCAAATAAATGTAAACTGTAAGCCACTCTGGATGTGTCCATCTGCCATATATAGACATAGTCATAGGCGCAGTTTACAGGGGGTTAACATGAGGACAACCTCCCCTTGTCTACTCTACCCCATGACCCGAGAATGCTTGGCGGCAACCTTTGCAGAATCCCTGATACAAAGGTAAAGGGCTAAAGCATGGGTCACCCAGGCTGCACCCGCACGACTCAGTCACGACTCAGTCAGACTCAAGCTTTGTTGCAGAACGTTGCTTGGGCATGCGAGTACCCTTGTTGTTCTTGCATCATGTGGTTCCCCCTCCACACCGATACCACCTGTAGTTATGGTGGTAGGAGTCTTTCTTTATCATTCGGACCGCCTGTATGACACTTACAGGGCAAATCGTGGCCATAGATTCACAACGGCGCTCAATGCAAGCTGCCCTTGGTCCAAATAGCCTACATGTTCATACATTTAAACATAATACATGGTTATAGTGATAATAGAACCAGCCAGGGTTTAGTTATATAGGGTTACATATAATTGCTAAGCAGGGTAATGTCTTCTCTTCTTTCATGGTCCTGCGTCGAAACCGCTGGACCCATGGACAGAGGAGAGGTCTTTAATTCAGCTGTTACTGTCTGTGATCTTCTCTGGCAGAAGCATATGGGATAACTGTGTGTGGTTTAATCTAGCTGCCATAGGTGAGGGAGCATTGCGTATGTAGTCAGTGTAAGTGTCTTCATCGACCCAGGTGCTTTGCACACCGTAGAGGGTCATTCCTGAGGAGAAGTCGCCTCAATCCACATGATGCACAACGCATCGGATCACTGCTCCTCATCCCGTTGGCGCCAGTCTCCCTCATCCAGGCTATCACCCACGTAGCCGGCCCGGAACCAGGGATCCTCCACCAGCTTGGCGGCAAGGGGATGGTAGTTCCAGCACTCCCAGCCAGCGCCTCCTCTCACACTGTACTCGCAGAGGCAGTTCCCGAACGGGCACTCAATTCGACCACCTTTAGCATTTTACAGGGTTTCCGTACTGGTCTCGATACTTTTTGGGTCCTGTTTGGATGACATTTACAGTGAAACACCCCACCCCCCTTTGCCGTACAACGACACATGCATTGGCTCACTCCATTCGGGGGCAGTAGGCTTAACCCGCTTCCCACATTCTAAATGTTTTCCTCCTTTCGCCATATAGTACAATATGCATTGTAGGTAGCACCCTTGATCTCCTGTACAGTCCGTCAGTGTTAGGGTACTTGCCGTAGTTGTAGCATGTTATGCATCACTTAGATCCTTCCCTAATCATCATTCCCATTTATTATACATCACCTTCCCTGGTCTGGTCAGCGGAACAGGGAGACACGACGTCTTGCTCTTTGTTTCCCATCCTGTTGCTCAAATGGACAAAGAGAAATTAAAACACCTTTCCTTTTTTCCTTTTTAACCGGGCTGTTGCCCTCAATCTTTGTGCGCACTTTCTATTTACTCAGTTCATTCGCAGTCACATTCGTTTCCCTTCATTCCCATGAGAATTTTGCTCATAATCACATTCATTTTCCACTGAATTTTTCCACTCATATCCATGCCAATACCATTTTGTCTTATGTTGCAATTTTATTAATTTTACATTTCTTTTTGACCACTGTTATGGTATTGACTCATCCTAATCCCAAAGTTCCCAAACCTAAAACTTTAATCAAATACTTACCCTCGAGTGGCCGGTGTCACATACAATTACTCCGCCCAAATCCTCCTAAACTTCCTCCAGGCTTTTACACTAGGAAACAGTTCCATGAGCGGGACTATTCTGTTACACTTGTATCCTGCTTACCCCCACCTAACATTAATTGTCCAGAAAACAGTCTCACCCTTTATCTCAGTTCAGGATGGTGTCATCCACCACAGACTCCGCAGTTTTCAATGTGGGGCTTCCAGTCCTCCTACGAGAATAGAAGGGGTGGGCTTCCCTAAACCGTCCTATGACGGCCCCGTGCACGGTTGACCATTGGAATTGCTGCGGCTCATCTGGCGGATGCTATCATCACATCAATTTCCCCAAGAATGGTTGTTTAAATCCCGCTATTCAAAGGAAGCGAGACTGTGATCTTAAGTTCAAAGGTTTTATTACTGTTCCGACCCCAGGCAAGCATGAAGAACATCAGAGTATTCAAATAGTAGTAATAATAATAAATCTCTCTTCCTTGAGATGACTATTGGCTTTTAGAAATGTCACCCACTGCCCCTGAATGAAATCCCTCCTTCATTGATAGGCTATAACTCACGCTAATGAAGAGGCGAGTATCACCGGATCTGTTCTTTGTCTGTGCGCGCGCGCATCAGAGTGAAACACACCGCCCAAACTGAGATGTGTGTGCGCCCAAATGTGCTTCTTAAAAGAGCATCTTAAACTACCAAACTCGAAATGGCACAGCACCCACATACATTTCTTTAACTTCATATTCGCCAACAAGATCTCTCCGGTCCTTAGGTGCGGACTCTAATCGTTCCCATTACGCCCACTTTTGGGCCATCTCTATCTTTACTCCTACCTTTCCTTTGATTTATTCTAATGTATATCGTAAATGTCTGTATCTATGCATTTTACCATCCTAATTTATCCCTGTTTTTTCATTCTATTTGCCATTGCGGCACTTTGAGTTGCCTCACTTCTAAAAGGTGCTATACAAGTAATGTTTATTGTTATTATTATTACTTTGTCCCTCCTGAAATCACTTATGTCGGTTATTTTAAGTCCAGGTCATTCCGTTCATCATCAATACTCGTAGATAATGAAATATGCAACTGCGTGTTCCAAATACGCTCACACTCCATTTCCACTCGGGCTGAAAATAATTGCGACGAGATGACACTTGTTGTTCTTCTCTAATAGCATCACAGTTGTAAACAGGAATTGTGCTTAATTACTTCCATCCCATTTATAACATTAAATAATTATGTTCCTGGTTCAAAGAAGGAGTTCCCAATTACTACATTGATCTCTTGCGCAAACTATTATTGGCCACACCATGTGTTTCCACACATCTTGTAGATTGTTCCGGATAAGAGCGTCTGCTAACACTTGAACTGTAAATGTACACTTGTGATGGCTTTCCCTCATGTGCTGTGGTACTGAGGTATTGCCAATGCCAATAATTCGTTCGCTGTTTGTTTACAACATACGAAAAAAAGCTTCTCAAACCGCAACTCAAAATTCAGCGCCGGGAGAATAGTATTCCCGCTGAACATACTTATTTTGTCTAGTTATTCCTATTCATTGTTTATTTCCTTAACTTAGTATATACTTCCTTCCTTTATCTTCAACATACTTTGCCTTAACTGACGCTCTACACTGGTTCCCTAATACAATATTAGCTATACCTGGGGAGCGAAAATAAGGTTTAAATGACACCTGAAAATCAGGAAATTGAAAAGGGATCAGATAAAATAACTCAAAAGAATAAGGCAGATGGTTTATAAATAAAAGCTGGAGAGCAATCATAAACGGCAAATAAGAAAAGTTCCTTAACGTTAGGCTAATTGGAGAGTCTAAATTGCCCGTAGGTATGAGTGTGTGAGTGAATGGTGTGTGTGCCCTGCGATGGATTGGCGACCTGTCCAGGGTGTATTCCTGCCTCTCGCCCGGAACGCATGCTGGGATAGGCT
The DNA here is from genome assembly GCA_029706075.1 of Aldrovandia affinis. Classification (NCBI taxonomy): domain Eukaryota; kingdom Metazoa; phylum Chordata; class Actinopteri; order Notacanthiformes; family Halosauridae; genus Aldrovandia; species Aldrovandia affinis. The sequence continues at coordinate 3,427,797 of JAINUG010000103.1, forward strand.
CCAGCACCCCCCCCCGCGACCCTGACCAGGAATAAGCGGCTTAGACAATGGATGGATGGATGGAAATATTTTAAAATACCTTTCAAGTATTATATTAAAGTATGAACACAAACTATTCATATAGCTTAAAACAACTAGAAAAAATAAAACTTTCTGGTATAACAATTAAAGTAAATCCAAGTCATCTATATTTTTTGCCAATCTCACACGGAATCACTCCTTTACATATATTGTGGGACTATCAAAACCACTGCCAGCATCCCTATTCCTGCCCTTAACCTTCTTTTTGGCTTTGACGAATCTGTCCCGCATATTCTTCCAACTTTTTCTGGTTGGTTTAGCGAAGAATGCAAGATTTCACAAGAACAAATGTTTACTGTCTCACAAAATATATGAACACAGTGCTACTTATGAACAGGAGGGATATAGGGCAAAGTGCAGATTTCTGCGATACAATACAAGAAACCTTAATTTAATTCGTACTATTCTTACTATTCACTTCGTCACTATTGAGAGTTTCCACTATTTCCTTCCACAAATTAATTGTCATCTGGTTGTCTTTGTGATCGCGAATTGAGGAGTCATATAAATGCCTGTACTTTCTGACCAGTTGTTAGTCACTGAAGCTCTCCAATTTTTTTAAAGGCAGTTAAAGGGTGAACTAGATAACGGAAAACCCGCCCCAGTCAACCAATCATCAACGATATAGGTCTTGCGACTGGCGCGGCCACGGACGCGTAGTTAGAAAATTTGAGAGGTGCGCGGACAGGGGCGGGCGCCCTAAGCGAACGGTCATTTCAGCCGCGATTGCGTCACTTTGGCCGCGCGCCCCCTCGCGTCCAGGCGAATCCGTCAGGTATAAATAAAAAGGCTTAATGAGCACATCTAACATGACCCTGTCATATTTTAGAACTTCTCATATTTATTGTTGGCACATTAACTTGAACAATTGAAACCCTAAGGCCCAACAGACAATTTGTATATTCAATAACTGTTGAGATGATATGATGTTGACAAAGTGATATGTTATGACAGTTATGAATTATATGAATGGAGCACCCATAAGTTACAGTGTCTAGAAGATAAATACAGAAATGTCCTAAAGAAAACTACAAAACATGAATATTTTAATGTGCAGCAACACAATTGTCACTGTCCAAAAACACAATCTTTAATCTCCTTTCTCATGATTACAATATACAGTCGTGTGATACACTGTACATATGTCATAGGTTCTAGTGAGCAGAATTACTGTATCTTTTCCCCTGCATCATGTCATGTCCATTAAGGGTTTTGCAACTGTTCAGAAGTTAGAAGTTGTTTGTGTTTTCCTGGGACATGCCATATCCCCCACTCCGAGAAGCCAAGGATCTGGTAACATCCTGGGAACCAACGGTTGGCTGGAATAACACAATTTCTGGCCACCGACAATAGCTTTATGACTACCAACAGGAAGATTGGGACGGTCATATAACACGTGATGCAATCGTTCCCTCAGGGTGGGGGCACTCACCATTCCGCTAGCCTTGTAAAACCCACAATTAGTCTTTTGTCAGAATAACCTACAGCTGGGGTATCGTTTAAGGGTGGTCAGAGGTGTATAAAAGGAATATCCAAATCCAGCTCGGGGAGTTCATTCGCTTAACGAAGGCTCTGGGTGCTCTGCGTTCTAGTTTTCTATGTTTGAGGAATCTGTTATACTGCCTTGTCTTGTATGTTTTCTGTTATGTATTGTGTAATGTCGTTTTTTTGACATTTTGCTAAGGTTGAAATAAGTGTGCAAATCATTGTTTCAACCTATGTCTTCTTCCCCTTTTAGCGCTAGAAAGGGAAGCTTGTAGCACGCCGGGAGCGAGGCCGCACGGACTGTACGGCTCAGTCCCACTGCGCTGACAAGTCAGTCCTGCATCGTATCTAGGGTGGCGGGACTCGGAATGTCGAGTAGCTGTTCTGCATACAGACAGCGAATGCTCCGAGTCCCGATAACACTACTCTGTAGAACTTAGAATGTCGAGTAGCTGCATATGCCGGCAGTGAATGCTCTAAGTTCTGATGCCACTGAACTTCGATTAGACTTGGACTAGAATGTCCCCAGTAGCTGTACTGTAGTCAGGAAGTGAATTGCTTTAAGTCTTGAAATCTCGGGGTACCAGGCTCGCCATGGAATTAGTTGTCTATGATGTGGGTTCTAGAAGTTAAGCCCTTCGACTCCTATATGGCTGTTACAAAATAGGGGCAAACGCAATGTCCGCGGCATATGTTGTCTGTATTTACATAATGTATTGTATTGTATTGTTTGTCTGGATCATGTTCCCCAAATCGCTCCAGAGAAAAGCGGAGGTTCAACGTGGTAAGATTGACCTCATAATATGGAAGCGATAATTAATAAAATCCATTTTGCTAAAATGTCATACGGTACATGTCTCATAAAATGTCCCTACAAACTTATCTCACTCTTTGTGGGGAACCCTACAGTAGTCATTGTGATAAATAGCCAGTGAATTTCATTGCTCCTGAGCCACCCACCTTACAGGAGTAGATAAGAACATGATGAAACGCCAGCATGCAGTGAACCACGTTATACAAATAAAGGGCATCTGAGCATCACAAAGAGCGTGCTTATCTGGTAAAGAGGGTGCCTGCTGTCTGCTACCTCTGTGAGAGGACCGTCACAGCCAATCAGAGGAGGAAATGGCTGCAACAGCCAATCAGAGGAGGCACTGCCTGCAACAGCCAATCAGAGGAGGCCCTGATTTCGACAGCCCAATCAGGAGGCACAGCAGGCTAAATGATACCACAATGTACTGATTCAGCCTAAAAACTAGTAGGCTGCAAGTTTGGACCTCCTAGCCAGCACTGCATGTTGTACCTTTTGAATGGGGATGACATTTTGCCAGTTGATGGACTTTTAATCAACCCATAGAGGTTACTGCTATTATTTCCTCTTTATTTATTATACCCAACTAGGGACTACCGTTAAAAACTACCCAAAACTAGCTAGAAATATATGTTAACACAATTCCTCTGTTAATTTTGCCACAGACTGTACCAGTGATAGTCTATTTGACATTTTCAAATGAAGAATCATATAAACAACTAAAACTCACTTTTGCTTTTATGATATTGCATTTTAGGAGTATTTTTTCAACATCTTGGCAGAAAAAATCTCTTGGGATGTAACCCATTAGCCCAACATGGGCAGTGTGTGCAGACTAAACTAAGGACCATGCAAATGCCAGCTACAATCTACTGATGGCCAGTGTTGTGACAGGGACCAATCATGTGCTTGCATATGCATACACTTTTAAATAATGAGGAAATTAGAGGGAGAAAACATTGTCTCCAATTATCTCCAGCCGATGCTCGATGAGCTAGCTGGATGTACCATGAATACTTCCATTCACTTAAAAATACATGGTTGAGGCATTTTCATGTTTTTGTATTTTCTTTATTAAAAAAACATGAATGTAAGTCCTTTATTAATATTGTTGTAGGATTCTATCAAAAATATGTTAGTATATATAGTAGTATATTTCCTTTGTAACCATTTCCAAGTTCCCAGCAAAGCTGTGAATCTGCTAACGTGTCCTTATTCACACACTGTAGTATCTGTCAGCGAGAAGATTAATAGGCTTCATTAGAAATACACTGAGCACTATTAAATGTCTTTTCAGCAACTTTATCGATTAAAGCAAGCCATACCCCCAAATGTCCAATAAGAAACACTCTAATTTCATAGAGGGGTGGCTGGAAGACTTTGATGGACATTTTTAATTTGCTGTGGGCTGGATAAATGCATTCTGGGTGGAGCCAGAGCGTTACAACAGTCATGTAAGAGCTCTTAAAACGGTGAGAGCTGCCGGTTCTCACCACCTTTTTTTGTGCGTCCTTGGTCAGCATTTATAAATTATTATTTATATTTTCATATTTAATGATTTATATGGTTAGCACTGAATGATACAATTATTTATATGGTCACCACAGAATGGATTCCCCCTCTCCTTAACCTTTTATAATGTGTATCCCTCTTTCTGCTCTGCCTGAGACCCTATAGGAATACAGTAAAGACATGTGGCTTGTACACACTGAGGTCATGTGGGCCCAAATCTCATCTCTGTATGCAGGTCAAATTAGTGCATATTTTTATACTAAACTAGTTGCAGTATTAATACTTGGAGCAGCATATGAGAGTTCATAGCAGAAGCAGAGATCCTTGGTGTAGAAGCAGAGATCCTTGGTGTAGAAACAGAGATCCTTGGTGTAGAAGCAAAGATCATTGGTGTAGAAGCAGAGATCCTGAGTGTGCTCTATCTCACACAGAGCCAGACACTCCCTACACTTCAGGGAACATGAGGAGCCCAGATGGGCTGAACAGCCTCATCATTAGACATTCTTACAAACTTATGTCAATGCCTATGATATTCCAATAGTCCATGAATCTCAGGATGGAACACTCAAATCATAACTTTTCCCCACATTCGTTCCCCCACAAACAATGTATGAAACTCAATTTCTTCCACTGCAAATAATTCACATTCACATGATAAGGCTGGAAAATGAATAATATCAATGGATTATCTGTCATTTTATGCAGGGTTCATAGACTCACCTTAATGAATATTGATGAGAATGAATAAAACACTGGATTTTTTCAAATTTCCCCTGTTTTTACTATATTTTTTATTCTGTTAACAGCTTACTGACCCAAGTAATACTTAATTAACTCAAATAATAAGAACATGTTTTGTCTCATCCCTCATCCCCATCCTTGTTCTTCTCCAGGAAACAGGACAGGTTCTGAGGACCATCACTGTCCGATGCCACAGTAGTACAGAACCTTTCAAAACCTGTTTACACAGCCATGTGTAAAAAAAAGGTGTGTGTGTGTGCGTGTGTGTGTGTGTGTGTGTGTGTGTGTGTGTGTGAGAGAGAGAGATACATTTCACACCATTTTCCCTTCCTGATAGGCTGTTACATTCTCTCCTCACCATGGGTGAAATAAATAAATCTCTCTGTGTAAATAAACCATCTGCCTAAAAAAAGAACAGTGTTCGCAGACGAACCTAATGACCTTTGAAACTGTGGTCACAGTCCAGCAAAGAACAGGGTCATGCCTGCAGGGCCCGCCAATTCCTCAGACCCTTCTACATACGCTGTACTTCTCCAAAGAGAGAGACACAGGTTTCACACCTGACCAGCTCACAAGCCTAACCCAGAGGAATTCTGGGAAACAGGATTTCCAAGGAGAAAAAAACTCATATGGAAATAGGAACTACAATTCAAGGAAAATTAATTGCTGCAGTCAATATCCAGGTATAATCATACAATGAAACCAATGAATGTAAAAATTATTTGTAATACGTTGTACCTGATATTTGATAACTTTTTGTTTTTGTAAATATTGAATTTGCACTTTATTATTGCACCTGAGGTGATGATTACATTGTGATGAATTGATTGATGGGTGAGCACATCTAAGATGTCCTTAATGTCCTGTCATACTGTTACACTGTCACCCTGCCACACTGTCACTCTGACATAGTGTCATACAGTCACACTGTCACCCTATCACACTGTCACACTATCACACTGTCACTCTGTCAAACTGTCATCCTGTCACTGTCACTGTCACTCTGTCACACTGTCACTCTATCACTCTGACATACTGTCACACTGTCACTGTCATACTGTCACTGTCACTCTGTCACAAAGTTACTGTCACTGTCATACTGTCACATTGTCACTGTCACTCTGTCACAAAGTTACTGTCACTGTCATACTGTCACATTGTCACTGTCACTCTGTCACACTGTCACAAAGTTACTGTCACTCTGCCACATTGTCACTCTGTCACATTCACTGTCACTCTGTCCTGTAATACTGTCACTCTGTCCTGTCATACTGTCACACTGTCACATTGTCAAACTGTGACTCTGTCACACTGTCACTTTATTACACTGTCACATTGTCACTCTGTCACTGTAAGACTGTCACTCTATCACACTGTCCCATTGTCACACTGTCACACTGTGACTGGCATATCACACTGTCACTGTCACGCTGTCACACTGTCACAGTCATACCATCACACTGTATGACTAATAATACCAAAGAATTGAATAACCTCCTTGACACCTTTGGACTGTCGCAACATGTCTCTGGGCCCACTCACAACCGGGGCCATACCTAGATTTATTCATCACTAAGGGCTTTAAGTCATCGTTTGTATCAGCTTTTGATGTCGCTCTGTCTGACCATCTCTGCATTTTTCTTGAAATGAAGATCACCCTGTCACTCATATTCGATCACAAACCATCAAAAAGCGACACATTAATGAGAGTACCAGTACACTGTTTATAGAGACCTTCTCTCTGTCCCTACCCTCTCCTCAGCCTCTGTCAATGATCTCCTAGATAATTTCAATTTTAAAACCCTGAATGCTATTGATGCTGTAGCACCTGCTAGGTTAAATTAACCTCAGGTAAGAAAAAAGCACCATGGAGAAATGCTCCCTCTGTAAAGACCAAAAAAAAAGAATGTAGAAAAGCTGAGCGTAAATGGCGGAAAACTAAACTTCACATTTACTATGAAATCTATAAAGAAAGTCTTCACTCCTATAATCTGGAACTGAAAAGTTCCAGACAAGCCTTCTTCTCCGACATTATCAACAAAAACATCAATGATGCTCGCACTCTTTTTGCCACTGTTGATAGGCTGACCAACCCCCCCCCACAAATTGCCCCTGATCATCTATCCACTGCCAAATGCAATGAATTTGCGTCCTTCTTCAGGGATAAAATAAAAAACATCAGACTAACTATCAGTGTCTCCACATCAAAAAGAAATGCAGGTGCTCCACTGCACCTGCAGAAAAGTAGCTCAACAAACATGACCCAGTTTAATGTCATTGACAACAAAAAATTAGAAGAAACGGTACAAGGCCTTAAGTCCTCATCGTGTTGCCTCGACACCCTCCCAACAAGCTTTCTAAAAAATGTTTATAGCTGCCTGGCGACTGACTTATTGCAGATAGTTAATACATCTCTTCTTACAGGCATTTTTCCAAAATCTCTGAAAACTGCAGTTGTTAAGCCCCTGCTAAAAAAGCGTAGCCTTGACTCCTCTGTAATCAGCAACTACAGACCAATATCAAATCTTCCCTTTATAAGCAAAATACTCGAAAAAATTGTCTACCAACAACTCAACAACTTCCTATCCTCTAATGACCTCCTAGATCATTTCCAATCAGGTTTTCGACCCCATCACAGCACTGAAACCGCGCTCACTAAGGTTATAAATGACATCCGAATGAACACTGATTTAGGCAAAATCTCAATTCTAGTGCTACTAGACCTTAGTGCTGCTTTTGATACTGTCGACCCACAAAATTCTATTGGACAGACTGGAAAACTGGGTTGGGCTTTCAGGCACGGTCTTAGAGTGGTTCAGGTCCTACCTGCAAGACAGGAACTACTTTGTTTCCATTGGTAATTACACATCTGACCAAACCAATATGACATGTGGGTACCCCAAGGTTCAATTTTAGGTCCTGTTTTATTTAACCTTTATATGCTCCCACTAGGCCTAATTATGCAAAAAAACAAAATAGCTTACCATAACTATGCAGATGACACCCAACTATACATAGCCCTCTCATCGGATGACTATGCTCCCATAGACTCACTGTGTCAGTGCATCGAGCAAATAAATGACTGGATGTGCCAGAACTTCCTCCAACTAAACAAAGACAAAACAGAGATAATTGTCTTTGGTGCTAAAGATGAAAGGCTCAAAGCTACTGTACATCTCGAATCCTTATCTCTGAAGCCAAAGGACCAGGTAAAAAATCTTGGCGTTATTATTGACTCTGATCTGAATTTTAACTCCCACATCAAGTCTGTAAGAAAATCTGCCTTTTATCATCTAAAAAACATAGCAAGAATTAGAGGCTATATGTCCAAACAAGACCTAGAAAACTAATTCATGCTTTCATTTCTAGCAGGTTAGACTACTGCAATAGTCTTTTCTCAGGCCTCCCCAAAAGCTATTAAACAACTACAGCTCATTCAGAATGCTGCTGCTAGAGTTTTAACAAGAACCAAGAAAGCTGAACACATTACACCAGTTCTCAAATCTCTGCATTGGCTACCAGTGTGTCATAGAATAGTCTTTAAAATACTGCTAATAGTGTATAAATCTCTTAACGGGTCAGGCCCAGAATACATCTCTGAACTACTTTTACACTATGAACCTCTAGACCTCTTAGGTCATCAGGGACTGGTCTGTTAACTGTTCCTAGGACCAAAACAAAGCATGGTGAAGCCGCTTTCTGCTACTATGCCACACAGAGCTGGAATAATCTCCCGGAAGACCTTAGATCTGCCCCAACTCTGCCTATTTTTAAAACTAAGCTAAAGACCCTTATGTTTACCTCTGCCTTTAACTGCTGCTAAACCATTGCACTTTTATCGACTGTTAACCTTTATTTCTAATTTCTATTCTTAATTTTATTAAATTTTATTGTTAATGATTTCGTTGGAACGTTAGGTTCTGATTTGATGTTGATTTCTTTGTATTTTTCTATTCTTAATTTTATTTTATTTTATTGTTAATGATTTTGTCATTCAAGCATTGCTTTTGCTGCTTGTCTTGCACTGATTTTATGTAAAGCACTTTGAATTGCCCTTGTGTATGAAATGTGCTATACAAATAAATTTGACTTGACTGTCATACTGGCACTCTGTCATACCGTCACTGTCACTCTATCACACTGTCATACCGTCACACAGTCACTCTGTCACTATCACTGTCATACTGTCACACCGTCACTGTAACCATGTCACACGGTCACACTGTCACTGTAACACTGTCACTATATCACACTGTCAGACTGTGACTGGCATACCATCACACTGTCACTGTAACCCTGTCACTTTCACTCTGTCACTGTCACTCTGTCACACTGTCACACTGTAACTGGCATACCATCACACTGTCACTGTAACCCTGTCACTGTCACTCTGTCACACTATCATACTGTCACTGTCATACTGTCACATTGTCACTGTCACTCTGTCACAAAGTTACTGTCACTGTCATACTGTCACATTGTCATTGTCATTGTCATTGTCACACTGTCACAAAGTCACACTGTCACAAATTGTCACTCTGTCACATTCACTGTCACTCTGTCCTGTCATACTGTCACACTGTCACATTGTCAAACTGTCACTCTGTCACACTGTCACTGTAAGACTGTCACTCTATCACACTGTCCCATTATCACACTGTCACACTGTGACTGGCATACCATCACACTGTCACACTGTCACAGTCATACCATCACACTGTCATACTGGCACTCTGTCATACCGTCACTGTCACTCTATCACACTGTCATACCGTCACACAGTCACTCTGTCACACAATCATACTGTCACTGTCACACTGTGACACTGTCACTCTGTCACACAAACATAATGTCACTGTCACACTGTCACTATATCACACTGTCAGACTGTGACTGGCATACCATCACACTGTCACTGTAACCCTGTCACTTTCACTCTGTCACTGTCACTCTGTCACACTGTCACACTGTAACTGGCATACCATCACACTGTCACTGTAACCCTGTCACTGTCACTCTGTCACACTATCATACTGTCACTGTCATACTGTCACATTGTCACGGTCACTCTGTCACAAAGTTACTGTCACTGTCATACTGTCACATTGTCATTGTCATTGTCACTCTGTCACACTGTCACAAAGTTACTGTCACTCTGCCACATTGTCACTCTGTCACATTCACTGTCACTCTGTCCTGTCATACTGTCACACTGTCACATTGTCAAACTGTCACTCTGTCACACTGTCACTTTATTACACTGTCACATTGTCACACTGTCACTGTAAGACTGTCACTCTATCACACTGTCCCATTGTCACACTGTCACACTGTGACTGGCATACCATCACACTGTCACACTGTCACAGTCATACCATCACACTGTCATACTGGCACTCTGTCATACCGTCACTGTCACTCTATCACACTGTCACTGTCACACAGTCACTGTCACTGTCATACTGTCACACCGTCACTGTAACCATGTCACACACACTGTCACTGTAACACTGTCACTATATCACACTGTCACACTGTCACACACTGTCACACTGTCAACCCTGTCACTGTCAGTCACTGTCACTCTGTCACTGTGACTGGCATACCATCACACTGTCACTGTCACTCTGTCACTGTCACTCTCACACTGTCACTGGCATACCATCACTGTCACTGTAACCCTGTCACTGTCACTCTGTCACACTATCATACTGTCACTCTGTCACACTGTCACTCTGTCACACTGTCACACTGTCACTGTCACACTGTCACACTGTCACTCTGTCACTGTCACTCTGTCACACTGTCAAACTGTCACTGTCACAGTGTCACATTGTCACTCTGTCACTGTCATACTGTCACACTATCAAATTGACACTCTGTCACACTGTCACTCTGTCATACTGTCACACTATCATACTGTCACACTGTCACTGTCATACTGTCATACTGTGACACTGTCACTCTGTCACTGTCATACCATCACACTGTCACATTGTCACTCTGTCATACTGTCACTCTGTCATACTATCACTGTCATACTGTCACACTGTGACTGGCATACCATCACACTGTCACTGTAACCCTGTCACTGTCACTCTGTCACACTATCATACTGTCACTGTCACACTGTCAAACGGTCACTGTCATACTGTCACACTGTCATACTGTGACACTATCACTCTGTCACACAATCATACTGTCACTGTCACACTGTGACACTGTCACTCTGTCACACAAACATACTGTCACTGTCACACTGTCACTCTGTCAAACTGTCACTGGCACAGTGTCACATTGTCACTCTGTCACACTGCCACTCTGTCATACTGTCACACTATCATACTGTCACACTATAACTGTTATACCATCACACTGTCATACTGGCACTCTGTCATACCGTCACTGTCACTCTATCACACTGTCATACCGTCACACAGTCACTGTCACTGTCATACTGTCACACCGTCACTGTAACCATGTCACACAGTCACACTGTCACTGTAACACTGTCACTATATCACACTGTCACACTGTGACTGGCATACCATCACACTGTCACTGTAACCCTGTCACTGTCACTCTGTCACACTGTGACTGGCATACCATCACACTGTCACTGTAACCCTGTCACTTTCACTCTGTCACTGTCACTCTGTCATACTGTCACACTGTCACTGGCATGTCACACTGTCATGTGTAACACTGTCACTGTCACTCTGTCACACTATCATACTGTCACTGTCACACTGTCACATTAACACCTGTCACTGTCACTCTGTCACTGTCACTGTCATACTGTCACATTGTCATTGTCACTCTGTCACTCTGTCACACTGTCACAAAGTTACATCACTCTGTCACTTCACTGTCACTCTGTCCTGTCATACTGTCACACTGTCACATTGTCAAACTGTCACTCTGTCACACTGTCACTTTATTACACTGTCACATTGTCACTCTGTCACACTGTCACTGTAAGACTGTCACTCTATCACACTGTCCCATTGTCACACTGTCACACTGTGACTGGCATACCATCACACTGTCACACTGTCACAGTCATACCATCACACTGTCATACTGGCACTCTGTCATACCGTCACTGTCACTCTATCACACTGTCACACAGTCACTGTCACTGTAACCATGTCACACAGTCACACTGTCACTGTAACACTGTCACTATATCACACTGTCACACTGTGACTGGCATACCATCACACTGTCACTGTAACCCTGTCACTGTCACTCTGTCACACTGTGACTGGCATACCATCACACTGTCACTGTAACCCTGTCACTGTCACTCTGTCACACTATCATACTGTCACTGTCACTCTGTCACTGTCACTCTCTCACACTGTCACACTGTGACTGGCATACCATCACACTGTCACTGTAACCCTGTCACTGTCACTCTGTCACACTATCATACTGTCACTCTGTCACTGTCACTCTGTCACACTGTCAAACTGTCACTGTCACAGTGTCACATTGTCACTCTGTCACACTGTCTCAAAACTGTCACTGTCACAGTGTCACTTGTCACTCTGTCACTGTCACTACTGTCACACTATCAAACTGTCACTCTGTCACACTGTCACTCTGTCATACTGTCACACTATCATACTGTCACACTATCACTGTCATATTTCATACTCACACTGTCACTCTGTCACTGTCATGTCACATTGTTACTTCAGTCATCACTGTCACTACTGTCATACTATCACTGTCATTGTCACACTGTGACTGGCATACCATCACACTGTCACTGTAACCCTGTCACTGTCACACTATCATCATCACTGTCACACTGTCACTGTCACTGTCATACTGTCAAACTTGTCACACAATTATACACTGTCACATTGTGATGTCACTCTGTCACTGTCACACTGTCACAAATATACTCTATCAAATTGACACTGTCACTACACTGTCACTGTCATACAAACTGTCACTGGTCATAACTCTGTCACACTGTCACATTGTCACTCTGTCACACTGCCACTGTCACTGTCACACTGTCACACTATCATACTGTCACACTGTCACACTCACACTGTCATACTGGCACTCTGTCATACTGTCACTGTCACTCTATATCACTGTCATACTGTCACACAGTCACTGTCACTGTCATACTGTCACACTGTCACTGTAACCATGTCACACAGTCACACTTGTCACTGTAACACTGTCACTATATCACACTGTCACACTGTGACTGGCATACCATCACACTGTCACTGTAACCCTGTCACTGTCACTCTGTCACACTGTGACTGGCATACCATCACACTGTCACTGTAACTGTGTCACTTTCACTCTGTCACTCTGTCACACTGTCACACTGTAACTGGCATACTGTCACACTGTCACTGTCACTTGTCACTATTGTCACTCTGTCACACTGTCATACTGTCACTGTCATACTGTCACATTGTCACTGTCACTCTGTCACACTGTCATCATTCACTGTCACACTTGTCATTGTCATTGTCACTGTCATACTGTCTGTCACATTGTCTGCCACATTGTCACTCTGTCACATTGTCACTCTGTCACTGTCATACTGTCACACTATCACATTGTCAAACTGTCACTCTGTCACACTGTCACTTTATTACACTGTCACATTGTCACTCTGTCACACTGTCACTGTAAGACTGTCACTCTATCACACTGTCCCATTGTCACACTGTCACACTGTGACTGGCATACCATCACACTGTCACACTGTCACAGTCATACCATCACACTGTCATACTGGCACTCTGTCATACCGTCACTGTCACTCTATCACACTGTCATACCGTCACACAGTCACTGTCACTGTCATACTGTCACACCGTCACTGTAACCATGTCACACAGTCACACTGTCACTGTAACACTGTCACTATATCACACTGTCACACTGTGACTGGCATACCATCACACTGTCACTGTAACCCTGTCACTGTCACTCTGTCACACTGTGACTGGCATACCATCACACTGTCACTGTAACCCTGTCACACACTGTAACTGGCATACCATCACACTGTCACTGTAACCCTGTCACACTGTCACACTATCATACTGTCACTGTCATGTCACTGTCACATTGTCACGTCACTCTGTCACACTGTCACTACTGTCACTGTCATACTGTCACATTGTCACTGTCACTGTCACTCTGTCACACTGTCACTGTCACAGTGTCACTCTGCCACATTGTCACTCTGTCACTGTCATACTGTCACACTATCAAATTGACACTCTGTCACACTGTCACTCTGTCATACTGTCACTTTATTACACTGTCACATTGTCACTCTGTCACACTGTCACTGTAAGACTGTCACTCTATCACACTGTCCCATTGTCACACTGTCACACTGTGACTGGCATACCATCACACTGTCACACTGTCACAGTCATACCATCACACTGTCATACTGGCACTCTGTCATACCGTCACTGTCACTCTATCACACTGTCATACCGTCACACAGTCACTGTCACTGTCATACTGTCACACTGTCACTGTAACACTGTCACTATATCACACTGTCACACTGTGACTGGCATACCATCACACTGTCACTGTAACCCTGTCACTGTCACTCTGTCACACTGTGACTGGCATACCATCACACTGTCACTGTAACCCTGTCACTTTCACTCTGTCACTGTCACTCTGTCACACTGTCACACTGTAACTGGCATACCATCACACTGTCACTGTAACCCTGTCACTGTCACTCTGTCACACTATCATACTGTCACTGTCATACTGTCACATTGTCACGGTCACTCTGTCACAAAGTTACTGTCACACTGTCATACTGTCACATTGTCATTGTCATTGTCACTCTGTCACACTGTCACAAAGTTACTGTCACTCTGCCACATTGTCACTCTGTCACATTCACTGTCACTCTGTCCTGTCATACTGTCACACTGTCACATTGTCAAACTGTCACTCTGTCACACTGTCACTTTATTACACTGTCACATTGTCACTCTGTCACACTGTCACTGTAAGACTGTCACTCTATCACACTGTCCCATTGTCACACTGTCACACTGTGACTGGCATACCATCACACTGTCACTGTCACAGTCATACCATCACACTGTCATACTGGCACTCTGTCATACCGTCACTGTCACTCTATCACACTGTCATACCGTCACACAGTCACTGTCACTGTCATACTGTCACACCGTCACTGTAACCATGTCACACAGTCACACTGTCACTGTAACACTGTCACTATATCACACTGTCACACTGTGACTGGCATACCATCACACTGTCACTGTAACCTGTCACTGTCACTCTGTCACACTGTGACTGGCATACCATCACACTGTCACTGTAACCCTGTCACTTTCACTCTGTCACTGTCACTCTGTCACACTGTCACACTGTAACTGGCATACCATCACACTGTCACTGTAACCCTGTCACTGTCACTCTGTCACACTATCATACTGTCACTGTCATACTGTCACACGGTCACTCTGTCACAAAGTTACTGTCACTGTCATAACTGTCACATTGTCATTGTCATTGTCACTCTGTCACACTGTCACTTACTGTCACTCTGCCACATTGTCACTCTGTCACATTCACTGTCACTCTGTCCTGTCATACTGTCACACTGTCACATTGTCAAACTGTCACTCTGTCACACTGTCACTTTATTACACTGTCACATTGTCACTCTGTCACACTGTCACTGTAAGACTGTCACTCTATCACACTGTCCCATTGTCACACTGTCACACTGTGACTGGCATACCATCACACTGTCACACTGTCACAGTCATACCATCACACTGTCATACTGGCACTCTGTCATACCGTCACTGTCACTCTATCACACTGTCATACCGTCACACAGTCACTGTCACTGTCATACTGTCACACCGTCACTGTAACCATGTCACACAGTCACACTGTCACTGTAACACTGTCACTATATCACACTGTCACACTGTGACTGGCATACCATCACACTGTCACTGTAACCCTGTCACTGTCACTCTGTCACACTGTGACTGGCATACCATCACACTGTCACTGTCACTCTGTCACACTATCATACTGTCACTGTCACTCTGTCACTGTCACTCTCTCACACTGTCACACTGTGACTGGCATACCATCACACTGTCACTGTAACCCTGTCACTGTCACTCTGTCACACTATCATACTGTCACTCTGTCACTGTCACTCTGTCACACTGTCAAACTGTCACTGTCACAGTGTCACATTGTCACTCTCACACTGTCACTGTCACTGTCACAGTGTCACATTGTCACTCTGTCACTGTCATACTGTCACACTATCATACTGTCACACTATCACTGTCATACTTTCATACTGTGACACTGTCACTCTGTCACTGTCATACCATCACACTGTCACATTGTCACTCTGTCATACTATCACTGTCATACTGTCACACTGTGACTGGCATACCATCACACTGTCACTGTAACCCTGTCACTGTCACTCTGTCACACTATCATACTGTCACTGTCACACTGTCAAACGGTCACTCTGTCATACTGTCACACTGTCATACTGTGACACTATCACTCTGTCACACAATCATACTGTCACTGTCACACTGTGACACTGTCACTCTGTCACACAATCATACTGTCACTGTCACACTGTGACACTGTCACTCTGTCACACAAACATACTGTCACTGTCACACTGTCACTCTGTCAAACTGTCACTGGCACAGTGTCACATTGTCACTCTGTCACACTGCCACTCTGTCATACTGTCACACTATCATACTGTCACACTATAACTGTCATACCATCACACTGTCACACTGTCACTCTGTCATACTGTCACTCTGTCATACTATCCCTATCATACTTTCACACTGTCACTGTCATAGTGTCACTGTCACACTGTCATACAGTCACAGTCACACTGTCACTGTCATATCATCACACTGTCATACTGGCACTCTGTCATACCGTCACACTGTCATACTGGCACTCTGTCATATTGTCAATGCAACACTGTCACTCTGTCCTAGTCCAGAACGCTGCTGCTCGACGAAATTCACCCACGTCACCCCTCTACTCTACTCTCTGCACTGGCTCCACATCACAGCATGCATCAGTTTCAAATCACTGGTGCTTGCTTTTCAAGTGGCTAAAGGTACTGCTCCCCCATATCTCCAGTCACTCATCATTCCCTACACCCCTGCCAGACCCCTCCGCTCCGCCTCCTCTGGCAAATTGACTGCCCCATCCCACCAGGCACCTGGCAGCCGCTCCACGCGGTCTCGTCTCTTCTCTGTCCTGACCCCTCGCTGGTGGAACGACCTTCCGCAATCAATCAGGACCACGGAATAACTTGCAATCTTCTGCAAGAGACTGAAAACCCACCTTTTCAGACTCCGCTACCACTGAATTCTGTACATCTAGCTAATTGTCATCACCACTGCCTATTTGTTCAACACTATATACCCCTGCTTACTCCATTTAATAAAAAAAATACATTAAAACTAACCCTAACCCTAACCCTTCTTTGGACTTTTTCAAGAGCTTCTATGTCTTTCTTGTAGTGCGGTGCCCAGAACTGCACACATAATTCTAAGTGAGGTCTGACAAAGGCATTATATAACATTAATATAACCTCCTTTGATTTATACTCAATACTTTTTGTTATGTATCCCAGCATCCTGTTGGCTTGTTTCACTGCTGTAGCACACTGCTTTGATGCAGATAGGCTTTGATTGACTACAATTCCTAAGTCCTTTTCAAATTGAACACCTACTAACTTTTCTCCTCCCATAAAATACTCCTGTCTAATGTTTTTTGCTGACCTCTCCTGGTCTGAGAACACCACAGCGGTCATCAAGAATGCCCAGCAGCGATTACACTTCCTGAGGGTGCTCAGGAAGAACAACCTGGATCAAAAGCTGCTGGTGACCTTCTACCGCTCCTCTGTTGAGAGCCTGCTGGTGTACTGTGTGGTACGCCAGCTGCACCGAAGCGGACAGAAGGGGGCTTCAGAGAGTCATCAACGCAGCACAGAAGGCTGTCCTCTCCCCTCTCTGATGGACATTTACAACTCCCGCTGCCTCAGCAGAGCAAAAAAGATCACAAAGGTCAGCTCTCACCCTGGCTTCCACCTGTTTGAACTGTTGCCCTCCGGGAGGCGCTACAGGTGCATGGGATCCAGAACAAACAGGCTGAAAGACAGTTTCTTCCCTAGAGCAATAACCACCTTGAACATGCACTGATCCCCCTTCCCTCCTTCTCCCCCTCCCCACTGTGCAATATAAGCCACTTCAGTGCAATATCTAGTGCAATATCTATGTACGATGTACAGTGCAATATATGCAGATTTAATTTAAGTAGCCTATATTTTGTGTATTATATATATATTTTTTCTATTATTATTATTTTTTTCTATTTCTACTACTGTTGGGTATACTGTAGGTTGTTCGTGACTGTGTTGTATGTTGTCCTGCACATTTAAGCTGAGCCTATCTTAATTTCGTTGTTCGTTGTCTAAAATTATTTTTCTTGCAGCTACTTGCCATTATCAAGTAGAGGATTTCTGTTTGGATTAGGCTATAAAAATGTCTGAGCTCCTTTATATCAGCTAATGATATTAATTAGGGGGCGTTTACATGCAGGCGGAGATCTAAAACCATTCACCTGCGTCAGACAATTTCAAGATCATTTGCGATTTATAGATTTCACATCTGGGGGACGATTTCGGTCTCGTAAAATTATTTTTCTTGCAGCTCGCCACGTTTTTTTTGTGCGTTATATGTTCAGTTTATCTGAATCACACTTATGCACATTTCAGAAATGATCTTAGATCAAATATAGGATGGTTTCTACGCAACCTTTTATAAATGAGGCCCCTGGAGTCTGGGCTAGGAGGCAGGCAGCATGTTAGCATATGCTACTAATATCTAACTACATTAGCTACAGTAAAACACCTACAGAAAAACATCAATATTATACACTTGTCATAGAAAAGATGACTTACTCATCATCCATTTTTTCTGTTGTTTTTTGAAACTATTCAAAGAATGGGCAGATTTCATTTTGTTTGGGATTTTATTCCACTCCTCCCCCCCTGTATAGAGGATTGTACTTCTCCCTACTTTGCTTTTTAGATTGGGTTGTTTTAGATTAGATACACTAGCCCTCGTATTCAGGCTATAAGAGTCCCGAACATGCTGAAAATACCCAATGAAATAATTTGGACATCGACCCTGTAAAATCTTATAGACCATAATAAGTTTTAACTGTTGAATTCTACCTTCAACAGGGAGCCAATTCAACTCTTTTAAATGGTTAGGGCTAATGTGCGTTCTTGGACTGAGATAAAGGACAACCCTCATTAATTTATTTTGAGCTTTTTGAAGCTTATCTTTTGTTCTTTTAGTTATACCACTGTACCAGGTTATGCACATGTAATCATAGTGGCATTGAACTAATGATGTAGCTAAAGTCCTCATGGTTTCCTTATCAAGGAACTTGGATATTCTTGCCAGATACTTTATCTTTGAATGGACCTTCCCAATGACAGAGAGGGCCATAAGTCTATGGTCATACACTGTTCCAATTCACATCCAAGATAAGTAACAGAAGATACACTTTTCCTGTATCTTTGCTTCATTCAACAGAAAAACTGGTTAGGTCCCTTAGTTTATGCCCTGTTCCAAAAACAATACATTCAGATTTGCCTAAGTGCAAGGATAAAAAATGGTCACATAACCAACTGCTTACTTTTTGGAGCTCTTTACCAAGTAATATTCTAACTGTTTCTAAGCACTCTCCAGTTACCATGTAAAGGACATGAACAAGCTGCCTCCATGTCATTTATATAAAATAAAAACAATAAAGGATCAATTATGCTTCCTTGAGGGACACCACAGGTAAGGTTTTTACATCTACCATTTGGACTCTACCCGAAAGATATGACAGTATCCATATCAAGGCCTCCCTATTAAAACCTATTGCCTTTAGTTTATACAACAATATCTGATGATTCACTGTATCAAATGCTTTTTGCAGGTCATGCATTGCCATTCCACAATACTTGCCACTGTCAAGTTCCTTTTTAATGAAGTCGGTTAAATAAATCATGCAAGTCTCAGTTGAGTAAGACTTTCTAAACCTGACTGAAAGTCATATAAAAAACTGGTTAACATATTTAAAAATCTGTTCATAAATAACCCTTTCCAGGATTTTACTTAAGACACTTAATATATAGACACAGGCCTGTAGTTACTTTGTTCAACCTTACTGCCTTTTTATATAAAGCAGTAACTCTGCCTTTTAAATTCCTGGGGACTTTTGATTAGGAAATTGAAAGATTTATAACGTGTGTGACATAGGGAGCAATAACCTCTGCAGCATCTCTCAGGAACTTAGCTGGGATGACATCCAAGCCCCTGAGCATTTTAGTGATTGTTGTGATTGTTATCGGGGTAAAAGAAAACTGCTCTTCCCCGATCACTTTAGACTTGCAGTACAGGTTCTCCATAGTCTCCTGTATTAACTGGAAGTTTCTGCACTAAGTCATTTGCAGTGGTTGTGAAAAACTCGTTAAAGCTATCTGCAACCCTAGCTTTATCGAAGCTCAAGGATCCATTGATATTCAAATCTATATTACTTTGTTTATATTTAGTCTTTTCCCTGGTCCCAAATGACTGAAGGGTTGCACAACTTTTTTGAATTGTTTTTATGTTGTTCTATCTAAAGTAAAGCTTCTTGGCCTCGTCTACCATTCTTTGCACTTTATTTCTAAGGTTTTTATATTTAATATAAAGATCTGGCACATAGTTTTTCCTATAATCTTTTATTACTTTATTTCCCAAATAAATAGTGTCCAGAATTTCTTTATTTATCCAAGGTTGAGTTCTCTGTTTCATCCTTACCTCCTTTAATGGAGCAATTTTATGTAAAACCTGAAGAAAATTACGCTGTAAGTGACTCCACGCTATATCTACATCCCCGCTTTCCATAATATTAGACCAGTCCATATTCTTAAGCATATCCTTGAACTTGTCAATATCATACCTTCTAAGGGTTCGACTTTTAATAGAATTGTGGCAGTTAACTGGGGTCCTCCTAACTTTCCTCGTACAGTAAGTTAAGATCTGGCTACAATTATTTGATAGTATTATCCAGCCCATCCTCCTTTGTGGAAGTGAAATATGGGGCCCCTTATTAAACACCAAATTATGGGATAAAAATCAAATAGAAAAATTCCACATAGAATTCTGTAAAACTGTGTTACATATTCACAGAAATGCCCCTAATAATGCATGCAGGGCCAATTTAGGCTGATTCCCCTTCTTCTCCCTATTAAAGAAAGAGCTGTCAAATTCTGGGTTCATCTAAACCAGGCTGACCCACACTGCTACCAGCACAGAGCACTGAAAACCAACCAGCTCTGTCTAGAGAACTGGCCATAGAATGCCAAAGTGTACACAATGTACACAAAATTACACCAGTAACATTTAAAAACATTGACTCAATAAAGAAAATGTGTACATTGATGATTGGCTTGAAGAAACAAAATCAAACAATAAATTAGACATCT